>VDFB02000008.1:46549192-46822969 GCA_007258455.2 Sequoia sempervirens
AACCATAATCCTAATTAAATTCCAACCTTAATTAGACCCTAATCCTAAGCCTAATTGAAATCTAACCCTAACTTTTAACACTAATTTGGTCCTAACCCTAACATTGACCCTTACACTATTTAAACCATAACTATAACCCTAACTCTATGGATCCTAACCCTAACCGATCCTCATTCCTAACCCTTTAATTGAATACTAAACCTAACTTTGATTGTAACCCTATTTGAACCCTATCTATAACCCTAACCCCAAGCTCTATCATAGAATCCTCACCCTAACCCTAATTGAATGCTAATATACACTAACCCTAATTAAATCTTAACCCTGGTTGTACCTTAACCTTGATTGGACACCAATAATAAACTTGACCCTTATTGAATCCTAACAAAATAGATCCATAATTGAACCCTAATACTAACCCTAATTGAACACTATCCATAATTAGATTCTAACCATAATCAAAATTAAAATCTAACCCTAATTTAACCCTAACCCTAATTGAACTCTAATCCTAACTCTAAACACTATTTTAATCCTAACCTTGATTGGATCCTAACCCTAACACTAACCTTACACTAATTGAACCCTAACTATCATTCTAACTTAAATTTAATTCTAATTGAATCTTACACCTAACCTTGATCATAACCCTATTTGAAACCCAACTATAACCCTAACCCCAAGCTTTATAAGAGAATCCTACCCCTAATTGAACCCTAAACCTAAGACTAATCTTGGTCCTAACCCTTACCCTATCTCTAAGCCTAATTGAACCCTAACCCCAAGCTTTATTTTATAGAACAGTAACCCAAACCCTAACCACAATAGTAACCTTAAGTGAACATTAACCCTAATTGAACAATAACCTTCAACCTAATTTAATCTTAACCCTAATTCAACCCTAATAATAACCCTATTTCTAATCCTAACTGCAACCATAACCTTATTCATAATGATTACACTAATTGTAACCCTAACCCTAGCCCTAATTGAATGCCAATGTACACTAACCCTAATTAAATCCTAACCCAAATTGCACCCTAACCCTAATTACACCTTGATTGAATCCTAAATCTAATTCTAACTCTAATCCTAATTGAACTGTAATTCTAATCGTGACTATAATTCATGCCTAACCCTATTTGAACCCTAACCCTAATTGAATCCTAACATTTATCATAATAAACTCTAATTGAACATTAGCCCTTTTCTAACCCTAATCCTAAGCATAATTAAATCCTAGTCATGATCGCAATTGAATCTTAATCAAGCCCTAATTATAACCCTAATTGAGTTGTAATTCTAATTGTGACTTTAATTCATGCCTAACCCTATTTGAACCCTAACACTAATTGAATCCTAACATTTATCATAATAAACTCTAATTGAACATTAACCCTTTTCTAACCCTAATCCTAAGCATAATTAAATCCTAGTCATGATTGTAATTGAATCTTAATTTAACCCTAATAGTAACCCTAATTGAACATTAATTAACCCCTAATTGCACCCCAATCCTAATAATATTATAACCTTATTTGAACCCCAATTGTAACCCTAACCTCAAGCTTAAATCGTAGAATAGTAATCCAAAACCTAACCCTAATCGTAACCTTAAGTAAACACTAATCAAAATTTAATCTTTCGTTGTTCTTTAGGGATGCTAGAATCATATGACGGATTTTTTTATTTTTTTATTTTATTTCTACTATCCTTTTTTCCCTTCAGGTATGATTTTTCCTATATTTAAAGAAGTTTTGTATGGCAAGGTGGTTGAGTTTTATTATTATCATTTATTAGTTTATATTATCACATACTTCATTTGTCTTTCAACTAAATATTTCTCTAAGTGTAACTCCTTTCTAAGGTGTCACCATATTTCCTTACAAGAATTATTGTGGTGTAACTTTCATAGATGTCATGATATTTTGATAAGGTATATTAGAATGTAACTCTTTTTCTTTGCACAAATGTGTGGGTGCTCACTTCTTTTCACAAGGAATATGATACATAGGCACACACTAAAGTAATTGAACCCTAACCCCAAGCTTTATTTTATAGAACAGTAACCCAAACCCTAACCACAATAGTAACCTTAAGTGAACATTAACCCTAATTGAACAATAACCTTCAACCTAATTTAATCTTAACCCTAATTCAACCCTAATAATAACCCTATTTCTAATCCTAACTGCAACCATAACCTTATTCATAATGATTACACTAATTGTAACCCTAACCCTAGCCCTAATTGAATGCCAATGTACACTAACCCTAATTAAATCCTAACCCAAATTGCACCCTAACCCTAATTACACCTTGATTGAATCCTAAATCTAATTCTAACTCTAATCCTAATTGAACTGTAATTCTAATCGTGACTATAATTCATGCCTAACCCTATTTGAACCCTAACCCTAATTGAATCCTAACATTTATCATAATAAACTCTAATTGAACATTAGCCCTTTTCTAACCCTAATCCTAAGCATAATTAAATCCTAGTCATGATCGCAATTGAATCTTAATCAAGCCCTAATTATAACCCTAATTGAATTGTAATTCTAATTGTGACTTTAATTCATGCCTAACCCTATTTGAACCCTAACACTAATTGAATCCTAACATTTATCATAATAAACTCTAATTGAAAATTAACCCTTTTCTAACCCTAATCCTAAGCATAATTAAATCCTAGTCATGATTGTAATTGAATCTTAATTTAACCCTAATAGTAACCCTAATTGAACATTAATTAACCCCTAATTGCACCCCAATCCTAATAATATTATAACCTTATTTGAACCCCAATTGTAACCCTAACCTCAAGCTTAAATCGTAGAATAGTAATCCAAAACCTAACCCTAATCGTAACCTTAAGTAAACACTAATCAAAATTTAATCTTTCGTTGTTCTTTAGGGATGCTAGAATCATATGACGGATTTTTTTATTTTTTTATTTTATTTCTACTATCCTTTTTTCCCTTCAGGTATGATTTTTCCTATATTTAAAGAAGTTTTGTATGGCAAGGTGGTTGAGTTTTATTATTATCATTTATTAGTTTATATTATCACATACTTCATTTGTCTTTCAACTAAATATTTCTCTAAGTGTAACTCCTTTCTAAGGTGTCACCATATTTCCTTACAAGAATTATTGTGGTGTAACTTTCATAGATGTCATGATATTTTGATAAGGTATATTAGAATGTAACTCTTTTTCTTTGCACAAATGTGTGGGTGCTCACTTCTTTTCACAAGGAATATGATACATAGGCACACACTAAAGTAAAGTGGCAAATATAGAAGCTTGGAGTTACATGAATAACTCATTTTTTCACCTTTATAAATAAATGTTATCTTGTTATTCTAAAACTATTATTTTTGTAGTGGAGAGATTAAATGTTGTAATATTTTAAGGTTTCATTATTATTAATATATGCAGGGTTTTCTTTTGGCAAATAGTTTTCTCACTTCAACAATTGTCTAAAATTTCTTGTGGAATGATCTTTCACATTAATTTATTTTGAGTTTCCTCATGATTCAATGTTTAATAATTAATCTTGGATAAGGAATGCGAAACCTCCATTGTCAGAAAGGAAGGATCTTCATGAGGTAAGAACAATTTTATCTGAAGCTTAGGGGGAAAAATTGCTAGACTTTGTGCAGTCCTCAAATTCTTTAACTAGGAAAGTTGTATGGAAAAAACCATCAAATAGTCTCCTTAATCCCCAATAGGTTGATCTCTTTTGCACTGTGTTGAAAGAAAGAATAGTATTATTATCAACAAATCCAGATAAAATAATATGGGAAGCTTCTAAGGTAGGAACATATTCAGTAAAGGAAGGCTATGCAATCTTAAGCCAATCTCAATATAATTCACAACCTCAACGAGCCTTTTCTTTCTACTGGAATTAGTAAAGTCTTACCAAAGGCAGGAAATTTTGCTTGGCTTGCCATTCAAAATAGAATTCTAACAAGTGACCATCTAGTGAAATTGAAGATTGTGGATCCTTTTAAGTGTGTTATGTGGAGAAGAGTTAGAAACAACATACCATTTGCTCCTACAATGCAATTTTTCTTATAAATGTTGAAATTTTATTAAAAATAAGCTAGATCTCTGTCATCCTCTTCCAAATACACTTTGGGATCTTTTTCAAAGCTAGCCACTATTATACCAATCCTCTTTTTTTGCATGTATCTGGTGTATAATTATGGTGCTTGTTATATGGAACATTTGGTGGGAAAGGAATATGAGAATATTCAGAAAAACTAAATCTCTAGTTGAGTTGACCATTATGAAAATTGAAAAGGCAATCTCAGAAGGGGTTAATTCATGTGTTCAAAAAGAGAAAATGACTAACTCTTTGTTCACAAATTGGGATAGTTTAGTTTTAAAGAATTGGAAGGGAATCAAGTTACCTTTTGATGGCAGTTCACTCAAAAGCAGTATTCCAAAGGTTGACAAATTATTAGTTAAATGGTCCCCACCTCTAAAGGATTTTGTAAAATTAAACTTTGACGAGGCATCTAAAGGAAACTTAGGAACTTCAGGAGTAGACATTTGCATCATAAATTTGTTAGGGATAGTTTTTGCAACCTTTTTAGTCCATTTAAAACAAGGCACAAATAATAGTGTAGAAGCCCAAGCATTATTATTGGGTTTGGAATTAGCAGTCTAAATGGGGTTTTCTAATCTCCACATAGAAGGGGACTCAATGATAATTATTAATGCATGTAGAGAAAGAAAAATTCATAATTGGAACTTAAGCTATATATTGCATAAAGTATGTGAACTGATAGATAAGTTTGAAGCTTTAATAATTTCTCATACCTATAGAGAAGGTAACAAGGTAGCATACTTTCTTGCAGGTTTGGGAAGTGATGCTACAGAGGTTAGAGCTATTCATGACTTAAGCTAGTTAAATGTCTTCCCACAATTGATCGAATTCATAAGTCAAGATGCTAAGGGTGCATAACTAAATATCCGAAATGATTTTTACAGAGGGATAATAAGTTGCTCCTCTTTATGCAAATCGATAACCATATTCAAGAATTCCTACACTTCGAAGATCACTTTGTTAAGGAATGAATTTAAAATTAAAGCCCATGTGATGATAAAGTGTTATCATGATAAGCTCAGGGTTAGTAAAGTTCTCAATTGGCGGCTTTAACCACATGTGTTATATGTAGGCATTACGTGGTAGAGAAGTACTTTTCCCACTAATACAAAGTGGTGAAATTTGAATTTGCACACATAATAAGGAAAGATTAATAGGATTTGAAAGGATGCCAAGCTTGGTTTTTTGTCCGGAGATCTCATTTTTTTTTGGTCGGTAACAGAGTTAATTTTATTAATAATAATAATAAAATATTACAAGGCTATTCTCAATACAAAGTCCATTTAAAATCCCATCGAGACCGCACCAATTCCTATAAAATCACCTCTAGTTCTACCACTAATTTAAGTTGCATTCAATTCCAAAGATTACAATCAAACCTTCATTACATATGACAAATAAACTTAGAGCCAACAACCCCTAAGAACTATTAATAGGTCAAGCGTTTAACTCAATATTTAGTCTTCCTTTAGTTTGCGATCGGAGGACCATTTCAAAAGATTTCTTCTTTTCTTTCTTTGCTTTCTTCCTCTTGACTGTTTGCCAACCGTCCTCCACCCTTGCAGCCTCCTTCTGCCAATCCAATGAATTAACATAGGGACTCTTCCAAATACCATTCTCCTTGCTGGAAGCTTGCAGACTCTGATCATCAGCCTTCCGTTTCCCAACATCTTTCTCTTGTGGCCTCATCACACCTTTTTTCTCTCAACACTTTGGTGTTGTAGTCCCATTTTTGATGCTCACCTCATTTTCTCTTCCATTCAAAACAACATTCTCACTGTTCCCAAATGGGATCCCTTCTTGTGTTGAGACAACATTAGGCCGTTGTTGTTCTTCCCTTCTAACTTGATTCATTGATGTTTTCCCTTCTTGATTCAGGGCCTCAGAAACCCGTCCCTCCTCTTCTCTACCTTCCAGCTAAGAGCACACTTGCTTCTCCTCCAATTTGTCCACTGTATAGTGCTAGGGAGCCACATCTTTCCACCAAGAAGTAGATTTGTTTGTTCTATGTTTGGCACATTGAGCAGCCAAATGCCCAGTTTGATAACAAATTCTGCACTTGAAGGGTACCCCTTCATAGTCCAGGGGCTACACCCAACATCTCTTCAAAGTTTTTATTCGAATCTCCTCTAGAGGAACCTTGGTTACATACATCTCTACCAAGATACACGCATAAGTCTAATGCAAAAGATTTGAAGACCCCTCATCTACCATTAAAAATCTTCCAAAAGAATTCCCCACAACCTCCAAGCAGGAAACAAACCAAAATTGTAGAGGAAGGTTAGGAAGTCTCACCCAAAGAGGAGCCCTCTCAAACACTTCAGTGGCTGGGTTAAAAGCTGGGTGCCAAGGCTTTAACATCAAAGCATGTTTTTCTTCCCAATCCCAATGATAGTCACATAGGATCCTATTTCTATCCTGGTCCTTTTCAAAAAGCAATAAAGAAGCCTTTTTCCATGGGATAAATTTGAACATACCCTTCTAGAATAGGCTTCCAGTGGTTGGAAATCCACTGGTGAAGATTATCAGGCCTGGCCAAAACCCCCTGAATCTCCCGATTAGACCCAACCCAAAAAAGACTTTTTCATTAAAATTCACTTCTTGCTCCAACTCGCCATCTAATTCCAATGTGATTGATGTAGATGAGGGATGAACATTCCCTCCTCCCTTGTTTATCACTGCTCTGTAGGGAATATTTGATCCCTGAGAAGGCCTTGTTTGTTTCCCCCCATGCTCAGGCCCCTTCGGTTCCTTGACTACTCCCACACCCTTTGCCATAGGTGCGACAACATCCCCACTCCTCAAGTCATTTTGCGCCGCCTAGTCATTACCCTGTAGCCTACAACCGTCACCGTTGGGGATGATGGCCTTCCCTACTAATCTTGGTCCATTTCCTTAAGCCAAAGTCTTTTCACACCTCCCTCCGTCGAGCCAAAATCTGCTAGATTTACCTTGAGAGAGCTTCCCCAAAGTCGAAGCAGAGGAAACCCTACCTTTTGCAGAAACGCACAGACGACCATTGGCTTCCATCAACAAAGATCTCATTTGAAGAACATAACTAAATTTGTAACAATTTTAGCAGAGCATTTCAACCCAATTTAGCCAAATTTGGTTTACTAAGGTATGGATCTTTCTCAGGCGTATCCTTCTAATGATTACAAATTTATAATGCTAACTTGTGTGGGTGCAGTGATTTGTACCAAGCTAGTTTGTAAATCATGTGTAAGCAGGAAGGATAGTTGCAAATTACAATTCTCAAGACACTCCAAGCATGTCAATATTGAAGGCTACCATTTCCAAGAAATTTGCTTCGAAAAGGGAATTATAGGATGCCTTTAAACAAAGTTTTGGCTTTAAACAAATTAAGCATAACAAGAGTTAAGAGTGTGTGCAGAGCAAAGCATTGTTCTCAGTTTTAATTGCAGGTTTCTATGGAGCTAAAGGAGTTTCGAGTCAGAAATTATAGGGTGCTGGTAGCTGTGAAGCTGTGAGAAGAGTTGTTTTCATCATGTATTGACAAGGAGGAGTTGCAACATGTCTTCAAAGTGAACTGTAAGTCCATTCTAAATTGCATCAAAATTATCATTGGTGAGAACATCTTGCACATAGAGCTACAAAGCCTCATATTTCCAGCCAATTTATTGTTTAATTTTCCTATTAAATACACTGGACCTGGTGCAAAACTCTAATGTTTTACGAATTATAGCCAACAAGTTTGTAGTTCGGGTCTATCTGGAGAATGATGCACTACTTCAAAGTGTCCAATAATATGATTTTATGAAAGGTGATGGTTTGGTGGGTGGGTTGTTCCCCAAGCATCTCATTCATTATAAAAAAATGGTATGCAAAAATCTTCCATTTTATGCTCCTGTCGACAATGCATGATTCATCTTCATTTCTTTACCAAGCTCTCAATAAATATAATTCTACTTTCACCATGGAGGAGATAGATCAGATTAAGAGAAAATACCACGCTATCTCATTTTTGAGGGGTCATATCTATGTACATGATTTGCAACTGTCCGCCATTCCACAAGCTACCAGGGGGATGTATTTTTATCGTTATATTCTTGATATAAATGTTACAGTTCCTTCACAGGAGGATGCATTAAAACATAAATAAGTGCCTAATGAAAGTTCAGTAAATGGCCCTCGCATAGGTGGTTATAAATCAGTATCTTTTTAATCAATTTGTATGGGTATAAGATGTAGTTAGGGTTGTATGGGTATAAGATGTAGTCAAGGTTAGTATAGTTGGTGTGTGCATAATCTATATCCAGTGATGTTTTTTGAAATATGGGTCAAATGTATAGAATTGTATAAGGGGTATGTTTAAAATGGAAAGGGGTCTGTATTTTTGGAAACTCACAGGTTGAGATAGCCATACAGGTGTATGTTATGTTACTTTTATTGGGATGATTTTGTAAGAATTTTTTGTACTTAATCAAGCTACAACCGAAGGTTTTCTTCTTGGTTCTTTCCTGTCGGTATGCTCGCTTGAACCAAGTTTTGTAATATCTCTTATTTATATATAATAAATTACAGTGGCTTGCCACTTTTTCCTAAAAAAAACTTAATCTTGGATTGATATTTTCCTAACTTAATTTCTCTCTACTAAGATAAATGATTTCTAAAATATTATGAAATAGTTGATATCCACAAGGCAACACACTACTTTATGGTCTAAGAAATAGAAGTGATGATAATGGAGAAGGGAAATTTAAAGTGATAGAAGAAGATAGTGCGCGTTAGATAGATGATAGTGTTTGTATAGTATCCCCCTTAGTTTCTTTTTGAAAATATCAACACAATTTCACCACTATTAGCATTAACTCCAAATATAAACCAACAAGAATAGTAACCCTTCACCTTTTGATCACCAAGATCCCAATATGGGTGAGGTGAGAGCATACAGTGCTGGGGATTGTTAGCAAACTGGAATGTAATTATAACTAAAAATAGGTGGCTAGCCGACCATGTAGGAAAGTAAATCTGGAAATGAAAAGCTTAGGTGGTGAACCGACCATAAGAGCTCAACCACTTATTCAGTGGGAGTAGAATTACAAAGTAATAATTAGGTGACAAGCTGACCATGAATTCCACACTTCCACTTATTCAGCAGGGAGAAACTAATCATTAAGTGCTGAAAATAAAATAATGACTCAAACCACTTCTTCAATGGGAGTAAATACACAAACATAAAGTGTAGATTTAAATAACAACTGTTAGTACTACTAACCCAACTTTACAAAATTGATAATCAATTGCACAACAATGTAAAGATATTCCTTCAAGAACTGTAGTATGTTATAGAATAATCCCTAACTAATTCAAGATGCTATAGAATAGAAAATATAGCATAAATCAGAAAATTAATAGATCTGATAAAAAACAAGTACAAAAAATTAGATCAACAAGCTAGAGATTCACCAAAATGTTCATAACTTGCTCCAAAATTCTTTGTTTGATTTGAAATTGAATGCAAATGAGAGCTAGAATCTGGGTGACCAAGTAAAAGAAGATAAAATCCACCAATCGACATTGATTTATTAATGCATGCTTCCCAATGCAACCACAAAAAAAAGTACAACCTCCAAAAATGGGTAACCTGCTCTAGAAATTCAAGAACTTACTCTATTCCTCTTCCTAGGCGTCCACAAGGAACTTTAGCAAATATTTTAACTTTAAAATATTTAATTCTTCACTTTAGGCATCCAAGATGAGTCCCCTCTTTAAAACAACTTGAAGTTGATCTCTTAGGTATGGGGTCCAAAAGCAACATTGAAAAATGACTAAGTTATTAAAACTTAACTCCAAGAGGAATGAAAAAGCCAATGCCCAAACTAAACTGCCTAACTGCCAAAAATAGAATGATGAACTGAAATGACTGTGGTGTTGCTAGGATGACACTGCCATAAATAAAACTTACCAAAATTAGCAAACTACTATAAATAATAAGTGTTTGCAAACTTCATTTGAACATTAACTGAGTAGTTATCATGACGTACTAAAAATAGTAAGTTTCTGGAAAGGTTGATAAAATCCAATGCATGTTATACCCCTTTGGAGATCTCTGAAAACCTAGAAAAACCCAAAAACTTTTCTTGCATGCAAAGTACCAAATAGAAATGCATGTCATTTTCATGAAATGCATGTTACCACACCTTAAAGCTCTCCAAAAACCCACAAAGCTCCAAAAATCTCAAATCCAAACTCCTACATGCAAGCCATCAAAATTTCAACTGAAACCTCCTATAAAATAGGAAACCCTAATTTCCACTTTTAACTAGCCTATGGGTCTCCGAAAATAGGCAATCAGTCATTGAAGAGCCTAGGGAAAAAATGGGGACATTACAATTTGTAACAAAAAGTTATAATGGTCATATTAGTCTTAGTGATAGGCTTAGTTATTTTGTTTTATCAAATATTTGAACATAACTTAATATTCACTTAAGTCATTTTAGGGTTAGGTTTGTGTCACCTAGTATTAGGGTTTGCATTGCTTTCCTATAAAGCAACCATTTCTATTTCATTAGTATATTTAAAGAGGTATTTTGTTTCAAGTTTTCATGTTCTTGCTTGACTTCTAAATTTTGTAATATGGTATTAAAGTGATGGTGAGGAGAAGCTAGGAACTACAAGGTGAAGTTTTAGGGATTGTTCAAATCATTGACAAACTAAGGGGCTATTTTTAACATGAACCAAGAAATTAAAAGGGATTTTGCATTAAGAAAGTGAGCTCATTTTGATTTAAATAAAGGATAAGGATAATTGAGCCCTAGAGAATTGTACAAAACCTTAGAGGATAGTCACATAAAAAACAATGCAATCACACAAAAATGTTAATAAGTGCAACCATATGAAATTGTAAAAAAAGCACAATTTAAAAAAAAAATGTACTTCATTGATTTTTTAGTATTTTTTGAGTAACCACAAATTATAAAATTTACAAAAAATTCAACAAATTCCTATATTTTTTGTGATTTAGTGGAATTAAGTTTTCAAAAAGAAATTATTTGTTTCCTATTTGTAACAAATTTATTGATTATAGATCTTTATTTTAATAGTATATTTTTTCATAAGTAGGAGGTATTTTCCACAATGTTAAATTATGATATTTCTATTAGGATTCAATTGCGTAGTATTTGAGTCAAATTCATTGACACATATTTTATGAGTAATAGTTCACATGAACCCATCTATCATGAGAATGAATGATCCACTTAGCATTGATGCTCACTTGGTTGAAACATTAAGACTCCTTATGAGGTCACACATCTCGTACTACTTCAAGTCAAGTGAGCTTAACCATGGAGTTTCCTCCAAGATCAAGCCCACTTCACTTGCTACTCCATTTGCAAAACCTTTAGCAAGTGTTGTGTCTTATGAACCATTCATTATAAAGCCCCTTTAGCTCATCAATTGATAAGCATGCATTTTTTGTAGTGTGTCAAATTATGATATTTCTATTAGAATTCAGTTGTGTAGTTTATGAGTCAAAATCATTGACCCATATTTCATGATTAGTGATTCACATCCCCCATTTCATCCACCATTCATTCCATTCTTCATCCTCGGCTCCTTTCAAAAAATCTTCTTCATTTCCATTTCCCTCCACTCCATCTTCGGCTCCTTGTGTCCCATTATTCCTTTCCATCCATTTCCCCCTTCATTTCCATCTCATTTCCTTCTCGGCTCTATTTTCCTTTCATCTTTCGGCATCATTTTATCTTCATTATCTCCTTCCTTCCATTCATTTCCTTCATATATCCTTCCATTCATTTATTCCATCTATAAATCATCTTCTTGTCCTGTTATAAATTATCCACCATTATTCCGTCTACATATATATAAAGAGGCTCCTCTCTCTTCCTTCTCCATTACTCTCATTTTCTCATATATCATATATGCTCATGTTTTATCATCCCTATTGCTATATCTATCTCTCTCTCTCTCTCTCTCTCTCTCTCTCTCTCTCTCTCTCTCTCTCTCTCTCTCTCTATGTCTCTCTGTCTCTCTGTCTCTGTCTCTCTGTCTCTGTCTGTCTCTATGTCTGTCTGTCTCTCTGTCTCTCTGTCTGTGTCTGTCCTCTCTCTGTCTCTCTCTGTCTCTGTCTCTATCTGTCTCTCTGTCTCTCTCTATCTCTGTCTCTCTGTCTCTGTGTTGTGTGTGTGTGTCTAGTCTCTGTATGTCTCTGGATGCATGGTATATATGGTATGTATGTATGTATGTATGTGCATCTATGTAGTGTATGTGTATATGTATATATATATATATATATATATATATATATATATATATATATATGTATATATATATATATAATGTATATATATATATATATATATATCTATATGTATATATACATACCATAAATAGTTATATATATTTATATATATACTCAAAATATATATACTAAAATATTATTTATGTGTTATATCTATTTATGGTATATTTAATAAAATATATATATTCTTAGTATATATAAATATATATATATATATATATATATATATATATATATATATATATCTATCTTAGCTTTAATCTATTCTTAATTCATACAATCAAGTATCTTGAAATTCTTCTAGAAGTGCACATATTTAGAATTCCAATTGCTTCTCTAAAAAGCTAGTTAAGACTCTTATCTTGCAATCGATTTACATTTGCACTCAAAATACATTCTTCTTGAAACCATTATTTTATGTGTTTCCATCTATTTATGGTGCATTTCAATAAAATCTAACTATTCTTAGTGTTATATTCAAATAATTACAATCCTAATGCCAACATTATCTTGACACAATCTTGTGTTTTATCCACAACATTAAAAATGATGGTAAAAAATAAAACAAAGTAAAAGAATCGATCAGTTCCAACTCAATTTTAGGTGTAATCTCCAAAATGTATGCCTTCAAAATTTGTTTCCATTATGCCCTTGTGTTGTACCAACCATCCAATTCTTGAGTTGTTTCTAAAAATCAATCAACTATATCATCATCATCATCATCATCATCATCATCATCATCATCATTAAGTTGGTTAGTTGAATATTTATTATTTTTTAGGTAGACTAAATATCATTGTAGTATTCTTCATGTTACAATTGTCATGCATGAAATCATAAGGAGGTCCTTTAGTTGCTTTGTATTCATTGTGTGGTCCTTGTGTATCTTAAAATATTTGCACCTCAACATGTTGTGATCATCATGCATGGCATTGATATGAGGTCCTTTAGTTGCTTTGTATGCATGGCATGGGCATTGTGTATCTTAAACATTTGCACCTCGACATGTGCAATATTGGTGGGACACTCATTGGTGATGCCCTTTACATCGTAGAAAAATGGTCCCTTGGCATTTTCATGGTCTTTTAGGCCTTTCTTCATGATGCTTGGTCTATTTTGCTCTGATTTAATGTTGTAATGTGGCTTGAACATTCACATTTAGGTCCTCAAAATTCAAATTGTGGCGTCTTGTGAAGGTGTTGTAAAATATTTCTACACTCTTCTAGACTCTATTCATTACAATTTACCTAAAAGTCACCTTTTCATCACTTATCAAGTCCTATTTTGAAGCGTTGTAAAGTCTTGTAACGATATTTCACACTTTTCTAGGCATAATCTCACTATTTACACCTTTCTTATGCTTTATTTGACCCCTTTATGCCCTTATAAGGCTTAATTAAGTATATTTTTGAATGTAAACCCGACAAACAACATTAAATGTGACTTAATTCCCAACACCCACTTTCAAGTCCAAGGTGGGACCCATTCGCCATGGGTGGCGAATGAGTCCCTCTTGGCTCCAAATTCAAATTTTTTCAAATTTCCTTTCGGGTTTTTATTCAAAATTACTTGATTTCGACCTGTGATGAGGTATCAATGGGTTAGTAAGGCACAAGAATGTATAAATAAGTGATTTTACATCTATTTTATCACCCACCCCATTCATTCAAGCATTCATCAAGTTCATTAATCCACTCACTCATTCAAGCATTCAAGCACTTTGCATCATCTAATCAAGCATCAATCAAGCATCTTGGAGCAACCATTGACATAACTTCAAATTTTGTTCAACAAGGGTTTGGTAAGTTGATAGCATTTTCATGTTATTTGTTTATCATTCTCTTACATTTCATTATTTCATTAAGGGTTTGATTACCAAAGTGGGGTTTGACCAAGGAAAACCCCTATTCTCTAACCCTCAACCATTTTCCCCCTCTTGCATGTGTGTTTACAAACTTGTGTATGCATATTTAACAAGAATTTAGGTGTTGAAGAGTGGTCAACAAGTCAACAAGGTGCTTCAAGTCAAATCAACACCATTTCAAGCTTGGAGAAGACATTTTGTCCATTTTCTACAGAATTAACTTCGTCAACCCGACAATCAAACAACCTTAGATCTGGTGTTGCAGAATTGTCCCCTGATTTCTCATAATTTTGGGAGAGGATTGATTTTCCATCAGTGGCGAATGAGTCCCACCTTAAGGATGGAAATCCAGATTTTGTCAGATTCCAGATCTTGACACTCAGAAACCAATTTTTGACAATTTTCATCAGAAGTAGGACTGATTCACCATCAATGGCGAATGAGTCCCACTGGTGATTTTTTAGTGATCTCAGTTAGCATTCAAAATATTCTAAATTCTCCATTCTTTGCCTAGGTGCACTCTGAATTAGCCTTCTTCTTTTCTGTTTTGCATTTGTTCATTCTTAGTTCATGTTTTCATATCACATTGTATTTTCCAACACTGCATAATTCTTAGGTCTTGCATTCATAATCAATCAAATAGATCATCCAACTTCACTTAGATCATTCCATTTAGTCTAAATAACATCATACATTGCATAATTTGAGTGAACCTAGCTAGACTTTTGAGTGGGGTTTATCTCTCTCCTTTTAGGTGAAACATCCTAAGAGTGCAAGAGTAGCCTATAAGCCCTACCCAAAAATCTATGGTTCACCCTCTTTTTCCAATCCCTCTTGCAATGTGTTGAGTTTTACTTCCTAGGGTGAAAAATTGGTGGTAATCCAATGTGTGGTGCTTGCCAACACCTTGTGTGTTTGAACCATATCATTTTTAAAATTAGTGAGCAACTCGTGTGCCAAGGTGAGTTGCATTGTAATGTGTTGGGACACATCATTAACTTTAGATTTCTTTGCATCCATTCGTTTTTCCACTTTTACTTCTACTGCTCACCTTGTTGCTACTTCTACAACATGATTTTTGGCCTACTCAAATTTAATAACTTTCTTTGTTATTCCTTTGACTCATTCTAAAAGCTTTCTTCTTAATCATGTGACCTATTCTTCTATTGATTATGTTTGAGTAAGGAGAAGTTATAGGAGCATCTCCATTGTATCCAATTGCTTCTAGATTAGATCCCCAACTAACACTATTTCTACTACCTCATTCAACACATCACAATGAGCTTGAATAATGAATTTCTAAATGTGTTGAAGACATGTAGTATTGGTTTGAATTTTTGCATGTTACTTCTCTTGAAATAAAGATTAAGTATCATATGTAAATTGTAATGGTTATATGAGCATCCTTTTTCTCTGTGATTTTTTGGAGTGAATTTTCTTGGACTTGTTTCTCTTTCATAACTTTTGTAGTTGCTAGCTCCCCCTTAGGCTTCTTTGTCTCCCACTACACTAAAATTCTGATAGCACATGTTAATTTGTTGAAAGAAAATGAGTGCAAAACTCATCAAGGCTATTGCATGAATTTTTTAGCCTCTTCCAGAATCCAAGTATAGTGGCAAATATAAGTGAAAAATGGTCACCATCCTACATGTGTTTCACCATCAAGTAACCACTTTTGCATCCTCTTCAACTTGTCCAATAATGGTGTTGATATCAAGTAAATCCAACAAAATTCCTTCCATCACATCTAGAGGAGTGCACATCAACTACTAGAGTATAACCTCTATAAAGTAATCACTGAAAATAATTGTATGATGGCTTGCACAAAAGTATTGGGTCCATAGATGTGGTTGGTGGTGCTTGCATTGAGTTCACATACTCACCTTCTTGTATAATTGGTTGCGATTGTTGGGGATGTGATAAACCTTATTGCAATGCATCTCTTTGGGCTATTGATTGAATTGGTTCCTATATTTAAGGGGGGTAGTTTGCCATTCTTGGTGCATAAGACATTCTTCACTTCTTGGTTCTTGAATGCTAACCCCCACTATCCTTGTGTGTTTGTGCTTAGGTAGATAAATTTCATTGGAAATACCATTGCATCAATTAGTTCTTGACATGTGTGGTCCTCCTACTAGAAAATCTTTCCTTGCAAGTGCATCTACTTGTCCTACCTTGATACCTTCAACCAATTTCTCATTAATCGACACTTGTGGTGTAGCTTGAAGGAACCTTGCAACTTTACCTCTTTAGATGGTTGAGGAACATATTGCTATGTATTTTAAATTGATGTTTTTTTAACACACTGCATAACAATATAGGTTTAGGTAAGAATCCCCTTGATATATGATCTTGTCATCAACCATTAAGGCTTGGTGATGACCATCTTTGTTAGCATGTATGTCAATATGCTTGGTGCTCTGTCTCTTGGAAAATCTAGAAAATGACCATGCAAAAATGATGATGCGCTCCAAATTAGATAGTATGATACACATGGAACTTTAGAATGACCTCGTGTCAATAATAAAACTATAATTGAAGTGCATGTGCCTAGGTTTCCATCGTCAACCAATGGGTATTTGTCTTATCTCCATGAGATGATGTGGGCATCAAATTTTTGAAGCATGTGGGGATTGTCTTTGGTGGTCTTGCTTCTTCTCTACACCATGTCCCATAATACTCTAGGATGTGTAAAATTAATAGAAGGTTTCATCTTCATTTTATGTAGCTTGTGCATTCTCCAACATATCATTTTCTAGGAAGATGCACAAATCATAGATGACAACTCGTTTACCAATCCTATGTCATCGTATTGACTCTACATTATTTATTTGAATTTTTATTGCACTTACGCAAGATATTCATACCAAGAAACACACATTCCACCATTAAACTTGCATTGAGAATGCTGAAAATTTAGTTCCTCAGGAACCCCTTCCACTCTCTACTAGTGCATGCAAAAAATCTCCACAATAGGTGCTACAAACCTCTACACCCAAGTCCACACATTTTGGCATATCTTGTAGTTGTATTTGGTTGCATGACAACCTTATAAGATCATAGGTTATTTTTGTATTAATGGGAATGGCCACCTTCTCTTCTAGGTATAAAACCTTGTTATGGAAATGACTTATAAGGAACCATACAAAAACCTTAGTAGTCTTAGAATATGTGAGCTTGCATAGATTGAGCACCATTGTTGGTACATACACTTGATTGTTCCCATCCCAACATTTGTGTCTTTCTCCTTGTTTATCATTGCATTCAAGGATCCCTTGACACACACCTTATTATCATTTGCCACTTCAAATTAGTTTGTGTGAGAAATGTTGAAGCTCATGAGATGACCATTTGACATCCCACTATTATGCACATTATTTCAATTTTTTCTATGTCAATCTCCTATGCTCCAATCATAATACTTTTTCCAAAATTTCATCATATAGCCTCCATTCCATCATCTCTACCTTATCTATGATAATGTATTCCTCTCCAAAAATTTTTCACACCCTTAACCTTTCTTCTCATGCTCAAATTGTGACTACAATGCCACACATCGCAATTTATAAGGGATTTAGTTCCATTATGTGCTTTTAAGATGGGGATTTTCATGATGAAATTAACCATTTTTATAAAATACTTAGTGAGCTTATGCCATTAATTTCCCTTTTAATTGAAATCCTCACATTAACCATGTGGTCTTCCCCACCAATATATTCAAAATATTTCTTTAAGTGTTCTGCAAACTTGTAGTAACTTTCAAATATTTTGCATGCTTAACTTGTTTCTTCAATCACCAATAACACATATTTGTTGTAATATACTTTTGCAATCATATCACACTCCTTCCTATACAACATATTGTTCTATCATGTTTGCAAATTCTATATTTTTTACAACTTCCAAGACAATGAATGCACATCATTCTCAATGACTATTCATGCATTTTTACAACTATCATACTCATCAACACTTTGACATTGTCACCCTTATTGAAACCCTATTCATTAAGTACTTTTATTGGTATACAACCTTCCTTATGCATAATTATGATCAAATCTTTGATGCTTGCCCCTACACCATATTTTAGTTTCTACCATTCTAATTGAACACATGAAATTTCCTCTCTTATATTCTTAAATTCAACTATTCTTCATAGCACACCTTATTTGCATGGCTACCTTACCCTCACATACGATTTTGCACGAGCCTCCCTTCATTGCATGTTCTTGCATAGAATTTTTTGTTATTGCAGATGAACAAATAATTATTTTGTGCATTATCTCATTATTTCACTCAACCTTTACTTTTGTTTCTACATGCCACTAAGTCCTTTATATTACTAGGACTTGTTTCCTGTTGTACACATATTGGATCTTTACTTTTGTTTCTACATACCACTAAGTCCTTTATATTACTAGGACTTGTTCCTTGTTGTACACATATTGCATCTAACATATGTCCACATTTATTTTGCTCAAGGGATGCATTTCACCATAGACATGCTAGTCCATCCTTATATATTATGTATTGAGAAGTTGTTTGTGCACTTCCATCTTGTTGACATTACAATTTTCAACACATTTACTATCACATTTGGTCCTATATTCACTAGAATGTCCCTATAAAGTGAAACCTCTATATCTATTGTATGGTTCCCTTTTAGTGCACACACACTTCATTTTCTTGTGCACTACTAGCTCCTTTATGCAAACCATCTTAACTCCACTCTCCTTAATCCAATTCTCCTTGAATTATTTTAGACCCACTTTGTCTCCTTTATGTACTACTTGCATAGTAATTGTAATGTCCATTTATTCCGTGACTCTCATTGCACCCAATATACCCTAATTTTATTTGAATATTATTTGACTCATACATTGATACTTTCATAGATATTTTTATTAGTATATTATTACTTTTGTACATGTTGAATTGATATGTTAGATAATATTATGGTTACTTGTTGCCTAGATAGTTGTTCTTTTTCAAATTTAACATTTTGGACTTAAATCATATAATTGTGGTAATGTGTTTTTTTTATTTATTATATTAGAAGGGAAGGGCCCTGATCCCATGGTACAAGGTAGCCAAAACCACAGACAACAAAAAGGCCGGGGAAACAACACCAGCCAGACTAGACAAAACAATAGTAGACAATTACTATTAAGTCTTCAAAAGAGGCACACATTCCAGATAACTAGTAATAGCATCCACAAGATCAATGCAATTATAATAAAAACAAGAGTATACCACATTCTAACCCAAAACTTGGTATACCAACCAAAACAAAGAGTAACCAAAGACAAGCAGGTCCGAAACCATAACATAGCCAACAAGAAATAGCAGTTCAAGATGATCAACTGAAGAATTGATAGTTTAAGTGCAAACATAACAAAAGAACAAAAAAGAGAACAAAACAAAAAAAAGAGCCATTATTTGGCTTTAGCAATCAGTTCCCAATTTTCACCAATTTGGGAAACATATTCCCTCCAATCAAAGCCATCTTTGAATATCGGGTCCTTTTCTTCATCCTGTTTCCCGATCTTCTTCAACCTCCTCGTAATATTAGTTTGACCAGTAATTTCTCCCACCATGACACATTGCATCAGACCATCAGTCACCTTCATCAAGGTGATGATTGCTTTTTCCATATCTTCGATTTGAACTCACAAGAAGGCTATCTTGCTTTTCAAGAAAAGAATATTAGTATCATCAGGAATATAAACATCTTAGGCTTTGTCCTCCATTTTAGTGACCTCCTTCTCCATATCACTAGTATCCTCTTCCTTCTCAATTTATTCCTCCTCCTTGTCATCGGTATCCTCAACATCTTCTTCTCCCATCCCATAGGAACTATCTTCAAACGCCATATCTTCACTCTCCTCATCCTCCCAAGGTTCAAAATCTTCCACTGTCAAATTATCCTCTTCATCTAACTCATTTTTTTTCTTTTTCCCTTTTTTATCCACAAACTTGACCTTGGCTAACCTCACAAATCTTCGGCCTCCAATCATCAAAATTATCTTCCCATCCTCCTCTTCCTCCTTCTGGTTTCCCTTTGGATCTTCAGTAATTGTTATTACTTCCTCATTCTTCTTTTGGCATTTTTTCAAAAAAATTTCTTAGGGGGTTCAAGCAGCAATGGCGAATGCTTCCTCTTTTTAGGGGTGGTTCTAAGCAACTCATACTCAAGGGTTTTCTCCACAACAAATTTCTAAGGTTTGGAACTAGAGGATTTAGTACTATACATGGCCAAAGGGGTAGCAATCAATGGGGAGCCCTCCCTCAAACTAGAACGTTGGGTAGTAGCCCTAGGGTTAGGAACAAGGCTCATTTGGTCACCATCCTGGGGTAAACCTTATTCCTCATCATCATTTTGGGGCAGGTTCTCCTACCAAACCAATAGTGGGTTTCCATGGGGGTTTTTAGAAAGAGAAAATTTGTAAAGGGCTAGCATTAACCCTTGATGCAAAGCGGGCGATGCCCCGTTCTCTATATTTTGTTGCAAAGAGGATAGAAAATAGAAGGGAAAGTTGATTCATTATGGAAAACATGATTAAGAATATGAAAATGGTAAGCGTGAACCATCATATATCTGCCTTCAAGGGTAATGTAACACATAATAAACATGCTTACTAGAGAAAATTGTGGAGGGAGTTCACGCCACGCATAACCATTCTGAAACCTTGTTAGCTTCTCACCATAATGCAAAAAATTTTCCACAAATTTTTGATAATCTACTCCACTTTTCGTAGCCACCCTCCTTCCATCATTTCTTAGACCAGTGGCTTCCGCTATGAACTGTGTTGTGACTTCAAGTTTCACTGCTCCAATTGAAACATTCCCTTTTTTCCAAGAATTAGTGAACTTGGCTGTCAAGTTTTTATTATAGCCCTTCATTGCTTTGAAAAAGGGAGCCATGCTCGCCCTTATAAAAATCTCCCATAAATCAAAATTTTGACCAAGAGCACACAGTTAGGAGGTTCAGTGTATTTCCTAGGTCCACCCATTTTATAAGTTTGCAAACTTTTGGAGCTTTTCGACTAGTTAACAATTTTCTTCATTCCCTCCCAAACAACAACCTCACCACCACAACAAACATGAAACTTGTAGATAAACCCCTTAGAGATAGTAAGAAGTAGGTTGTTTTTTAGATTGTTTAAACCATTCAACCAAATGAAGAAACCCACAATATGAAAGTCGAGGAAAAAATTGGAATGATTACCACTCCACTTCATAAATGCTGCTAGAAATTCCCACTCAAGCTTAGCCTCAAAAATGTTGTGATTAGATACATTTAGCATGTCGAGTATTTTTAAAATGACCCAAGCATTGTAGTTGCAATACAACATGTGATATAGAGAGTGCTAGGGAATGATTACCTTATTAATTATTTTCCTGATTCCAATCTTCTTATCATTTACCTTAATTTTGAGCATTCCAACCTTATAATCATTAATTGTTACCACATTAAATATTTTCCGGATGCCAATCTTCTTATCATTAACCCTTATTTGTAACATACCAACCTTATAATCATTAATTTTTAATCTCTTTTTAGCACCGTATCTAATTATCACCCCTCTTAGCCCCTTAACTAGAACTAATAAGTTGTAAACATTTTCAAATTTTTCTTTTAACACAATATCCTTTATTTCCTTTGGTAACTAACGATACTCCCAATGAGACCAAGTGCTACACTTTAGTGCCTCATTAGCAGCAATATCCGCGACACAATTTCCCTCTCTATAAACATGTTGAATTCTATAGTGAGTGAAAAATTGTATATGCATCTTATAGTTGTCCATTATATCTCTTATTTCCTAGAGAACAACACTTTCACCTTTCAAAATATCAACAATCAGTTTAGAATCTCCTTCCAGAATAACCTTCTGGAAACCTAAGTCTCTTAACAACTTGATACCTCCCCAAGTAGCCATAGCCTTTGCTTTATTGTTAGAACAAATTCTAACATTTTCCCCATAACCAACAATACAGTCACCAAGATGGTTTCTTATAAGGCCATCTGCCCCTACCAGGCCAAGGTTGCCTTTGAAGAAGCTATCAAAATTGCATTTGACCCACTCCCTCTCTAGAGGGTTCCAGATAGTAGTCTTCCTTGAAAGATGGGTAGTCTAGTTAATATTTGTAAGATCCGTTTGAAGAACCCATAATTTTTTGATTCTCATTTCCTTGTATGAAGGCATAACCTTCGAATAGCTGTATCTCCCTACTTCCACATTTTCCTTCATTTGAGCCTTTACATCCATACATAACTCATTGCTATTTCTCTTAATTTCCATGAAGATCCTATTGGTTCTCTCCTTCCAGATCCCCCATGCTATAAAAGGAGGGACTTGATTCCAAAGATCCACAATGATCTTATGTGAATAAGGACTAAGGTACCTACTATCAATAAACCTTTTTATGGAAGGAGGGGAAACCCAATCAATGCATAACAAGGGAAGGAAGAAGGACCAAATTTCTCTAGAGAATAGACAATGGAAGAACAAGTGCATGATTGTCTCTTCCTCCTCTTTATAAAGAACAAATGTGTTAACCAAATGGAACCCCCTTCTAACAAGGTTATCAATAGTTAGAATTTTTCCATGAGAAGCAACCCACCAAAAGTAGTTAACTTTAGGAGTCAAATTCCTTATCCACACTTTATTCCACAAAGGGTCCCTATTTTATATTAAAGGTTTTTCTAATTCCTAATAGGAATTTTTGACTAGAAAATAGCCTGAGGGGTTATCAATCCATAGTCTTTCATCCTTCCTATTTTTAGAGAACCAAGTGGCCTCCCTAATTAAGCAATTCAGCCTTTGCACTGTTGGCTCCCAATTTTGTTGTCTATCACCTCTTAGGTTAGCTCCCTTGAGTAGGTTGTTAAAGTCCATCCACCTGGGCTCAGCCTCCTCCCAGTTAATATAGCCATCAACCTTCTTGCCATAGGTTCTTTTCAGTCTTTGTTTCAATGGGTTCAGGTCATTTAGTGATGAGAGTGGGGGACCTTTATTCCAAGAGTCTTTCTAGAAGTCAATTTCCATACTATTTCCAATACACATTCTTACACCCTTAGTATATTTTAGTCTTAATTAAATGGTTCTAGAAAATAGAGCCATAAGGAAAATCATAAGAGGTGATGAAACAACCCTAATCTTTTTTTCTTAGATATTTAGCTTTAAGGATCTTGACCCAATCTTTGGTTCCTTCCAAAAAATTCCATCCTAATTTGGCTACCAGGGCTCTATTAAAGAGTTTAATTCTCCTTATCCCCAATCCACCTTCACATTTTGGAGCATAGACTTTCTCCCACCCCACAAGCACCATTTTGTTTCTTTCCTCAGTTCTCAACCATAAAAATATTTTTTGGATTTGTTCAATTTTCTCCACAATAAAGGCGAGGATGTTCAATAGAGACAAGTAGGACACCAAAATATTTTGAAGTGAATATTTTAATAGTTGGAGCTTCCCAACTTGACTCAAAATTTTTCCCTTCCAATTGGCCAACTTATTTTGAATTCATTCAATAATGCGGTTCCAGTAGTTGCTCTCTAATTTTTTAGAGATTAGGGGTAGGCCAAGGTAGGCAGCCGGTAGAATAGCTTCCTGATAGCCCAAAATTCACACTTCTCTATCTTTGACCATTTGGTTAGCATGAAAGAAGTATATGTTACTCTTGTTATAATTTATATGCTAACCTGAAGCAGTGACATAGTCATTTAGGATGCATTTCCATCGACCAACTTTTCCAATCGAAGCTTCACCAAATAGAATGGTATCATCAAAAACCTACTGATGAGAAGTAGGATGGAGTGTAGAGGCATCCTTGACACCTTTCAACACCTTAGAATCAAGAATATTTTGGGTGTGTCTGCCAAGGACCTCAAACAAATAATAAAGAGGTACAAGGAGAGTGGGTCCCCTTGCCTAAGACCACGACCACAAGAGAAGAAGAAGCCTTGGGAGGTATTCCATTCACTAAAACCGAGAACTTCAGGGTAGTAACACATGCGGTGATCAACTTTAGAAATCCACCATTAATCCCAAAATTCCTAAGAACAACAAATAAAAAAGGCCATGAAACTTTGTCATAGGCTTTAGAAATATCAAGTTTCAAGGCAATCCTCACATTTTTATTGAGGTCCATAGAGGAGAATTTCATGAGTAGTTATTTCCGCATCTAAAATATTTCTTCCTTGAAAAAATCCTTTCTAGTTATGAGTTATCATTTTGGTCAGCACAACTTTCAATCTTAACACAATTATCTTAGAAATTTTTTTATACGTGTTGCAAAGTCTAATGGGTCTAAATTCATGTATAGAAGAAACCTCAACCTATTTAGGAATGAGGGCAATGAAAGTAGCATTGAGTTTATTGAGAAGCCTACTATATTGGAAGAAATCTCTAACAACATTAAAGAGATCAGACTTTACAATTTCCCAATATAGTTGGAAGAAGGCTAGGGGGAACCCATCAGGTCCAGGAACTTTATAGGCACCAAAAGAGAAAACAACTTCTTTCACCTCCTACAAAGAAACAATTCTAGACATCTCCTTGAGATCCTAATCATAAATTACCTTAGGGATAGCTTGAAGGATATCATCAAATTCCTATTGGGCCACCACAGGTTCATTCTAGAAGGAAGAGAAGAAGGCAACAACTTCTTGAGAAATTTATTTTTCAGTAGTGGCTAAATTGCCATCTTCTTTCTTAAGCTGTCTTATCATGTTACTACTATGATTCATAGTGGATTGTTGGAAGAATTTGGTATTTTGATCCCCATCTTGGAGCACTGGACACAAGATTTTTGTTTCCAGAAAATCTCCTCCTATTTGTTAATCTTAAGCCATTGGGTTCTCAAGTTACATTTAAGGTTACAAATATCTTCATCTACCATCCCAGACTCCATCTTATCCTGCACTTCCTTAATTCTCCCCCCCAGGGAATTTTTAGTTTAAAAAATATTACCAAATCTAAGCTTGTTCCAGCCCTCCATTCTTTCTTTAATTCTTCTCAATTTATCAGCAAGACAGAACATAGGAGTTTCAAATGAGGGTTCATTCCACCATTTTTTAATAAGGACAACAAAATTGGGGTGCAGGTTCGACATTATTTCAAATCTAAAAGGGAAAGGACCTTTAACAGAGTTAACGTTTCTCTTCAGCGTGATAGTATTATGATCAAATCTAGTTCTTGGGAGGGCAGAAAGAGAAAGGTTTTGAGAAATGTTCCAATTGGAGGAAACCAAAAATCTATCCAATTTAACTTGAATCAGCTGATTAACAAAACTCCTATTGGACCAAGTAAACTGGGTTCCCAGAAGGGGGACATCATATAACCCCATAGAGTTGAAGAATCTAGAAAATTCCATCATACTTTTGGAATAGTCAACATTAATCAAATTCCATTTTTTAGTGGTAATTTGGCCTTCAAAGGATACCATAAGGAAATTTTTTCTAGAGAAACCCATAGAACCTTTAAGTTTCGAGGGGTTCCATAGAGTAATAATACCCCCGAGGTACCATTAGCCTCACTCAAAAAATAATTAGTCCTAGGCCAGATATTCAAAATAATCTTCTCAAAATTTTCCCTCTTCATTTTAGTTTCTTGAAGTAATAGAACATCAACTTTGTTATCCAACAGAAAATTTTTAACCAAAAACTATTTATAGGGACTATTTAGGCCCATAATATTCCAGGATAAAATCTTCATAATCAAGGAGGAAGGAAACCAAGTCACTAGGAAATAGAGAGGGAGGGAAATCAACCACCCTTACTTCTTTTTTAGACTTTGGACCCGCAATTGAGTCCAAAGTCTTATGTCTGCTACAAGCCACATCAAGCATAGTATCTTTATTCCTTGTTTCCTTCTGGGAAGGTCTTCCAACCTTATTTCCTCCTCCAACATCCGGTTTCTTTTCTTTTTTGATTTTCTATTGGCTTGAATCTAGTCTTCATCGGTTGCCTCATCTGAGGGTGAAGGTGGAAACCCAAGAATAGCCATTGATTCCTTGATGTTTCTCCCTTCTTTTTGATAGATATCTCCCTGAACAAGAGAGGGGACAATTGAATCCTTAGCCACTTGAGATAAAATTTCTCCTTCCTCGACAAACTCACTATTCTCATCAAAACCTAGGCCAGGTGTATTTGCCAAAGCCTAGTGTAAAACCAGTTTCTTAGGGGAGTGTTCAATTGTCTTCACTTCTTCATCAATTTCCTTCAGAATTAGTTGGTCACCTAAATTAATTTTTTTGTCCTCATAGGAGGCCACTTCCAAACTTTCCTTACACCTCATGTCCTGGGACACATGTGGGGGGACTTTTTGGGCTACTTTTTGAGACTTAGGGAGATCAATCTCAAGGGTAACCACTTTCAAGAGATCCAATGCACTACCATTAAGTTCAAAAACATCAGCCACATTCTTTGGTTTTATTTCCGTAGACTTCATTTCAGGGTAAGGAACCTCACTTGACACACTTTGAGGCCTCTTATTATAGGAGTCAATTAGATGACCAAATTTTTTGTAGGATTGACAAAACAATCTAGCATTTTCATAATCTAGAGGCTAAGACCAGTTTCAAAAATTTGATTTCAAAAGCATCGAAGTATCAAAATAGTGTTAACAACCACATTAACACACATCCAAGAAAATTCTAAGCAAGACTTTTCTTGGGTTATCTTATCAATTGCTAAAAGGCTTCCAAAAGAGTTATCAATCCCATTGAAAATTCTAATATCCCAAAATTCAATAGGTAGTCTAGGTAGGTGTACCCATGTAGGATCAGTAGCACCCAAGTCAATAGAAGTAACTTCCATTTACATAACGAAAGGAAGATCTTAAAACCAACATCAAATGCCTAAGGGCCACTGGTAAGAACCTTTAGCATGTCCTCATAGAAAACAAAGGAGAATAGGAAAATACTTGTTGGCATAGCACTAATGGAAACATTGCCTTTTAAATTCAAAATAGAGACAACCTAGTTCCAATTCCTTACCTACTCAATGATCGAACGATAGGCCAAGAATTTCCCCACCAATGATAGCTTGAGGCCATCCACAACTTTCATCGTTAGCGCTTTAGGGACATCAATTTCTTGACCAATCACTGAACAAGAGGCAACCTCTAAGTTCAACCTACGCGAAGCTAGCAAGCTACCACCCAACAATTTATCCACAAAAGAAGCAGGTTCTTCTTCAGAGAAAAAAGATTTCGAACCTAGGGATGGAGATAGAGGTTCCTTGCTAGGTGTACCCACTTCTAGAGCACTAAAAGAAGAAGGGACAAAGGTAGCAAAAGGAGTACCAACACGGGGAACGCCATTTTTGGAAACAACAGAACCCGGTACCACACTAGGCTTGGGAACAACATTCCAGGATAGGGGAGTCTTGTTGGGCCCCTCGTTTGATCGAACCATGTGATAGTCAAATCAAGATCAGGATGCAGAGAAAATTCAAAAATCAAGGGAGCGAGAAAGTTGTAGAGTCGTAATGTGTTGTTACTAACCGTAATTTATGTATTATCTTATAGAAAATTTTAAATATTATCATGAGTTATGTTTTAAAATAGACCATAAATTTTTAAGAAAACAATGATTTGAATGTTGGTTGAATTTTAAAGTGATTTAATTAAAAAAATAAAATAAAAAAGTTTAAGATGAATAGTGATTTAAAAAATGATAATATTATGGATTAGATAATACACATTATATGAGTGTAAATGATACTATTTAGTCATAATGACTCATGCCCTCAATTTCATCTATGATGATAGATTTTAATTCATGTATATGTGAATTGATCTTTAATTATTAATGGATGAATAATGCAAATACTTTAAATGTTGCTTCAACTACACACAAAAGGATGCTTGATGTGTGAAATGAGCTGCAAGTCAACACAAGTTTCTAATTGGAATGAGAGTATCATCATGAACACTAATCCATTCCACTTCATAAGGTGAAGTAATAGAATATTCAATGTGTTATACCAATATAACCAATGTCTGAACCATGAGCTATTAGGACCCATCTTATAGATCACATTGCCTCTCTAGTGTTTATTTTAGCCTTATGTTAGTTTATTATAAATGTTAATGGAGATGGATTTTATGACTGCTTTATCCCTACAAGCACATGCTCAAATTTATGCTTTGGAATGTTTATAAATGGGCATAAAATGTCCCTTTTATATGATTTTTACAGCGTACTAATTCACATGGGTTGGTACTTTGGGAGAGGGTACTTTTTGGGTTAAGTTTGAGTATTCCTTTCACCATGGAAAAATATGCATTAAAGAATCATGGGAAAGTTGATCAATCAAACATTTTCTCTTCCCATGTAAAAGTGGAATACACGCCACTTCACTATGCCTTGACATAGTGTGCTCATATGGGTGCACATGTAGTTTATGGCCTTGTGTTAAATTATTGTAAGAAGAAGGATGAATATGCAAGTTGGGTGTCATGTGCCACTATTGTATTGGATGATGGTGTTAGATATGACACTATCATATAAAATTTTTCTTTTGGCCTTTAAGAGGAAAATTCCTCATTTTTTATAATTTTACTTGGAGAATTTGGAGAGCGTAGGGATAATTATATTGTATTCTTGGGAGTTATTAATATTTCAATAGGCTTTTTAGGTGTATTGAAAGTTTTTAGAGTGTAGAGACAATAATTTAAGGACAAAGAAGAAGTTTTAAATTCCATTCAAGTTACCTTGAGAGGTAGGACATCCTTTTTCCCTTTTTATAATATGTTTCTTTCCATGTATTTGGTTAAAAAATAGTAAAGAGATGGATTTCATTGCATTTGTGTTTAATGGTGAATGAGATTTGTGTGATAATTTTATAATACGGTGGGGATGTGTTTGATCTATGTGTTCATAGAGCATGCATTAATCTCATGGTTTGGGTGAAAATGGTGCAAAGAGAATTTCCCCTTTTCCTCATTACTTTTGTGTTGTATTCTAGTTGTAAAGGGGGAAATAAGCATGCAAAAACATTAATGAAGTAAACCAAACTAATTCAAAACAAGATAAAAATCCCAAACTATTCTCATGAAATGAAGTTATAAAACTAAGAATTCGAAGAACAAATGCAATCATAAAGAAAACATAAAATGAATTCATGAATTAAAACGTTACCATCCCATGATGAAGTGTAATTTGTATTGATGTTGAATTATGTTGGATCAATATGAAGCCACCATTGTTGTCACAAAAAGCTTCAAAAGTGTGTTAATGGTGATCAAAGATATAAATGTGCTAAATGTGCTTCAATGGCTATTTTGACATAACCTCTCCACAAATTCTCCAGATTCTCTGATCATTTTTGAGAAGAAAGAAGGTTGTTTTATAGAATTTTAGATTTTTAGATGAACGATTGAGATTCGATAGTGAAAGATCATAATCAATAGTTGATAACCGTTGAGACAAAATAGATTGAAGAGTTAACTCCTTTGATTGATCCAATTAAGGATTTTAAATGGATAATTTGTGGGATTAGATTGGAATGATTGAAAAAATTAGGTTGAGTGGTTTGTGGGATTGAGAAAGTCAGGTTGAGTTAGGAAATAGATGGGTTAGTTAGCCAATTAGAGTGAGAAATCAGTGGTAATGATTTGCTCAATCAAAAAGGGGTGAGGATAATTAATTAATTGAATAATTAATTAATATTGGAGATGAACATGCAAGTTGCTTTTGACTTTAACAAATAAAGATATATTTATTTGTTGACCATGTTGAATGATTTTGAATAAAGGATTTAACTATTCAAGTTTAGAGAAGGGAAAGTGGTTTAATTAAATTATTAACAATAACAATTTAATTGATTTAGATGAATAGGGTATATCAACGACATAAGTAAATAATTGATGTTTATATAATTAATTAGCAGGAATAAAGTTAAATTAGGACATTTATTAAATAAATGAGATTTATTTAATTAGTCAGAAATGATGATTGATGACGAATTAATTAAATATTGTTAAATCACTTAATTAATAGATGAATATAAAATTTGATAATAATTAAATTAAAAATGTATTTGTGCACTTCTACAAAAAATGACAGAGGATGACCTAAAAAATGTAGGGGACCTTGAACAATGCAGATGGGCTGATATTGTTGAGGATTGCTATCTAAATGACAATGACATAGAAGACAGGAGGATAGGGGAAAGAGATCATGTTCCACAATTGGTTTTTGAAGGAGGAAGATGGGTGGACTGATGCCACCCGAATTATAGAACAAGGGCACCCCATCCGGGGTGAAATCCTGACCGAAGAGCAAGGAAGGGGCGAAGGGATCAGGTGAAAAACGCTGAGCTTACATGAATGCATCTGAGGGATTGGGCACTGACAAAGCCGAAAATGGCCAGCAGAGGAAGGTATGAAGCTAGGGCATCAAATTCCAAAAGGAAGATGAGGGAAACTAATCGGCGATTGATGGATGGGAGGCATGGGTGGTTTAGGGAAAATATGCATATGGGGGTGGCTGCTTCAAAAAACTGGCATGAAAAAACCAACACCACAAGGAACGAACACGTGCGCCATGGAAGGGCAAGGAGAGGGTGATAGTGGAAGAGGGACCTTCACACCAATATGTAGATCCAATTAGTAAGTCATTTTCTCTAAATGCCCCTAAGCTCTCTGTCAATTTGAATTCAAGAAAAATCAAAAATTCAATAGACAAATTGAAAGAAAGAGCATTTTTTCTCAAATGGGATGGGGGATGGTGCAATGTAGTGAAAATAGGAAAATGGTGTGATGAAAATTAGGGCGTTAGGGTTCAGCCTAGGGCGATACCAAATGACTTCCTTTTGGTGGAATTTCCCACGAAGGAAAAGAAATTGGAATCCCTACATAGTGGACTGCACTACCTAGAGAATGTAGGGATTCACATGACTGAGTGGTATCCAAGTTGTGACCCTTAGAAACATACCACTCGAGAGGGGCCAATTTGGGTCCGCCTGTACAACCTGCCATCGGAAGTTTGGGAGGATGATAACCTAATTGAAATAGGGGAAGGCTTAGGCAAGTTAATAACAATTGAGAAAGACAATGTTGACAAATGCCTGGGAACATATGCCATAATCTTCCTAGAGATGACTTTGGGGCAGGCTCCTCCACAAGAGATCAAAATTTGCATGACGGGAAGAATAAGAAAACAACAAGTAGAAAGGGAGGACCAAGTGAAATTGTGCCCCATATGTAAATCAAAAGATCATGGAATTATGGAGTGCAATGCTAAATTGAAGGTCAATAGGGCCAATGAGTATGCGGTGGATCAAGAAAACATAGAGGAAACAAGTGAATCTTCATTGGGGTCGATTGAGATAATTGTCGCAACATATGAGGATTCGTTTGCCATAATAATTAGAAGGGAGTACCAGCCATATTGTGAAGAGAAAAGGAAAGACCGATGGAAGAACAGTCTGGGCAATCTGACAGAAGGAGAGATGAGTGGGAAAGGAGACAATAACACTCAGAGTGAGCCCTCCCCAAGAGTTCTGGAAGCAGTAGAAATGTAGGAGAAAGTATTAGTGGAAGTTGTAGAAGAAAAGATCAACATAGAAGCTGAGGCAAGGGACATCAGGGAGGAACCAAAGGATGAATGGGAGAAGGAAGGTGGGGAATAATTGCTCTCCCCAACAAGAAATATACCACAAATAGATGGGGAGAAAATCCAAATAGAAGGTGACTCAGAGGAGGAAGAGAGGGTATTAGAGAAATCTCAGTCGAAGTTGAAAAAGACAAACACCAAATAGAATGGTAAGTGGGGACCTAAATCAAACAAGGCCAAACTAGAAATTGCAGAAAATGCTGTGGGGCAAAGGAAATTAAGATCAGGGAAGGATATTATCCTTCCCCAAGGGCAATGAAGGCCATAACCTAGATTTTTAGGGGCCTTAATGCCCCTAACAAATGGCGCTTGATTAAGCACCAAATTGACCAATCCAAAGCTGATATTGTTCTACTACAAGAAACCAAATGGAGTAAGGAGGAAAGTGAAAAGAGAATGAGTTGGTGGAAACACTAGAAGGGCTATTTTGTTAGTGTTGAAGGTGCCTCTGGGGGACTAGGTGTCATCTGGAACCCACTTGCAATATTAGGTGAAATTGATTTAGAGAATGGTAATTGGATGCTACTGAGATGCAGATATCTGCAAAGAAATGAACAATTTTTTTATCTTGAATGTCAATGGGCCAGTGCCCACTAGAGATAAGAGAACATTGTGGCAACAAATCATAGTTTTTCTAGCAAACTTTCAGGGAGGGAAAGGAATAATAGTAGGGAACTTCAATGCCACTTTGAACAATGAAGAAAAAAGAGGAGGCCTAGGTCGAACAACGAACGTTCAATAGGACTTTCAAGACTTTGTTGACAATAACCACTTGTAGGACATACAAACCAAAAATGGTGTATTCACCTGGTCGAATAGAAGGAAAGGGTTCACTAGCATAGTTGAGAGATTGGACATATTTTTGCTTTTTGGTGATTGGGGTGATCAAAATGAACTCAAAGAGGCGATGATACTCCTCTACAAAGGATCATACCACTTCCCAGTCTAGCTAACCATCTAACCTGATTCAACACCAAGAGGAATCCCATTCAAGTTTGAAAACATGTGGCTCGGTGATGAGAAATTGCTTGATTTGGTTGCTGCCTGGTGGGAGGAATTGAAGTTTGGGAACCATTCACACCTTTTCAAGATAAAAAAGAAGCTAAAATTTGTGAAGAACAAGCTGAAATAATGGAACATAGAACATTTCAAGTACATTTTTCAAGAGAAGGAGAGTCTCGAACAAGATTTGGAAACACTAAATGAGCACATCATAGACAAAGGTATGGACAAAAAATATTTTGAATTGGAAAAAGCTTTGAAAGAGGAGTTAGCAGAGGTATTAAAAAAGAGAGGAATGCTTCTATAGGCAGAAGTCGAGAGAAACATGGCTAAAAGAAGGTGACATAAATACTAAATACTTCCATAGAACAATAGTGGAAAAAAAAAGAAAGAAAAAAATCACGGAAATAAAGAGAGGATGGAAGTACAACACAAACTTTGGAGGATGTTAACAAAGAAGCAGTAAGCTTCTTGAAAGATATCTTGAATAAAGATGCCCCTGTACACATGGTTGAGCGGGATAGACTTTCAATGCCATCCCTAACATAATTGTTGGTTCTCAGTTGTGATCATATGGTTTGTCCTTGATGACAAAATCCCTTTCAGTTGCTTCTACTTGTTGACGGTTTCAGATTGGTTTCTCATGCTTTATCTTGGTACTGTTTTGTCTATATGGCTTGTCTTGGCATTCAGTGGACAGTTTACATTTAGAATTTTAATATCTTATGGTACTGATTAGTTTGAGCTTTGTGCAGTCTCAGGTTAACTTATTTGTACATTGTTTTAGTGACATAAAAAGAACATATCGGCGTAAGAACGCCAGGGTCTCCCCAATCCATTTTTCTGATAAACATCTGTGTTGCCTATTGGCAAGACGTTTATGATGTCATGACGATTTGTTTTTACATACAGGAAGCTTTCGGCAAGAATTCTCCATGGTTTCAGCGATCGAGATCCATCTCCAGGCATCTATCGGCATGACAAACACATTGTCTCACTGACCGAAGGAAAAGGAACATATTGGCAGGAGTGTTGTATTCGGTATGTGGTCTCACCGAAGACATATTGTCTCACTAACCGTGCACCGAAAGGTCTTATCAGAAAAGGTTGTGGCTTCGATGAAATGTCATAGCGATTTCGTGGTGTCTTACCGACTTGTGCACAAAGGTTATATTGGTATGAGTTAATGATATTCAGAGTAATGTCTCAACGACTTTGTTGGGTCTTGTCGACTAAGTCTTATGTGGGGCTTTCGGTGAGAGGTTGGTATTGTCTCAGCGACTCAGAGTGGATAAATATTTTTGGTATGACATAGTGTGCTCTCCAAGAGGTCTCCCTGACATTGATATGTCTCGGCGATGCATAAAACAAAAGGAACATTTCAGTATGACTCATGTGCAATGAAGAAAGGTCTTGGCGAGTTTGATTTCTTATACCAACCGACAACATAGAGGTATTCATCTCGGTAAGAGTTAGGGTTTTCGACGTGAGGTCTCGGTGAGTGACCTCCGGTCTCGCCGATGGAACACAAAAGGAATTTGTCGGCATAGGATCTGACTTGTCTCAGCGACACACAAGATGGTTGGTGACTTTCTGTATGACTCATGCATTCTACGAGAGGTCTCCCCAATGTTGGTATGTTATAGCGACCCTCATAAGATAGAAGGATGCATCGGCAAGAGAACCATTATGTTACAGCAACTTACAAGGGGTAAAAGGAGACTTTCGGTGAAACACAGTGTGATCTGCATAGGGTCTTTCCGATATCAAAAGGTTACAGCGACAGTGAATGAAACGAAAAGGGGATCTCGGTGAGAAACCTTCTTATGTCTCAGCGATTGGAAAGAACATAAAATATGAGCTCTCAGCGTGACATAATGTATTCATTATGTCTTCTCCCCGACTCTGATGGGTCATGGCAAAAGCGATAACTAAGGGGAATGACTGGCGATTTAATTGCCTTCGGTAGGACTATCTGGATGTCTCAACGAATGATTAATAGATTCAATCACTGTGGCCGACGTGTGAATTTCTAAATATAGTTGCAGGCCGACATCATTGGTTGGCATCGAATCTCAGAATGGTTACAAGGCAAAATATGCATTAGAGGTTATGATTTACTGTTAATGGGCAGTCACGAATCTTGAAAGATATGCCAGTTTCATTACTGACACATTACATTCATTACAAATTGATGGATTCTGCATTTGGGTATTCTGAAAATAGTTTCAAATGAGTATTTTGTTTTAATGAAGCATCTGGTTTTTGTGAAAGGCATTTGCAGTTTCAAAAAGGAAATTTGATTTATGATTGTCAGTTTATTGACAGCCTATTGCACAGGCGTTACTCTTGCAGACATTTATTTTTTTTGGCATCCTTTTTTCTTGAAAATAGAAAGGAGGTTTCAGCTCTCCTTTTGAACTCGAATCTCTTTGAAGACTACACACTGGAAAAGATGTATAAAACGCAATGTTGTGAATACTGAAAAGCTGCTGGATAGAAATTCTGAGACAGTTATTCTGGCCGTATCAAGAGATGTATTGAAAAAATCTGTGATACAAAATTTGGAAAACATGATGCATAACAGAGAGTTATGAGCTTAATTGAAAATAGAGAGATCCTCTGAGATATTATTATTGTTCTGAAAATAAATTGAGGGGTTGGTGCTCCTTGAGTTGGTGCTCAAAAATTAGCCTATAAGGCATTGTTAATAGTGGTTTTTGAAGATTAAGCCAGTAAGGCAGTTTAGGAGTGGTTTTTCTACCCTAGGAGGGTTTTCCACTCGGAAAATCCTTTGTCTTATGGTCTCTTTGTTTTGATGTCATAATGTTTTTTGATTGTGATAATTTTTATCAGTCTGAACATTTTTGAATGATAGTTCCTTCATATCTACAAATATTTAGTTCAAATATCTTGCACAAGTCATTGCTGAAGAGTCTAATTCAAAAGGAAGCTTATAAGTTCTCATTTGATTCATTGCTCAAGAATAGTTATAATTTGCTAAAGGTGTTTGTTGTCTCAATACCTTTCTTGTCTTTAAAGCTGCATTCAAATCAATTGTTTAAGAAGTGAGTCAATAATGTTGAACATATTTCTCTGGGCTGAAAGTGTCCTCATCTTGTGTGTTGGGTCTAGCATGGAGAAGTGGTGAAGTGTCATAGCTAGTGTATTTTGGTTTTAACTACTTTCGAGTTTGGGGCTGAGCTGAGTTATTCTGAGTTGTGACTTGAGCTGAGAGGAGTATGGTGTATTACAACCAGGTTGGTCTGAATATTTTTCTTTATTGAGACATGCTAAATTGAAGTGAGGTGGAGCTGTGATATCAAATGTGAAGGATTGGTAGGAGTAATGATATTTTCATAAGTTGTCTAATAGACTGAGTTAATGTTGTCATATTTTTGTGCTTTCATAAGTGATTACTCTACTCTATTGTTGAAAGAAAAGGAAATCATAATTAAAATCTTGGTCAAAGTTGAAAAAGTTTTGACACTGATTCACCCCCCCTCTCAGTGTTTGTCCATAACTCCAACAATAATAAGTGCATAAAAAAATAGGCACCTATACCAAAAGATTAGTGAGGAGGTAAGATTAGAAACTTTCCAACTAAATCTAGATAAAGCCTCGGGCTCGGATGGCTTCCCTGCGGGGTTCTTTCAAAAGTTCTGGGACATTGTTGGCGATGATCTATATCTAGCAACTAAAGAATCAAGATGAAGGATGACCATATTGGGTGCAATCAACCATAAATTCCTATCTTTAATTCCCAAGAAGAAGGATTTGCAAACCATGGGTGATTTCAGACCAATTTCCCTTTGCAATACGGTCTACAAGATAGTAACAAAAATCATTGCCAATAGGCTCAAGGAGGTGCTAAATACAATCATATCAGAAGAAAAAAGTGGTTTTTCCCCCAAGCGTTCGATTGTGGAAGGCATCATCATATCACACGAAAATTTACACTCAACAAGGATGTCAAGAGAAGCTTGTATGATCCTAAAGCTCGACATATTAAAAGCATATGACCTGGTTGATAGAAAATTCCTAATGGATGTGTTAAAGAAATTCAATTTCAATGAGGATTGGATCAACTGGATAAATAATTGTATTTCGATGGTCAAATTCTTGATTTTGATAAATGGCTCTGCTCACAACTTCTTTCCTTCCACCAAGGGATTAAGACAAGGGGACCCAATTTTTCCATTTCTCTTCATCATTATGGTTGAGGCCATGGGAAGAGGCATCAAAGAACTAAGAAATGATGGCAAGTGGAAGGGGGTAACAGTGGAAAATGGCTTGGACACGACAACACACTTGCAATTTGTAGATGACACAATTCTATTTGGTGTTGCAAGTAGGAAGGAGGCAAGAACAATTAGAAACTTTTTGGATGAGTATTGCTAGACATCTAGGCAAAGCATAAACTGGAGGAAACTGAAGGTTTTTTTCCCCAACACCCAACCAAGCCTCCAGTGAGACTTGGCTAAGATTTTGGGCCAGAGGGTTGCAAATTTTCCTAGATGCTTCTTGGGGATGCCTCTTTTTTTCGGTCCCAACAAAAGGAATTATTGGGAAATCCTAATCAACAGCTACAAAAACAAGTTCAAATCATGGGAGGGGAAGTGAATTTTCTTAGTAGGAGGACTCCAAATGGTCAAAGTGGTCCTCTTTGCCATCCTGATCTACTCTATGGCTTGCTTAAAAGTTCCCAAGGTAATCGAAGAAAGCCTAAATCAGATATTCAAGAATTTTTTTTGGAGTGGGACTGGGGAGCAACAAAAATTCCCCTTAGTTGCATGGGAAAAAGTGTGCACCCCTCAGGAGGTTGGGAGTGTGGGTCTGAAGCAAATCACATTAATGAATCTTTCCATGGGGTCTAAGCTTGTGTGGGGCATGTATGCAAAAGGTGATCAAAGATGGGTCAGAGTGCTCAGGAGGAAATATTTGGATTCTCACTGTCCAACCTGCATATTAACCACTATAGACCCCCCGAGGGGATTAGTAATTTGGTATTACATACTTGAGTGTAGAGACATCATCACCAAACATGTCACTTGGGAAGTAAGAAATGAGAAAATTGCTTCCTTTTGGGGAGATTCATGGGGAGGGAAGAAGCCTATTGCTGAGTGCCCCAATTTGGAAGCCATTAGAGCCAAGGAATCCAGAGTTTGGGGCACAAAGGTGTGCAACTATGGGAAGACGGTTTGGTGAAACAGGGCATGATACTGTGAGTGGAACCCCTTGAACGAAATTTTTTCCCCCATGACTAGAAAGTGGCACTTGTTGAGATCCTAAAGAACAAAATTTTTTCCCCCTTTGACTAGGAAGATGAAATCAGATGGTGCAGATTGAGAAATGGGGAATACAAGGTGAAACTAGGCTACATGGTCAAGGAAATGGTGATTGCAAGATAAAATTGGCCATGCAAGCTCATGTGGAGCAACAAGTGCCTCCCAAAAGATGAGGTATTTTCCTGGATGGCCATGCAAAATATAATTTTGATAGAAGATAGGCTTGCCACCTTTGGGATCCAGGGCCCTAGAAGGTGTGTTTTGTGCAAGAACAATAATGAGTCTACTGATCACATATTATTGACTTTCTCATACATGGAAAACTACTAGAAGTTCTTCATGTCCAAGCTAAACTATCAATGCCCTATTCCGGAAGACATTGTGGGGTGGTTCAATATTTGGCCTCTCCTAAACAAGAAGTTTGTGTTTGGAAGCATATGGGAAATTATGCCATCAACCATTATATGGGAGATTTGGAAAGAGCATAATCGAAGGATATTTCAAGGGAAAGAAATGGAGCATGAGAGACTGTGTGGACAAATTGAATGTGTAGTCACATAATTGGTCAATGAAGCGGCACAAGGAAAATCACTCAAAAAGCTATATTCTCAAGCTAGGATGGAAAAATCACAAAGTATTTTACAGGCTTAAGAATTTCGAAGCTAAGCGGGAATGAAAGCAGCGACCAAAATTCAAAAAAGCATTCAGAATTCAAATGGCTACCCCTGAAGGAGGGTTGGATTAAGGTGAACTTCAATGGAATCTCTAGGGTAAACCTAAGGCCCAGTGGTGCTGATTGTGTAACACGAGATAGCCGGGGAAATGTTGTAGCAGAGAAATAACTTGCCCTAGGGATTTGCATAAACAATGAAGCCGAGTTCAAAGTGGTCTTGATCAGACTATAATTAGGTTTGGAAGTCGGTGCAAAATGAATACACCTAGAGGGTGACTCACTAATCACAATAAATGCCATTCGACTCAACACAACGCCAAGTTGGAAACTCAATCATTGGGTTCAACCCATATGCGATGTGTTGGCTAAGTTTGATGCATTTTGTGTAAGCCACCTCTATAGAGAAGGGAATGAGGTGGCCGACAAGTTGGAAAAAGTGGCGGTGGAAAGTACCCAGGAGATTGATGATGCACAGGTTGGAGCCATACACAACTGAGGAGTTGGGCATCGATTTTGAGGATGCTTTAAAGATTGTGATAGGTGAAATGATGGATGTAGCATATCACATTAAATTCTAGGATCGCTCAAATATGGAAGATTGTGGTAGGATCACAAAAATATTTGAGCAATGAGGTTGCGGGACATGATGGCTTTTAATTCTTGGTACGGTCTCCATATGGTTGTGTGAGTTTTTGCTAGAAATAGGGGTGGTTGTGTTCATTTTTCTCAATTTGTCTATGCACTCTCGACACACTCTTAAGGGGAAATGGAGACTCCACTCTTTTTGAATTCCATGAAGCAACATAACGCTTTCCATGGTGAAGTCACTAAGAAGTGGTTGAAGGGTATAATGGTGTCCAAGCACCCATTGGTGCTCTTGGTGGTGAAGGGGATCTTGGGTCTAGAATTTCTCTAGGAAACCTACAAGCTCAAGGTGAATTTATAAATCACTACTATGTTTTTGGCGATGCTTGTGTATATGGGTGTGTCAAAAGCTTTGGGGAAGAAGTTATGCCAAATGATTTTTCAGCATTCACTGCTGGAAAATATTGATGTGACACTAGAGAACATCGACGACAATTTCATGACCCCTCTACCGCTACATTACTACAAGGATCATGGGAATGAATGGTGAGTTCAAAAATTCCCTTTGGTACGCTCACTAAACCACACATCACTAAAAAATCACTGGGGTGAGATCGACAGGTGTATTGACTTCCTTCTATGAGCGGGGAACATTCTCAAAGATTGGTCTAAGGGTTGGGTGAAGGCGTTTGTGGTGGTAGAAGCTCTTGATAGGGATAGGTGGCCCTAGAATGAGGAGGATTGGGAGCTGGATGTTGGTGAAGAATGGGTCATGAATGATACCAGGAGCTGGGAGGAATGAGCAAACCATCCTGCTCACAGTGCTTGTGGTGGCGATTTCCCTATCATTCTGAATGCAACCAAAGCCAAGAAGACCAAAGAGGTCGGCTACAACAATGCTTAATCTGGTGCAATGGGTGTGGCTCTCTCTGTGTAAATGAATTGTCAACTATTTTTGTGGTGGGTCTGTGTGTAGTCTGCATGGGTGTTCAAGGTCAGCTCGTTCTAAGTCCAGGTCTAAATTGTTTTGTAAAAGTGGGCTTCATGGTGAATATTGTCGAGATGCATCCCTGGTGACTGGTCTATGGGTCTTATACTATCTGAGAAATGTAAAAACCTTTTTGATTAATATAGGGTGCTACCCCATATAGCAACTATTTAACTATAAAAAATAATAATTAGATAATAATGTATTATTTAATCATTTAGGGAAGAAGGGTGAAAGTTAGTTAAATAGTGTTGTTCACCAATCAATACAATTTAGGGTATCTACATTTTTCCCCTCTTTGATACAATATGATTTTGAGCATTGTGTCAAAGAAAATTCAAAAATTCCTACTTAGGAGTTACCCTGGTATGCCACATTGACGACGAGATAAAATGGTGATCCCTCAAGAAATTTGGTGAAAATTCTAGATAACAAGCCAATTTTTTTGACAAGCTGATGTGATGCATTTAAGTTGAAGGATTGACATAAGAAATGTTGACTAGAAGAAAATATTAGTAAGATTTAGAAGATAGAAGAAATTGGACATGATTGATGATATGTAAAACATGATGAGTTTGATTTTGTTTCATGGAGACTAAGTAATGTTTAACAATCCTTATTAATGTAGCAAAAAAACACAATGCACTAGGGTATTGATGACCAAGGTGGCATTGTATCTATTGCATGGACTTTGACTCTACAAACAAAGAGTATTTTTGTTCATACCAGACATACGAAAACCTTGTTAGAGTGTATGGGTTAGAAGTTTAGAGCATTTTGGACTAGTGCACAAAGAGGTATGATGAACCAAACATGAATAGCCGCTTGAGTTTCTTGAAATGAATTCCATACACACAAGTATTCGCCATGGTAGTATTACAAAAATATCCAATAAATAGAAGAAACATAAATCAGTAATCAGTTCCCCATTCCTTCTCTAAATCCTTAATGGACATCCTCGAGAGATCCTGGGAATGGGACAATAAGATAAATAAAAAAGATAAGATCATAAAAAGATAAAAAATGTTGTTGTATCACTTGCCATAGATGTTTGATGTTTTAGATGTTATCCATTGGTGATGTCTATTGTAGGAACGATTTATCCTTTAAGACATATTTTAGGATGTTGATGATGAATTATTGATAGGTAGGTAGTTTAACACTTAGGCATTGTTTTAGTTTGATGATGATCCAATCATTTTGATTCTTTTCTTGGATTGTTTTTAGATTTGGTTTTTTGCTTTTTTTGCTAATTACTTTGTCAAAGGTTTGAGGTGATGATTGTTTATTATGAATGGAAAGTTTATTGTGAATAGGTGACAATGGAGATAGGACTTTTTGAGATTTTCTAATTATTTGATGTTGTTTTTGTTGTTTTCGGGAGATTTAGAGAAAATTAGGGAGACCTAAAGGCACTGACCTAGTGCCTCAAGTGCTAATCATAGATAATCCTTGCCTATGTGATAAACACAAAGACATCGTAGTTCGACTGTATTGAGTGACCCTATTTTTGGAGTTTTTTTAATACTTTTTACAGATGTTTTTGGATTTTGATAAGATATTTGAATGTTTTTGTTTTGGGGGACTAACCTAGGGCCTTAGGGGCTCATCAATGATGACATTTCCTAAGTTATACACACAGAGGTTCATAGTTCACTTATTTTGTGACTTAATTGTAGCTCATCCGGAGATGACTTACAATGTTTTTGGGATTTTAATGTTTTTGAATTTGTTTTGATTTTTATTATTTTTTGGGTGTTTTTGTTTTTTGATACTTTTTGATAGTGATGGGATGAACAAGGATCCAATTCACTACCATTTTTAGGAAGTTGCACCTAGTCTGAGACAAGATTACATTTATTAGGGTAGATGGATGAAGATGGTGTAATAGGGTTCAATACTTGATCAATTATTGAGTCATGGTTGGATACATGTTTTATTATGGGACGGATGGGGTGGATGTGAAGTGTTGATAGATAGAGATTTAGGACTTATTCAAAGATAGCGCCTATTTACCAAGTTTTCACTACGATACTGGTCCTAGGAGCACCATAAGGTGGTTTTCACTTGCTGGACGTTTTATTTCTCTTTACTGTTTTTCTTGATTTTGATTTTTTTTTAGATTTTTTGCTTGGGATATTTTGATGTGCTCAAGTATAAAACCTTTTGAGATGGCTTCTATTCAGAGGTTTGACTAAAGATTCTCCTTTAGGAGTAGCCAATTGATTTTCTCCAGAGCCATAGTTGGCTATTAGGATGAAATGACCTAACCAATTTGATTTAAATTTACTCTTCCCATCCTGATTTAGTTGAATCTTGTGATTTTATTTCAGTAGAAAGTCACCAACTTGAAATATTTTATTCTTGATCTTCTTTTTATAGCTTCTCTTGAGCTGATTTTGATAAACCTGGAGATGGTTTAATGCGCTCAAACTTCTTTCATCTAGAAGTTCTAGCTCATTAAGTCTGGACACACAATATTCCTCATTGTTGACCATGCATTTCAAGGATATTTTTAGTGATGAGATCTTGACTTCGATAGGTAGGATTGTTTCAGATCAGTAGACCAAGGAAAAAGGTGTTGCACTTGTGGGTGTGTAAATGTTGGTTGGGTAAGCCCATAAGGCTTGATTTAGTTACAAATTCCAATCACAACCAATGTCATTAACAATATTTTTTAATATTTTTAGAATGGTTTTATTGGATGCTTTATCCTGACCATTTCCTTGGGGATAGTATGGGGTTGAGAACTGGTGTCAGATAGAGAACCTTGAACAAAGTTCATGAAAATCTTGGTTTTTAAATGGAGTTTCGTTATCTGTTATGATCATTTGAAGAATTCCATAGGTCAAAAGATTAAATAATTCAAGATAAACTTGGATATTTATTTCCCTATGATGTAGGTTAGAGGAATAGCCTCTATCCACTGTGTAAAGTACTCAGTTGTAGTTATAATGAATTTGTGCCCATTGGATGAAGCAGGAGATATCTTTCCTATCAAGTCTAGTCCCCACTACGAGAAAGGCCATGGTGTAGTTATAGGTCATAACTCTTGTGTCGGTGTGTGAACAAGATCACTATGCTGTTGACATTGGTGACACTTTCTTGAGTAATGAATGGATTCTTTCTCCATTAAGGGCCAATAATACCCTGTTCTTAGTAACTTCTATACTAGATTAAGTCCACTAGACTGAGACCCACAAACACCTTCGTGTACTTCTTGTAAGGTGGTTTGCACTTTGTCCACATTGAGACATTGGAGTAATGTGCCATCTAGACTTTGACTATATAGGGCATCTCCAAGGATGGTGAATTGGGAAGTCCTATGGACAAAATTTTTCTTTTGATTTTTCATCAAGTCAAGGGGTATGATCCCATGTTGGATATAGGAAAACATATCTTAGTACCAAGGTGAGTTAGGACCAACCACATCACATACACATTCTGATTCTAGGATATCAAATGTCGGCATAATTAGTTTCTCCACGAGGAATTCATATTTGGGAATGCTTTGGGGTATGTCTAGGAGTGAACCTATTGTTTCCATAGCGTTAATTGCTCTGTTACTAATTCTGGGAAACTGTTCAAAGGTGATGAACACAAATTACTAATTGAAGCTATCCACCATTCTTTTATATGGCATGAGTTTTTCATCCTTCACCTGGTATTCATCATTTACATGTCTTATGACTAGCTGAGAGTCACCATGGACCTGTATTTCCTTTATCTTCCATTCTACGACCATATTCAGTTCTATGGTGAGTGCTTCATACTAAAAAATGTTGTTAGTACATGGAAAGGTGATCCTATAAGCTTTGGGTATACTATCTCCCTGGGGTATGAGAAATAGCATACCAACCCCTGAGCCGTGTTGAGTATGGGATCCGTCAAAGTACAAGGTCCAATAGCTTGGCTGATAGGTTAGAAGTATGCTTTCATCTAGAAATTCTAACACTAGAGGCTAATGATCCTCCATAGGTGTATCCGCTAATTGATCTACTATTACTTGTCCCTTTATGGATTTTATATCAATGTATTCTATATCAAATTCACTAACTATCATTACCCATTTAGTGATCCTCCCTGTTAGAGCTGCCTTTTCAAATAGATACTTTAAGCGACCCACTTTTGATATCAGCTTTACTTGCCTATTTAATATGTAGTGCCTAATATTCTATGCTGCAAAGATGACAGATAGACATGATCTTTCTATGGGCGTATAGTTCAATTCATATCCCAACAAGGTTCAGCTAATATAATATACTACTCTTTCCTTGTTATTGTCATCTAGTTGTGCTAATATAGCTCCTAAAGCTACCATTGTTGTAGATACATATAAGATCACTTCCTTATCCTAGATTGGAGGCATAAACATTGGAGGAGTGAGAAAATAATCCTTGACCTATTGGAAAGCCTAACCACACCTACCATCTTATTTGAATGTTATGTCTTTATGTAAAAAATGGGTGAATGAATGGAACTTGTCTGTTGACTATGCAATGAATCTTCTGATGGACTGTAGCTTATCTTGTAGACTTTAGAGCTATTTCAATGTTTTTGGAGGAATTTATAGGATATATTTAACCCTTGTGGGATCCACCTCGATGCCTCTTCTTGATATAATGTAACCCAACAGTTTTCCAGATGTCACACCAAATACACACTTCTTTGGGTTGAGACATATGTGTATTCCTCTAGCTTGCCAAATACCTTGGCTAGGTTAGCTAGATGATCTTTTCTTTTGATTGATTTTGATAATATGTAATCCACATAGTCCTCCATGGTAATGTGCAATATATCATGGAAGATGGTGGTCATTTCTATTTGGTAGGTTTCCCCTGTATTCTTCAAACCGAATGGTATGCCATTCCAACAAAAGGTTCCCCATGCATAGGTGAAAGTTGTTTTATGTTGGTCTTTGAGAGATATTTTTATTTTATTGTGCCTAAAGAGTTTTTCCATTAGTGAGAGAATTTCATGTCCTGCAATTAGGTCCACAATCATGTCGATGTTGGGTGGAGGGAAGTCATCCTTTAGGCATGCCTTGTTGAGATCCCTAAAGTATGTGTAGATCCTTATGCCCCTAATGGGATTTGACACTGGCACAAGATTAGATACCCATTCAAGATAGTCGATGGGTCTAATGAAGCCCACATATAATAGTTTCTGAAGTTCTACTTTGACCAAGAGTACTATTTTTGGATGCATCTTTTGTAGGTTTTGTTTGATGGGTTTAGCTCCAAGGAACACTTCTAGGTGATGTACTACTAATGTTGGATCCAACCCTAGCATGTCTGCATATGTCCATGCAAAGTTGATTTTGCATTCATTAATAAATTCTACGAAGTTGACCTTTTCTTCTAGATCTAATGAAGCTGCCTGATATGTTATTTGTGGTGTCTCTATTGTGCCGACGTTGAAAGGTTCAATACCTTCAACCAAGAGTGCTAGTATTTCTTGATATTTCGTAATGGGGAGATTGAATCCCCCATCTTCAGGTGCCTCAGAGAGGTTTTTTCCCTCAAATACGTCCTTTCTTTTTCTCTTTTCTTGATTTGATAAAGCCACATTGTGGTTTTCCTTAGGGGGTCTCTTTTTGATTTTTTAAAACTTTTTGATTTTTGTGACTGGAGGATGCAATCTCCCCTCCAAAATATGCTCTTTGATCAAGCTCCATTAGAAAACTAGCTTTATGATCTCCTAGTGGTATATCTGTTCAAAGTCCCATGAACTCCACAATAGCTTCATCATTTTGGAATGAGTCCAAAACAAGTGTATGATATTGTTGGTCCCAGTCTATTAACTATGGGTAAAGCAAGGGTATTTTCTCATTGGTATCAACAAAGCTTATAGAGGTTGTAGCTAGGGTAGAGATATCAATTTTATCAAGTCTCCATAGGGTATCCAGATTATAATCACTAGAGGCACAAGAATCCCATCCATACTCATTGGAATCCGTTTTAGTGTGGTAATCTTTAGATGTAGGTTCAGTAGTGATGGTATTTATGTTGAGGTTCCCAAATATGTTTTGGATACACAAGTAGTCATCTAAATGTTTGCAATTATCCGATGTATCAACAATGGTAGAAGGAGCTCCTTCCTCATAAGAGGTTCTTTCGGTGTTTGGCCTAATCACGTATAATGAACAATAACCTAGTCCAAGATTCTTTAGGTGCTTTTCTATGATATCCGGTTCTCTTCTACCTTGTTCTTGTAAACCAAGACCACCTTTTCTAGTGAACCCCATGCTTTTTGCTATCTGTTATCCTTTATTGTTTTGATCAATGGGAAGGGGAGGTAGTGGTTTCTCCCTTCTTCTTTGTAAATCCATGAGGATAGGTCTTCTTCAAACACTTCCTCATCTTGCATGTCTCCCCATTTAGTGAAAATGGTGGGTTTGAATTCTATTGTAATAGCTTGAATGTGCTTGATCTCTCTCGGTCCTTCACAAGTATTTGGTGTTGGGGGAAGCATTACAATGCAAAAGGATTGGTTGAATTGTATTCTCCACACCCTTTGTCAAGTACTTGGATCTTTAAGATTCGATTTTGGTGGCTCAGTTGATGAAGGGGAAGTGGAGGATGAAGGTAGTGATGATGGGTCAACATATGAACAAGAGTGGAAAGATATATTATTGTTGGGTATTTGAAGACCTATTTTTTACTTCTTCAATTTGGCACAGTAATGAAAAGGCTCGGGGTTGGTATATATGGTAACTTCCTTATCATTATAAGTAAATTTCAAGCATTGATGGAATGTTGAAGGGACTGCATTTAAGGCATGGATCTATGGTCATCCCAAGAGAAAGTTGTATGGTAGCTTGAGATCCAGTACTTGACATGTTGTCTCTGCTATTGCTGGTCCTATCTGAATGGGAAGCCTGATTGTTCCTTCTGAATTTCTTTCCATATCATCATAAGCTCTTATGGTGATGCTTTTATTTTTATCTATTACATCATCAAAATATCCTAGTTGTTTTACTAATTTTAGGGTACAAATGTTTAAACCTGCACTATTATCTATTTGTACTCTCTTGACTTTGTGTTTATGGACACATACTTCTAGATAGAGAGATTGATTGTGGAAAGACCTTTGTGGAATTTCTTTCCTAGAAAAGACCAAATGATGGGTGGAGGTGATGTTACCAACCATGGCTTGAAACTGATTAGTGTTAGGGTTGTTAGGGACTGATGTTTTGACAAGAGATTTCTCCAAGATTTCCTTATGTGCTAGTGACAACTTTAAGAGCTCAAGGATGGGAATTAAGGAAATATTTTTCTTTAATTGATCCACAATGTTGTAGTCACTTGATGGACTACTTGTTGCTTTTTCTTGGGGTGGAGCTCCTTGGATTGCAACTCTCCCTCTTTGTGTAGTTACGTTACACTCAAGATCTCTTTTTAGTATGGTTACAACATTGATGGTATGATTGGATTGAGAAATGTGTCCTATGAGTTCGTCATGGGTGAAATTGGCTTTATGGTAATCTTTCCCTTTTCCCTTGTCATTTCCCCTAGAATGGTCGAGGATTGGATCCATGTAGATTTTTAATTCTTTATTTGTAGGATGAGGTTCTCTGTCGACCTCTCCTTTTTCTGTTAAGTCTTGCATGATGTTTTTGAGCCTCATGCAATTTTTGGTGGTATGTCCCTTGATTTTGTGAAATTCACATTTGTCATTCTCATTGTACCAAGGGGGTTTGAAGTTTGGCTCCTCATAGCTTGTTATGTCATTAATATTGATAAGGTTTTTTTGGACCAATTTACGCATGATTACCTCAAGGGGTTCTCCAAATGGGCTGAATTTCCTTCTAGGTTGGTCATATTGCCTTAGTGGCCTCCTTTCATTATCTTGTCCTTGATTTTGCTATTGGTTATTTGGTAGGTTGTTCTGAGGATAATTGAGCTGGTTGTTTGGCACATTGTTTGGAGCATAGCTTTGTAGTATATTTTGAATATTATTTTGTGGGCCATTGGAAGGTTGTATGTTTCATACAACTTTAGCATCAACCACTCTGTCATTGGGTACATTTTTTTTTCTGAACTAGAAGGTTGATCCTTAGGGTTGTAGAGTTTAATTACTCCCCTTACAACGAGAGCTCTTTCGATTAGCACCATTTTCAATAGTCTCCTCAAAATTGATAGGCCACAACATAGTGAGTTGGTAGTTAGTGTTTGCGTGGATGTTAGAGATAAATATTTCTATGAGTTGTTTCTTAGGAATGGGCCATTTACATTTTCTTGCTTTGTGTCTCCATCTCTGTAGACACAAAGCAAATGATTCGCCTTGAATTTGTTTGATATTGTAGAAGTCAAGGATTGTTATATCCCGCTCTATGTAGTATGAGAAATGGTCAACAAATTTTTCTGATAACTCATTGAATGTTTTGATACTAGGTAGTAGACAAGAGAACCACTCGATAGTGGCCCTATTGAGACTTCACGAAAAAATCCTCATTAAGTAGGTATCATTACATTGTAGATCCATGCAAGCTACTGAGAAATCACTCACGTGCTCTATTGGATCCCCTCTTCCCCTATATTTGTCAAATTTTGGTATTTCAAAGCCTTTGGGGAAAAGGTATCATGGATAAGTTTTGATCAAAAGGATATGGAAAAATATCTTGTAGAGCATAACTCTTCTTTGGATTTCCAATTTGGATGTATGATATTATTTGGTTGATGGTTGTAGTTTGACGTTTATGTCGTTAGTTTGTGTGCTCGCTTGAGGATTTTGTGCGTTGTAGCCTTGTTGTCCTATGAGATTTGTTTGGTCATAAATGGGATATTGTGTAGGTATGGGACCTTGATGACCATGTTGTGTGTAGGGAATATTGGGTCCTTATTGTGTGTTGTAGGTATGTTGAATTTGTGGTACACCTTGATATTGATTTTGAGGTACTCGTTGCTATTGATTTTGTGGAACTCCTTGATATTGATTTTGAGGGATACCATGGTATTGCATTTGAGGTACACGTTGTTGTGGAATAGGAGTTTGAGTTTGGTTTTGTGGAATACAATGATGTTGTGTTTGAGGTGTACCTTTGTAATTTGTTTGTGGTATCCCTTGGTGTTGTGGATTTTGTTAAGGACAACCTTGGTAGTTGTTTTTGGTACACCTTGTTGTTGTTGTTGAGGAATAACTTGATGATGCGTTTTGGGTATACCTTGATGTCGTGTACCTTGGTAGTTTGTTTGGGGTGCACTCCATTTTTTTGGATTTTGAAGAGTACCTTGATAATTTGTTTGGGGTACACCTTGTTGTGGAACTTGTTGAGGAGTAACTTGGTAGTTCATTTGTGGTACACCTTGGGGATTTTTTTGAGGAGTACCTTGGTAGTTTTTTTGGGGTACACCTTGTTGTTGTGGAGCTTGTTGAGGAATACCTTAGTAGTGTGTTTGTGGTAAACCATTTTTTTGTTGATTTTGAAGAGGAGCACCTTGGTAGTTCATTTGTGGTACTTGTTGTGGATTTTGAAGAGTACCTTAGTAGTTCATTTGGGGTACACCTTGTTGTTGCGGATTTTGAAGGGTGCCTTGGTAGTTCGTTTGGGGTACACCTTGTTGTTCTATATTTTTTTGAGGAGCACCTTGGTAGCTCATCTAGGGTACACCTTGTTATTGTGGGACTTGAGGAGTACCTTGGTAGTGCGTTTGGGGTACACGTTGTTGTTGTGGATTTTGTTGTGATTTCCCTTGTTGATGTTATTTGTTATTTGAAGGGTCATAATATGATGCTTTTTGCAACATGTATTATCCTTGTGATGGGATGTTACCTTGTTGGTCCATTGGAAGGATTCCCATGTTTTGTGTAGTGTTGTGTTGTGGCATGTTTTGAGTTGAATTTACTTGATATTGTTGGGCTACCACTCCTTGCTCAATTTGTGATGGTTGCCTATACAATGGGTTATCCATAGGTTGTGGTTTAGATTGACCATTGTTTTGTGAGAACAAGGGTGGTATCTTGGGATCCACCGTTGGTTTTAGAATCTATCTTACCACTATTTGATCTCCTAATGGAATGAGGCTATGATCCTTTAGAATGTCCACATTGAAGTCTATGGGTAGTTTGGCACCACTTTGTGCTAGTGTAAGGAAATATGAGTTTGTGTTCTTCCCAAGAATTTTGTCCATAAGTTTCTGCATCTTAGGATCTTGGGAGTATGTTAATTTTTTTTCGTCAGTAATTTCCTCATCACTATCATATTCTTCTATAATGACACTAGGATGTTGGGTTTGTCTAGAAATCATGTTTTGATGTTCAAGCAATGTTTCCTCTTCACTAGGTGTTTGATTTTGTGTAGCTTTAAATGTGGGTTCTCTTTGAGAATTTTAAAGGTCATTGGATTGTAACCCCATGATTGAGGTTCCTCAGTAGTGGTGTTTGTATTGGGTGCACTAGAACTACTCTTTTTGGATTCCATATTTTTCTCTTGAGATCTCATTGTTGTCATAAACAAGTTCAAGACCTTGGTGAATTTTGTGATCACTAACTATAAAATGGGATGGTGTTTTGTTTTTGGGATTTTTGATATTGTGAAGTATGGAGATGATGTGTGAAAAACCTTTTTTTCAAAGGTTGTTGATGGTTTTCTATGGATTGTACGTTGATGCTTCGCAAGGTAATAATCCAAGTTGTTGTGTTTGATTTGTGTCTTTAAAACTAGGTTGATGTTTTGATTTTCTAGTAGGTATGAAAAGATTTTGATATGACTTAGTGCAAGTTTGATTGCTTGTGTTTAAAAGGATGATGGATTAACCAGTTTTAGACCAATTTCTAATTTGCACCAGAAAATAGGACATTAGTGGTCTCTATTTAGGATAGTAGTGGTTGCTTTTTTAGAACGACTATATTAAATTTGAGCAATAACAGTCTCTGTTTCACTTTGTGACTAGTAAATAGAGAAGACAATAGTGATAATTTTGACAGAAGTGACAATTTTGAAGATAGTAGTAGTTAGAACTTAGGATGACAATGGGAATAATTTGGAACAACAATGAAAAAAATGATAGTAGCGGCTCTATTTCCAATTTTTCTAGTTTCTTGATAGTAGTTTTCTAGATAAGTTTTCAATTTTTAGATGCTTGTTTGATTTGATGTTCTGAGATTTTGCAAGTGATAAAGCACATCAAACAAAGTGCATAAACTGATTGTTATGTTTCAATGATAAGAGGCCAAAATCAGCCCAAGTTTAAACTGGTAACAACATCAAAAACATTTCAAGCAATATTATCCCTAAGGTCAAATTGGCCAATGACAACAATTTTAGTCCCACAACTTGGAAGCTCCTTCGAAGTAAGGGTAGGGACACCCAAAGGGATGTAGATACTCAAGTCTTTAGAGATTGGACAAGTAGGGGCCTCCTAGAATGGAAGGATAACCCAAATCACCCTTTCCCCAGAAAGCTACAAGTAGCTTATGCTAAGTCGAGGATTTCTATCTCAACTCAAAGGAGCTCATATGGTGAGTAAAGTGTTTTTAGGGTATGGTGCACATCCCTTGCACTGAACCGTGTCGCCAAGTAGAATATCTCAATCAATAAGGTGGGAAAAACTACTATAAATCTTTTTGTCATTGCTTAGGGGAATCAATACCTGGATAACATCCAACATGCACTTAAGGCTTTAACCAATCCTACTAGGGGACTAATTATACCTCACACGTATGTGGATGCCTCCCAATTCTGAATGACACTATCAACTGAGTAATTGTCGGTTAGACCCAAGTTTTCACCGTAGTCAATTTATATAGCAGCCTAAGGAAATATCTTTTTGGGTCACCTTGAGTTCTCTAGCGTGGGATGTATCTCAAGGTAGGCCTGATCTAAAGGTAATGATGCAAAAATGAATGTGAACCCAAAGTGATTTTCATCACCCAGAATCATCCAAAGATGTAGGGGGAGAGGATACACACTCAGTTTTCCAAACATGGTTAACACGGTATACAATTTATAGCAATTTTATTTTAAGCCCAAAAATTAAGTGTGTAAAGATACCAATTCATTTTTTAGATGCACCAACTTCAAAATGTTTGAAACTTCAAGCAAGAAATGCCATTGCATCAGAGAAAAATGATTTGTTCAATTTTTATAACACCAAATTGAAACATGAGAGATTTGTAATCAAGTTGTAATGCACCAAGGTAAACATCTCAAGTTGTGTTCATTTTTATTGCACCAAATTTAAAAATGGGATCATTTTAATAACACCAAAATAAAATGTGAAATTTGATTGTTAGATTTTAGGAGCACCAAAATGACAATGTGATATTTGGTTGTTTAGTTTTAAGAGCACCAAAACAAGATGTGAGATTTGATTGTTCAATTTTAAGAGCACCAAAATGAAATGTGAGATTTGATTGTTCAATTTTAGGAGCACCAAAATGAAATGTGAGATTTGAATGTTTAGTTTTAAGAGCACCAAAACGAAATGTGAGATTTGATTTTTCTATTTTAAGAGCACCAAAATGAAATGTGAGATTTGATTGTTTAGTTTTAAGAGCACCAAAATGAAATGTTTTAACTAAATAGAATGCTTTGAAATTTGAAAAGGCCTTGGACCGTTTATCAACTTTGCAAGCAATATGTTAGTTGTTCTCATGAAAAATGCACCATAATCCTGCAAGGGCCACACCAACAATGTTAGAAAACCTCACAAGCACAACAAACAATTGATCATTAGGGTTAGGAAAATTGAAAAATTCAAATAGCCTTTGGAGATTGAAGTAGAACAATAGTGGATCTATTTAGTACAATAGCGGCCTTTTCACAAAAATGACTGTGACAAAGTCAGATGATAGTGATATAAAAAAAGTATGACCACAAACCTATTTAGGGTGAAAGTGGCCCTGTAAATGTTAGTTATTTAAAAATCTGCAATATAGAACATACAATAGCGGCAAAAACAACAAGTAGTCAAACTTAGTACGATATCAATCAAACTTAGTACGGCCATGGTAATACCATAAAAATGATTGCATTAAAATTATGGGACTTCTGTGTTTCGATTAGCAATATCATTTCCTGAAAAAGACGTCAGCATTTTGGAACCTATAACTGCTCACAAAAACTTACCAAAAGATTAGTGTTAAGGACCTAGGTCCCACCAAATGTGCCAATTAATGTAAGGGGAGAAATAAGCATGAGAAAACAACAATGAATTAATCCAAACTAATTCAAAAAAAGATCAAAATCCAAAACCATACTCATGAAATGAAGTTATAAAACCAAGAATTCGAAGAACAAATGCAATCATAAAGAAAACATAAAATGAATTTATGAATTAAAATGTTACCATCCCATGTTGAAGTGTAATTCGTATTGATTTTGAATTGTGTTGGATCAATACGAAGCCTCCATTGTTGTTGCAAAAAGATTCAAAAGTGTGTTAATGGTGATCAAAGATGTAAATGTGCGAAATGCGCTTCAATGACTGTTTTGACATAACCTCTCCACAAATTCTCTAGATTCTCTGATTGTTTTGAGAAGAAAGAATATTGTTTTATAGACTTTCAAATTTTTAGATGAGCGATCGAGATTTGATAGTGAAAGATCATGATCAATAGTTGAGAATCATTGAGAGGAAATAGATTGAAGAGTTAACTCCCTTGATTGATCCAATTAAGGATTTTAATTGCATAATCAGTCGGATTAGATTGGAATGATTTGTTGGATTGAGAAAATTAGGTTGAGTGGTTAGTGGGATTGAGAAAGTCAGGTTGAGTTAGGAAATAAATGGGTTAGTTAGCCAATTAGAGTGAGAAATGAGTGGTAATGATTTTCTCAATCAAAAAGGGGTGAGGATAATTAATTAATTAAATAATTAATTAATATTGGACATGAATGTGCAAGTTGCTTTTGAATTTAACAAATAAAGATATATTTATTTGTTGACCATGTTGAATGATTTTGAATAATGTATTTAATTATTCAAGTTTAGAGAAGGGAAAGTGGTTTAATAAATTATTAATGATAACAATTTAATTGATTTAGATGAATATAGTATATTAGTGACATAATTAAATAATTATGTTTTTAATTAATAAGGAGGAATAAAGTCAAATTAGGACATTTATTAAATAAACAAGATTTATTTAATTAGTCAGAAATGATGATTGAGTACAAATTAATTAAATATTGTTAAATCACTTAATTAATAGATGAATATAAAATTTGATAATAATTAAATAATAATGTACTATTTAATCATTTAGGAAATAAGGGTGAACTTAGTCAAATAGTGTTGTTCACCAGTAAGAACAATTTAGGGTATCTACACTAGTTAAACCCTTGGTGTTGGCTCGCTCCTCTGAATAAGAGAAAGTGATGTGAATGGGATTGAGAGGTGCACATAGATCCTTATGTGGGAATCATTTTGTATTTATTATTCTTGAGATTGTTGTAGGAATAAATAATTTATTTTTTAAATTGTGATTTTTGGTACATAATGTATGTGGAGTTTTGATTGTGTGTTGAGAGTGATATACAATGATTTCAGTATTGTGTGAATATGGAATTAGTTGTATTATTTTTATGGAGGGTTTGAGATTAAATTTTAATTCTTATTTGGGCTTGATACTTATATTTTTATGCTTCCTATGGGGATTTATCCCTCTTAGTTCTCTCTTAGAAGAACTAGAGAGTTGTTTCTATGTTTTTATCTATTAATTTTGTATATTCTTCTTGCATTCATTAATTTGTATATGTTTCTTGTGAAACTTGGTTCTTAGATAATTCTCTTAGCTTGGTGGTTGATTTTCTTTATGCTAATCATATAATAGGGAGGTGTGTGCTCTCATTGGAATTTTTGTTCCCATGTAATTTTGGAGTCGAACATCTACCAAATTGGCTGGTATTTTGACCCTTTGAAGGATTTGAAATCCTTGTTTTGTAACCATTATGAGTTTCAAATCTAATTGATTAGGTTGTAACATTATATTTCATTTAGGATGAAGATTTATATTTCTATTTGAATATTGTAAACTATGTTTTTTAGTTGTGTCAAAGCTAGGAACAAACATTATTCACATGCTTATTCATTTTGAAATATGTTTCAATGTATTGTATAATTTTTTTTTATTAGATAAGGAAGAAAATTAAGGTCTTGACCCTTTATAAAAACTACCCTAAGGAAAGCCAAAATAGGCCCAAATTGGTCGTAAATAACAAACCAATAACATAAAAATAATTAACCAAAAAATAAATAGAGTGAACAAAACACAACACAGAGGCAAATAGGGGGTAGAATTCCCTAAGTCCTCATTTAAGGACTTATACAACTCATCGTAATTCTCAATGCTCTTGTGCATAAAATTGCTATTAAACTTAATCATATAACTCATGTTCTTTTCCATATCATCTATTTTATTTTTGATATAAAAATTTGGTTGGAAATCTCAACACAAATGGAACATGATTTTGAATGCCATCCTTTGTAGCAAGGGCCTATAGAATTTTAGTAGAATGAGAACTAATATAGGGATGTTAATTTCCTCAAAATAACTATTACCTTCCCATTTCATAGGGGTGTGTATTTAGGAGTGTTGTCCTAAAAATCCCTATCCTCACTAACCTTGTCCTTTAATATCTTCGAAGGATCACTAGAAAACTCATTTTCTTTTAAATCGAGATGTTTTCCTCCAAAAAGTCTAGAAGATCTCCCCACCCCTAATGCTTTATCAAATTATTTCTCTAGAGACTTAATAGTATCATACTCTTCTTTATTGGTATTGACAGAGGTTGAAGTAGTTAGAGCTTCCCCTACGTAATTGCTATCTCCCACATGAATATGCACCCCCTTACCCTCTTGGTTGTTGCAAATTTTTTGGACATGTATTTACTCACATGAGCTTCAAGTTTCCTCTTTCCCCCTACTTTAATTTTAGTAGTGGCATCCTATTTGGCCGAAAGGGTAGTCGTTTGTTTTAGGGAGCATAGAGCCACAACCACACCTTCCTCACAAATGAAAGTAATACCTTTTTTGCTTTACAAATAAAATTATAGCAACTAAAGAAATAATTTTCTTAGAGGTTTCATGTGTTTTCTTTAGTTCACAATAGAGGGATTCTTCTTGGTTATACCTCCTTGAGACAGACTGTTAAGCCCTCTAGAATTTTGAGCCCAGGACTTAGGTGAGAGAATAAAACTAAATAGATGACATATACTACCAAACAAAGAAATAATAGGACCTTACCCAATAAATCACTCAGAGAGACATTCTTAGCCAAAAAATTCTTAATGGGTTTTTCAGAGCATAAGGAAAAATGAAAAATGGTACAGTTAGAAGAAAAGTTCCTAATGCAATGAGATGATAGGCTGACTAGGGTTCTTCTTATGGTAATCCTTGGATTCTTCAATAGAGTTTTCCAAAGAACTCAAGAGGAAGAAAGGGAAGATAATCAACAATTTATGTTGCAAATTATTACAAAGGGGAAAATGGTAATAAAAAATGTTTAAACTGAATTTCCAAGGTAAAATATTTAATCAACATTCAACATAATTGGTCCCGAGGGTAAGAAAATTTCTCTCTATTGAAGCTATTTTGGAATTTAACATATGGTTCCCCTCCATTTAGAAATATGTTCACATTTTCAACAAACTTAATTTTTCCTTAGCAACACACCTTCTACCACTCAGACTTAAGACCAATAGTAGCTCCAATGATCTCCTCAGTAAATTCAAGTTCAACACCACCCACTTGAACAAACCTCCTATTCATGACTCAAAAAATTGAATAGGAAAATTTTGATCAAAACTATTAAGACACTCCAAATAAGGAGTAATTCCTCCCTCTTTACAAATATACCAAAGCATCTTATCATTTTTGACCTCCTCACAAGAGATTAGCTTTGTTTTACACCTATCACCTCCCATTTTCAAATTCACAACACTAGAAAACCTGTTATACTTTCTATGTTGCTAGAAGATAATGAAAGACATCCTAAAATAGAGATGGTCAAGATCTTTCAAGAGAGCCACCCAAAATCAAAATCATTAATGAGTGATATGTTGAGAAAATACCAAATAAACGTTGCATGATTTTACATGTAGAGTCTATCCTCATATCATTAATAACTTGATAGTTTGTGTGAAGTATGAGATGGACATAATTATTAGAAAAGGAGGCTTGAAGATGGTACCTTGAATCCATCTTCTCATAATACCTCCAATGAGTCTACCAATTAATGATCCTACAAACCTTAGCAAGGTTGAGATGAAAATTAGATCTTAAATTATCCCAAAGATAAAAATTATAAACTTTAGCCAACATAATTTGAAATAATATTTATCCCTCCATTGGCCTTAGTTCCCTTAATTAATAGATAGTTGGTTGAGATTATTTTTGAGTAAGGTGGGTATACATTTGGGAAGATCCAATTATCGATGCTAGCAATGCCACCCAACCATATTAATTCTTAGATTAGCCAAAGTGTCTGCCACCTTATTCCCTTCTTGGTAGATGTAGATGACTTCAAAATTCACTAGGTTATTGAGCAGGCCTTGTGTATCTCAAGTTATTTCTCTCATATTCCATATAGGGGTAGAATGACCACAGATGGATTAAATAATAGTTGTAGAATCTCCTTCAATTTGCATGTTTAGAATACCTAGAGAGATAACCATATTTATACTTAGTGTTCTTAAAGATTCAATTTCATTCTTAGTCTCAACACCCAATCAACAATAAATTCTCCCTTTTGCGATATAATAATACCTCCAGCTTTAGCTAAACCATGATTTCCCTTAGAAGTGCCATAAAAATTTATATTAACCCAATCAATAGGAGAAGGTTTCCAAAAAGTGTTAGCACGAGCCATTTTTTTGGTTAGATCCACCTTATTCATATCTTTATCAATACCCTAGCTTTTAGCAATGCAGATTTGTATAAAATGAGAAAAAATGGCCTCTTGATTTTAGCATTAGACATATTTTTGAGAAGCAATTTAGAGAAGGAAAAAAAAGCCTCTTCAACAATCCTAGTATCACCAAAAATATGATTATTCCTTTCTTTCAAAATCCCCCTAACAAGATGGGGTGGAGTCTGATCCCAAAGTTCCTTGATGATGGGGTGGGAGAAAGGAGAATACCAAATTTCCTTAAAATTAGTCATAGTGCTATTCATAACCCAACAATAATACATTTTTTGTAGCGTTCTTTCCCAAATGAATTTGGAGAACTCACAATGAAAGAAAATGTGAGATACTATTTATTCCTATTTTTATCATAAAACACATCTATTTGAAAGTTCAAATCATTGCTTTTGCAAGTTATCCTAGGTGAGGATTTTATTATGAGTAGTAGCCCACTAGAAAAACACTTTGGGAAGAAGATTATGATTCCAAATTTTCCTCCAAAATGAATTCCTATTAGGGGTATCAAGAAGCAAGCCATAAAAAAGATATGACCGTAAAAATATCCCTATTATCTCAAGTTCAAATAGTTTCATCTTTAGTAGTAAATATTGGGATTCTATGATCAAAGAAATTCTTTGTAATTCACTTGCAATAGTCTCCAATCCACCTTGATTTTTATGGAAATCCCTACATTGACAAGTTTAATGTACAATGCTAATTTAGAGTAATGAAGATGATTCTTATGTGTTTTTGGGAAATTTAGCATTGCAATGAAGTTTATGGGTTGTTGGTCCATTTTAAAGAATGATTATACCATAGGAACTTATTCATTTATTTTTATAATCTCTACCTCGTCTCTCTTATTAATTGGAAGGGTTACATAGGTGAATGAATATAGTTATGATGATTAATATGTTAGTTAATAAAGTGAAATTTTTTATCGAAATAGAAAGGGTAGAGTATTGGGAATTATTCTATCCCTTCTCTTGCCTAATTTGAAAGGTTACTCTCGGTAGGAATGTTGTAATAGTTCAAATTATATTTAAATAATGAAATATGTGGATGTTTTACTTATATTGCAATTAACACTAGTTAAGTTATCTAAATTGTCATTTTGCTTAATTTTATGTTAAGTTTCTTTTTAATTTCACATGTGGGGAGTGTTGAACAAGACAATTGAGAGGGGGGCTAAATCAATTGTAAAAAAACTTTAACCTTTAAAGCTTTCACCGAAAATTAAAAAAATCACAAATCTTTTATTCTGCTATTATGATCAATCATTAAATACAAGGTCAGAAACTGAAAAAGCATCACACATATACAATAAAACCAGATTTACGTGGAAAACCCAATAAGGGAAAAACCACGGTTAGGATTAGCTCACAATATAGAGAATATCAAAACCAATTACAAAGGCTCACTACCAAAATAGGAATCGTTGTCCAAACAAGGGTTAACCACCCAGAGGGCTCACTGCCACACATATACAAAGAAGATAGAATAGATTTTTTACAAAAAGAAAAAAAATCTCATTGCAACCAAGATTTCCACCACAATTTTCTCAAACACTTGCAAAAATGCTTGAATGATAGAGTACACCTTCAATTTACTGCTTCTGAAAACTTAGCAATTAGACTTTGCACTAATCTACCAAACTCGCATCACATACTCATTGTTTCACATCTATCTTTCTTTATTTATTTGCACTTATCTTTCACCAATATCTCATCCTGTATTTATACCATCTTCAACTTTGAAACATATCCAAATTCAGCCATACATCATTTTCATTTATAAATTCAAATTAGGTCAGCGCCAAAACATTCTAGGGTGGAATTAGAATGAGGATGACCCAATCACATGCTTCCATAAGCTTCAAAAGTAGTCTTAAACACAAGGTCGACCAAACCAATGTTAATCACATAAATCAATTAAACACAAACAACCTTAGCACGATCCAATCCTTCCAGATAAAAAAGTTATCTTTAGCATGACCATGTCACCTTAACTCTAGAACCGTAAGTCATAAGACTCGAACAAGAAGAAATCCAGAGCAACTACATTTTTCTTGGTCCTCATCTAGATATCTTGAAACCTATAGTTCACAACTGGTGAACATAACTCACACTATACAATGATCCAGAAGCCCAAATCCTAGATATAGCAACTTCCAACAACCGTGATCAACATTTATGAACCACACAAACATAGGAGAAAATCCTAGAGCAATTATCAGAGTAAAAAATGAACACCTGCAACCTTTCTTCATTACAATTTTCTCAATATCCTTGACATATACAACCAATAACCATTATCCATGACATGAATGACAATGAAAACTAGCTAAGAACCACTTAACCTATTGACATCAATGACAACACCTTCATCATACTTCCTTCATACTTCAACAATATCCCCCTTTGTCATTGATGGCAACACATGATGTGAGAAACCATCAAAGAAAACACACTTCCTCATGATTTTACTTTCTCCCCCTTAGTAGATAATCTTTTCACATCTTTTTCTCTTCTCTCTTTTTTCACATCTTTCTCACTTCTCTCTTTTTTTCACATCTTTCTCCCCCCTTTGACATCAATGAAAAAGGAATATGATGCTTTACATTGATTTCCCATTTGAGATTAAAAATAAAATAATCTCTCAATGACAACACACAACACTACCTACTCCCCCTAAGAGGTAGCCACCAAAACATCAGTCCATAAGAAAGATAGATCCATAGATCCACCAGAATAATGCATCTCCATATACATCTATTTCAATAAAGGAGGGGAAATAACCCCTAACTTCTCCTAGAGATACTCAAAAGTATCTTTAGGAAGAGCCTTCGTAAATATGTTAGCCACTTGATCGTTCGTCGGTACATACTCAAGTTTTACTTCATTCTCCACAACCTTCTCTCTCAAAAAGTGATACCTGATAGATATATGCTTTATCATTGAATGCATCACTGGATTCTTTGAAATGTTAATTGTACTTGTATTATCATAGAAGATATAAATAGGATCATCATACACTACTTTGATATCTTTCAATGTCTGTCTCATCCATAACACTTTTGTACATTAGGATGCAATAGCAATACACTCAACTTGAACAGTAGATAAAGAAATTGAATCTTTCTTTTTACTCAACCAAGCCACCAATCTATAGCCAAGAAAGAATGCACCACCACTTGTACTCTTTCTATCATCTACACAACCAGCCCAATCTACATCTATGTAAGCACTTAGTGTAAAATAAGTATCCTTAGGATACCATAACCCATAATCTGAAGTGCCATTCAAATATCTAAATATCCTCTTAGCAACAACATGTGTTTCTTTATGGTCTTGTTGAAATATAGCCACAAGAAAAACTGCATGCATGATATCTGGTCTAATAAATGTCAAATACAACAAACATCCAATCATAGATTTTTACATGCTTTGATTAACCTTAGGTGAATCATCATCTTTACTCAATTTGCAACCAGTCACTGAAGGAGTGCATACTAGTTTGGAACCATCCATCCCAAAATTCTTCAACATGTCTCTTACATACTTTGACTGCGAAATAAAGATCCCTTTCTCTATTTGATTAATTTGCAGCCCAAGAAAGAAATTCATCTCACCAAACATAGAAATCTCAAATTCTTTTTGCATCTCTTCAACAAACATCTTGCACATTATTTCATTTCCTCCAAAGATAATGTCATCAACATATACAACCACTATCAAGATCTTGTCATCCTCAATTTTAAAATACAAATTACTATCTGTCATACCTTTGTTGAAACCTTGTTGAATCAAATATTTTTCTAACCTTGCATACCAATATCTAGGAGCTTGCTTCAATCCATATCAAGCCTTCTTCAATGTGCAAACCATATTTGGTTGATTTGACAATTGAAATCCTTCTGGTTGTTTTATGTAGACCTCTTCTTCTAACTCACCATTCAAGAATGTAGACTTAACATCCATCTAATAAAATTTGAAATCTTTATGAGAAGCAAACACTAAAAACATCCTGATAGCTTCCATTCTTGCCACCGGAGCAAAAGTCTCCTAAAAATCTATACCTTCTACTTGTGAGTAACCCTTACACACAAGCCTTGCTTTATTTCTAACTACTTCTCCATTCTCATTCAACTTATTTTTGAATACCCATTTTGATCTGATTATATTTTTGTTTGTCGGTCTAGGGACCAATTCCCAAGTTTGATTCTTCTCAATTTGCATAAGTTCCTCTTTCATGGCTTCCATCCAATACTCATCTTTACATGCTTCACTTAAAGTATTCGGTTCAATCTCAAAAGATAAACACAAATTTATCTCACTGGCAGCATTTCTTCGTGTCAATACTCTTTTACTTTTGTATCCAATGATGTGATTTGTTGAATGATTCTTCTGCACATATCTAGGTGTCTTAGGGGACACCACCAAAGCTTCTTCTTCTGCATTCTGCTTCTCTTGTTCTTCCACAACTTCTTCAAACCTTACACAATCAGGTTCATCAGATACATATCCATCAACTTCAATTGAATTCTTCATTGCTTCATCAACCTTGAAATTTATGCTTTCTACAATCTTTCTTAGTCTTTTATTGAAACATTTGTAAGCTTTGATCTTAGTAGAATATCCAAGGAAAATACCTTCATCACTTCTAGCATCAAACTTCCCTAAATTTTCTTCATCTTGTCTGATATAACATTTGCTTCCAAATACCTTGAAATACTTAATAGTAGGAATTCTTCCACACCATAGCTTATAGGGGGTCTTAGTACTGTTAGCTCTTTCTTGAACTCGATTGAATACATAAAAAATAGTGTGAATAGATTCTCTTCAATTAAATTCTAGTAAACCAGCTTCAATAATCATTGATCTAGCAGCTTCTTGAATTGTTATGTTCTTTCTTTCAAAAACTCCATTTTGCTGAGGAGTTCTAGGAGCAAATAACTATCTTTTTATTCCATGAACTTCACAAAACATATTAAACTCATGCAAGGTGAATTCACCACCTTTGTCAGACCTCAAACATTTTATTCTCAAATTCACTTCATTCTCTACCATAGCTTTGAATGTCTTGAATCTATCTAATGCATCATATTTCTCTTTAAGAAAAGTAACCCATGTATACCTCGAGTAATCATCAATCAAAAGCATAAAGTACCTTTCACCTTGTAGACTTCTCACTCTTGTAGGACCACAAAGATTTGTATGAATCAAATCTAGTAGTCTGATAGTAGATTGTTCCTTTGATCTAATTTTTTTCCTTGTTTTCTTTCCAAACTGACAATTCCTACAAATAGCATTAACGAGATTTGTAATCCTTGGTAAATATCTTATGGCTCGCATGCACTAATTCTTTCCAAGTTATCAAAATTCATGTGACACATTCTCCAATGCCATAACCAACTGTCATTAATCTGAGTCATAAAGCAACGTCCATCAACACCCTTAAGTTGATATATATTTCCTTCAGACTTCTTTCTTGTAGCAATCACTTTTCTAGTTCCTTTCCTAATTTCACATCTCTCATCCTCAAATACAAGATTATATGCTTTACTACACATTTTCCAACATTCAAAATTATGCCTTAAACCCTTAACATAGTAGACATCATTAGTATTATTTTTTCCATCAAAACTTATTGAAGCTATCCTACAAATTTTAGCACTAGTATCATCTCCAAACATAACTAAGCCTCCATCATATTTCTCTAGTTTAACAAACTTACTCTTATCATTGGTCATGTGATGTGAACATCCACTATCAAAAAACCAATAGTTCTTTTCTTTTTTATCATGTAGGGAAAATATTATAGTATCTTCTTCTTTCTCTTTCTCTAGAGGACATTCCTTTACCTTTCTTTCAAATTTAGCAGAAGCAAGTTCATCTTTTATAGCCAAGAACAAACATTCATTGTCATCAAAATATTCAAATCAGATTCATCATTAGAAATAATAACATTCTCATTCACATAATATGCTTTGTTGATCTTTTTGCCTTTGTTTTATTTGTCAAATATTTGTTTGTTCCTCTTAGCTCTTTTTGGAAATCTCGAAGCATAGTGACCTATTCCTCCACAACTAAAGCATTGAAAGGGTAACTTACCTTCATAATTGTCGGAGCCTTTCCTCATCCTTCTCACAAAGTTAGCTTCTACTTCATCAAGATTCTCTTCATTCGTATCTTTAGCTCTTGTAGAATTGAACACAGTTTTAGATTTGGATCCACTTCTCAAATTTGGTTTTCTCATCTCATAAGATGTTAGAGTTCCCAATAATTGATCTTTAGTATAAGTCTTGTAGTCCACATATTCTTCAATAGCAGATATATTTTCACCGTATGCATCAGGAAGAGTTCTAAGAATCTTCTTCACAATCCTGGATTCATATACTGTAGCACCAAGTCCTTGCATTTCAGCTACCAAATCATCCACTCTGATTACATAAGATTTAATGTTCTCATCTTTGGAAATATGCAGGACCTCAAACTATGCCTCTAAATTCTGCAACTTTGCTTCTTTGAATTTTTCATCTCCTTCATGCATCTTTTCTAAAGCATCCCAAACTTCTTTAGCAATATTCAGATTATGGACTTTAATCAACTCAGAATGTGAAAGACTATTCTTGAGAATGAAATTCACCTTGTTATTTGCTTCATGCGCCTTGATTTTATCAGTTGTACTCAAACCATTAGCTAGAGGAGTGTAATAAGTTTTATAAGCAATTTGAACATCATATCCACAATACTATAAATATTCTTCCATCTGTATTTTCTAGATAGCATATTTTTTTCTATTGAACTTAGGACATTCAAAAGTAATCTTGCTCACCATCCTGAACCTTCCTTAAATGGTTAAGCTTCTCTCCAAGGAACCAAGATCTGATACCAATTGTTGAGAAAGACAACTGAGAGGAGGGGGGTGAATCAGTTGTAATAAACTTTAACCTTTAAATATTTCACCAGAAACTAAACAAATCATAAATCCTTTATTCTGCTATTATGATCAATCATTAAATGCAAGGGAAAAATATGAAAAGCATCACACATACACAATAACACTAGATTTACGTGGAAAACCCAATAAGGGAAAAATCATGGTGAGGATTAGATCAAAATATAGAGAATATCAAAACCAATTACAAAGGATCACTACTAGAGAAGGCTCACTACCAAAACATGACTCACTGTCTGGATCAAGACTCACTGTCCAAACAAGGGTTAACCATCCAAAGGGATCGCTCCTACATAGATACAAAGAAGATATAATAGATTTGTTACACAAAGAAAAAGAATCTCAATGCAATAGAGATTTCCACCACAATTTGATCAAACACTTACATACATGCTTGAATGATAGAGTACGCCTTCAACTCATTGCTTCCAGAAACTCAACAATTATACTTCACATTGATTTTCCAAAATTGCATCACATTCTCACTTTTTTGCATCTATTTCACATCTATCTTGCTCTATTTCTTTGCACTTATTTTTCACCAATATCTTATCCTGTATTTATACCATCTTCAACTTTGAAACATATCCAAAGTTGGTCATACATCATTTTCATTTATAAATTCAAATTAGGTTGATGCCAAAATATTCTAGCGTGGAATTAGAATGAGTGCGACCCAATCACATGCTTCAACATGCTTCCATAAGCTTCAAAAGTAGTGTTACACACAAAGTTTTCCAAACCATCATGTTAAACACATAAATCAATTAAGCACACACAACCTTAGCACGATCCAATCCTTCCAGATAAAAAAAATATCTTTAGCATGATCATATCACCTTAACTCTAGAAACACAAGTCATAAGACTCAAACAAGAAGAAATCCAGAGAAACTACATTTCTCTCGGACCTCAGCCAGATACCCTAAAATGCACAATTCACAACTGGTGAACATAACTCACACTATACAACGATCCAGAAGCCCAAATCCTGGATATAGCAACTTCCAACAACCATGATCAACATATATGAACCGCACGAACATAGGAGAAAATCCTAGAGCAACAACTAAAACCTTTCTTCATTACAATTTTTTCAATATCCTCAACATATACAACCAATAACCATTATCCATGATATCAATGACAACATCAACTAGATGAGAATCAGTTAACCAGGTGACATCAATGACAACACATTCATCATACTTCCTTCATACTTGCAACAGGGAGGCATGTTTCCCTCACTCTCTTCACCTAGTACCCTAAGGGAGTGGTCATCATGCTAGTGTCACCTCCTTCTTAGAGTCATGTGTGTTGACACCATTCATCTCCTAGCGAGATTTAATAGTGTAAGGTATGCCACATAGGGATGCATGCCACTCGTGTGTTCATATTACTCCATCCTTCCTTATCTCTTATACAATGTTGATCATGTATTCTTCCACATGTGGTTGGTGAGATATGGAGTCACACATGGGGACAACACTTATGTAGGGGTATCACATTTTTTTTGTGTAGTTATTTTATGTTAATTTTTTGTTGGTTGTGTTTTTACTAAGATTTGTCCATGTGGATTTTTGGGAATTCCACCAAATTCTTTGCATTTGAAACCATTTTCACCTATTTTATGCAAGTCCTTGTTATAATTATTGATAAGGAATGATCTCTTATTAGAAATAATATTTGATTAGTTAAAATATTAGAATATCAAATTGTTTATTAGTTTAACACTTTTCTTCCTTTGGAAGCTTCTATGCGCTTTCTTCTAGATTTTTCTTCATTAAGTTTCCTTCTTTTAGATGTATCTTTGTACTTCTATCTAAGATATAATATGAAGATTTTTTAGCATTGTTTTGTTGAATATTTTTTATTGTTGCGTGATTTATTCACATGTACTCATATCAATTGGTATTAGATCTATTTGATCATGATCATTGGATGTAGTCTTTGTTAGGATTTAGGTGTCATCAACCTTGTAAATCCTTTAATTTATTACTCTCCTAAAGTTTTTTGTACATTTACCCATAAGAGGTGAAACTGTTTGACCAACAGTGGTGAAAGAGACAATGTAAATGCAGTGTTACCGTTACCATTTGTCCTTTTGGAAAAGGACAAAATAGCTAGGCGTCCCACCTTGGAATCTTCTAAAATAAGGTTGTTGGGTCAAAATAGGGTGTTGTAAGAGCATTTATGACATGCATGATAGTTTTCATAAGATGCTATGACAATATGACAGATTCCTATGAAAAAATATGCTATTTTTGGACCCCAGGCGCCCATGCATGAAAGATTCCTTATGACAGCTGTAAGAGCATTTGTAAGAGGCTATTTTTGGTATTTTTTGACCATTTCAAGGAGGGAGGCGTGGTTTTTTCTAGGTGGTATTGCTGCCTATTGTTTGGTGAAACCATGGTGGTTTTCATCCTCACAAATCTCTATAAATTGGGGCTTTGAGCTAGAGTTATTCAATTCAGTTTTGCAGGGTAACAGGGTGCTGCTGGATTTATAGGGAATGATAAGAGAAGTCTATTGCTGCATGTAATATTTGAGATTATGAGTAATATAATTGCCTCTCTTTTGGTGGTGGAGTTTTTTCCCTTCGGGGTTTCTCCACGTAAATCTGTTGTTGCATGTGTTATGTTTTTTCTATCTCTCTCTCTCATTATTTCTTCACACTAAGGCTAAAGGTTAATCTACATATTTCAGATTTGCATTCACTCATTTAAGTTCATATTGCAAGCTTTCTTCACCTTGATTATCAACAATATTCTAGAATATTTAGGTTTATATTTCCACATCCCTCCCTTTTATTTCCATAGATCTAGCCTCCTTGAGGATTTCCTTTGGTTCTATTTTCTAGGTATTTATTGGGTTTCCATCTATTACCCTTGCTAGATTTTCATATACTCTTCTTAGATATAAAACAACATAAACTTAATAACTCATTTTGGAGGGCTTTGAGTAGAGTTGGGAGTTTCAATTATTTCTACTAATCTTTTATTAATATATTGTTTGTGGCTTGTTTGTATCTTATATTGATTTTTTTCCTAAAAATGGAGCTAGGAATCAAAATTTATGCCCCCTAGAAGGTAAATAATAAAGAACCTTAGTAAATTATTTTTTCCACTTGTATATTGAGTTTTAAATGACTCCTAAGAAGGATACATATCACAAAGAGGATTTTGAAGAGTTAGTGAATATAAGCACTATACAAATTTTTTTATAAAATCAAGTTGAGAGAAAAAATCATGCCATGCAAGATTTGTTTACAACATTTCAAATGATGCTCTAGCATAATCTCACTACTACACATGTTGCTTAAACCATTGGTTTCCAACTAGAAATAAGGGTCTCCCTTCCAAAATTTGATGGAAAAAGCTTGATTCTTAGATACACAACCTTGAAGCATATTTCAAAACTCAACCTAATTTGACCAACTATTAATTTTTTTGGGTGGCTAAGGTCCATATGATAGATTTAACTCTTAATTGATGAAAAATAATCACATTATTCTTGGGTAAGAGATGAGGCTATCCAATTTTGGGAATATTTACAAGAAATCATAAAGGAAAATTTTTACCCTTTGAATTTCTATGAAACATGTTAGGTCAATGGCTACAATTCAAGCAAGTTCTAGGCCAATTCAATTAGCACTATAGTGATAGTGACAACTTCAATAAAATTCAAGTCAAACTCAATGTTCTAGATTTAGAAGAGGTACTCATTGTTAAGTTTATATCTATTTTTCTCCTTTCCCTTTGTAAAGATCTAGCTATTTTTGAAGTAGAATATTTTGTTAGGGATTTTAAGCTTGTAGTGGTTGCAAAAAACAAGTTAGGACTTATAAAAGGGGTTCAAGAGGGTACCTTCAATCCATGAATAAACTCTATTGGAGATGCAAAAATTTCAAATTATTCCTCATTCCTTGTGTAACAATTTTTTTTGTAGCTATCACAAGTGTTGGGGTCATTCTATTGAGAAATACAAGGTGCTCCAAAAAAATATGTAAAAAATTTCCTTGTAGAAGAGAAACATGAGAAATTAGAAGATGTTGATTTTATAATAGTGGAAATTGATAAATGCATAGAAGTTGACCTTGATCTTATGCCCATGACTAATAATTACTCCAAGGCATCTTGAGAGTCTATCTTAACTATAATTTTTAAATCAAGAACAAAAAGGAACTCTTGATCATTGACAATGGCAATGAAAATAATATTTCTAATGAATTGTTGTTCACCACACTCCAACTCCCAACATATGATCATCCACAACCATACCATCTTGGATGGATACAAGAATATGGGAATTATAAACTAATTAACAAAGGAGGTTTAGTCATCGTCACTATTAGACCTTTCCAAAACGTAGTAAAATGTGATGTAACACCTTTGGATTATTTAGAATTTCTAGTTGTATGTTCATTCCTATATGATTGAAGTGTGATTTATAATGGATCAAATAACACTAGCAAGATCCAAATAGATTGTAAGGTATATAATCTTACTTTTGGTTCAATTTCTAAATCACATCTTATTTCAAGTAAGTCTATAGTAAATTTGGTAAACTTATTCAAATACTCGACACTTTTTATTATCTTCCAAGTTGAAGATTATCAAAGTAAGTTTCTATGTCCTACTATGAAAAATATGGTCGAGGCTTACTCTAATTCTTTTGAAGAGAAAAAATGATTGCCACCTTTTAGAGTTATCAATCATTCCATATATTTGATTCTAGGACCTTCACTATCAAATTTCATACCATATGACCTTTCACTAGTAGAAAGCGAAAAAAATGAGAAGAAAATACAACTTATGGAAAGAAGCATGTCACAACCCAAAATTCCTTGTATACATCTAGCTTTCATTGTCCCCAAAAAGGAGGAAGAATGGAGCTTGGTCACTAACTATAAAGATTTAAATAATATCACAATAAATAACATATACCCTTGCTAAGGATTGATGATATTCTTGATCATCTCAAGGGAGCCCAATGAATCACTAAGATGGATATAACTTTAGCTTATCATCATGTATGTATGTATCCTATTGATTGCTAGGATATTTATTTGAAAACTAAATATGATATTTATTAATGGTTGGTGATGCTCTTTGGTCCTAGTAGTGCTCCTACAAAATCCATTCAACTCATCAATGATATTTTTTACCTCACTTGGAAATTCATCATTGTGTATTTGAATGATATTCTTGTGTATATGAGTTTGAAGGATTGCATTCAACATGTTCGCACTACCTTATATCTCCTTCAAAAGGACAAGCTTCAAACAAAGATGAAGAACTCCTCCTTTGGAAAATATGCTTTGAGTTTTTTAATTGATCAAAATGGGGTATATGTAAACACTAATAAGGTGAAAGTTCATAAAAATTTGCTTGATTCCAACTCTACTATAAATATGAAATGAACTAATAAAAAAATAATCACGAATTTATATTCTTGACCACTTCATCAACTATCCAACCAAAATCATTTTACTTGGGACAAAAAATAGATAAATATTTCCAAATACTTTAATAAATCACCCTTTGAAACAAATAATGTGTCCAAAGTAGAAGGCCTATTTGAAGGTCTAAAGCTATGTAAATAGAAGAACATTACCACTCTAGATATTGAGGGAGACTCTCCACTATGTATAAATGTGATAAAGAAAAAAAGTATCACAAGTTGGAAGCTTACAAAATGGGTTGATATGATTTGGAATGTTTTTGCAGACTTGGACTTCACCATTACCCACAACTACAAGGAATCAAATAAAGTTGTTGATCTCCTTACTAATCATGCATTCGATTAGATTGTATTGACTCTAATTTCCAACTAAGCTATGAACTAGAAAATCCTTACTCCTATTTTGGAGTCAGATGTGATCTTCTAGGCTTTAGGAAAATTCACCATCAACAAATTCACCTCCAACAATTCATTGTGAATTTTCCACGAGATGAATTTTTCATGGCGATGAATTTTTGAAGTAAATTTGTTGGTGATGAATTGTTGGTGGTGAATTTTCCTAGAGTCAATATCCTCTAAGGATAGATGATTCTTGTGTGACCCGCTTTCCTGTTGATGATCTTGGTCCTCGCACCCCATGTAAATACATTCTTACACTATGGTTGATGGGTATTGGTGGTATCCTTCTTATTTATTTGATTTACTTCCCTTCCCATGGTGTCTCATCTAGTGGTTGAAGTGGAATGTAGACGTGTTCGTGCAATGGAGCCATCTCAAAGTTGATTAAAACAAAATCACACAAGCAATTCAGATAGTCTTTGGTCTACATATGTTTGATGGATCCCATATTCATGATGGGGTTGTGTGGGATCTTCCTATCCATTATCTTTCAGTTGTCTTTGAGTTCAATGAACACCCTAAGGTGGGTCTCCTTGGGGGTGCCTTTGTTGCTCATGCCATGACTCTTCATGGACACGCCACTGGTGCTCTCTCACTCTTTTGGGATGGTTTGAGAAGGATTAAGAGGGAGTCCTTTACATAAACAACCATGTCAACCTTCTCTCGCCCAACAAATGGAGCATGCATTTGAGCTTGCTAAGACCTTGTGCTTCTCATTGCATTACAAGGTTGCAAACATCTGATGTATGCTGGCATTCCCAACATTTAGTTATTGAGGAGTCTCATTCTTTCTGGCTTATGGTAGTTACTTTCTTGATAGTACTTATCAATAATAAACTTTTCTTTTCTATATCAAATAAAATTATAAAACTTTAATTTATATATATATATATATATATATATATAAATTTTTATAAAAAATTATAGAGTTTATACATTCAAAAATTCTAAGATTTCATAAATAATAATATATATTAAAAATAGAATTTTTAAAAATTATCTTAGAAAAAGCGTAATTTTTCTTTGAATTTTTTGTAAACAATTTTTTTTTTAATTATATTATGCATTTCAAATTAAAAATAGTATTAATGACCACCATGTTTTCTAAACAATTTTTTAAAAATAAATAAATCATCCATGTGCACTAGACAAAAATCTTCTATCCTTTATACTCTATTGGACATCTATACTCCATCACAAGACTCTTATATAGCCAAACTCCACATTTGAAAAAAAAAAAAAAAACCAATTTATCCGTGCATAGTGTTATATTTTTAAATGGCCACCATCTACAACAATACAAAGAAATAAACACAATGAAATAATTAAAAAAAACTTAAAAATTAAGATTAAATTTATAATGTATATATAAAATTAAACAAGTATTTTTATAAAATTATATGAGTTTTTACTCATAAGGAAGGTATCGTTAAAGAGATCGTAGCCACATCAACAAAGATGTGACTCTTCCATGAAAATTGGTGCCCAATATGACGACCCCTAATCAAATTTTATATATTAAAAATAAATATAAATAAAACTTACATAAAAAATTGAACTATTTTAATTTTGTTTGAAGCCAAATCTACCATATATGAGAATCAAACCAACATTTCTACCCTATTCTACAACAAATAGAACTCTATAAAAATATTGAAAGAATAATTAAAAAGAGAGAAAGGAGGTTAATGCCATTAGAGATTCATACCACTTTGCTTGCCTATTAGATCTATTTTTTATCCCTATTAAAACCTCTGGTGGAATACAAAAATAATCAAAATGAAACAATGTGACATCTTTAGAATATAAATTTTACAATTTCTTTCTAAATTAAATCCCACTTTCTTTATTTTTTGTTATTAAATAAATAAATAGATTCATTTCTATTATCAAAATGATATACCTTCACTTTTTTCCTTATTTAATAAAAAGAAGATAAACTAGCAGGCACTTGGAAATCATGTGGCTCAGAGGGGATTTGTCTCGTGTGGTAACAAAAACATTAGAGAAGCTCGATCGGTTGCAGGGATGCCCCTCTGAGATATAAAAAAAAAAATTGAGTACGCATTCAAAACACTAAATATAAGAATTTGGTTTTTTTTGTTTTTGACCTCTTTTTTAGATTGTAGGAATTGGGTAGCCCCCCTATAAATTGTAGTGCGTCTGGTAAAAAATTTTCACATGATTGGTGACGCTAGCATGACATGCCCTTCGATACCATAGGAATGGGGGGAGACTAGACCTTGTGACCTCTTGCTTGCAACATGATGCTTTAGCCAATCGAGCTAGGCGCCCCACCCCTTTTGTTTTTGACCTTTATAATATGAATGTGAAGCATCTTTTCTAGTGGAAATGTAGAAAGAATATTTGATTCTTTTCTTTCTTTCTTTCTTTCTTTCTTTGATTATTTTATATTGGGTTCAACAAAAAGTTAGATCCTTTTCAATAGTATTGCATCATGCTAACACATTCTCAATCGTCGATGCCTTTATAATATGATTTATACACTTTGAATATCAGTGGAAAATTAGAAAAAATATCTAATTCTTTACTTTCTTTCTTTGTATAAAGTGCAATGATTAATTAGATAAGGTAAATTTAGTGTAGTAAAATATTTTTTGTAAATATAATTATTATTATTTTAATTTGTAAAATATAATAATTATGTTTTTTTTTTGTTTTTGACCTTTATAATATAAATGCATAACATATTTTCTAGTGGAAATGTAGAAAGAATACCCGATTCTTTGCTTTCTTTCGTTCTATAAAGTGTTATTTTTTTAATATTATTTTTATTTATTTTATATTGGGTTCATCGAATGGTCGGATCTTTTTCAATGGTCTTGACCATCATTCTACCACATTCTCAACTCTCAATCATTAAAGTTAGCCTATAATGTTCATATAGGGAACGCCTTCGACATAATCAATAGATAAAAGAAACAAGTCAACAATAAATTATTTTTATATAACATACTATATATAGTATATATTTAATTTACACATATAAATATTATATATATAAAATTTATAACACATGATTTTATTAAATAGACCAATAAATCAATTGAAATTAAATTTTAGAGAATTAAATATATCAATTATAAATCAAGTTAATTATTATGTCAATCTTACTTTTATTTTTTACCAGTTATTTTGATAGAGGAGATTTCTTTAAGGTATTAACTAAATTAAATACAATTTACCATCAAAATACTTCTAAATATAATTATATGATTCCTTATCAAATCAATTTTAGATATTTTCAAACTTACACTATCTATAACTATTAAATATATCGATTATAACATTCAACAATTATAAATATTAGATGTGACAATTGTAACATTACAATTACACCTGCTCTACTTTCTCGCTATGCTAGTTTGAATTACCTTTGTGCATGGTGGATGCCACCTTGGAGGTACCCCATGGTCCCCCTCCCCTGTATCCTTTTGATTGTGTGCTGGTCATAGCACATGTACCACTGCCTTCCTCGGGGGACCCTCCTGGTTTGTTGCTGAAGAAGTGCCCATGATTCTTGTCTTGCCAGAATCCAAGGGTTGGAAGAATTATTGCTCAACTCCTCCCAAAGTCCTACAACAAATAAGTCGCATCCTCAACCGGAAGTGGTGAACTCCATCTCTGGCACTGAAATCTCACTCCTAGATTCCACTAGTTATAGGATCATTTCTTCCATGAAGAACTCGGTTGTGGGTAAATTTTTTCTTTCTACCCTACCATAGATATGGTCAGAAGATGGTCAGCTACTAAATGGTGCCTTAAGGGTAGTGTTGAAGTTTGTGCTATGGTTGGAGGGTTGTTCCTATTCAAATTCATGGCTATTGAGGATCTTCTCTCTGTCCTATCCTCAAGCCCTTGGGTCTATGGGAAACATAGCCTTTCTCTATGTTGTTGGAAGCTTAGTTTTGACCCTGCCATGGACCTCAACAAATATGCTCTTGTTTGGGTTTGTCTGCCAGGGCTGCCATTGGAATACTGGGATGAATCAATATTTCAATGTATTGGGGATTCAATGGGCCACTACATTGCTTGAAATATCATCACTAGAATGGATTCCAAGTTAGTTTTTGCTCGATCCTGTGTCAATATTGATATTAACAAGACTTAACCCAACTCAGTGACTTTGAGCTCTAAATTTGGGTCTTGGAACCAACAAGTTTGTTATGAAAATGTTGTGGCTTACTGTAAAAATGTTCCAAACTTGGATATCTTGTTTATGAATGTAAGCCCATTGTAACAAGCAAACCTAGTGCAAAGAATCCCCGATGGATGAAATCACAAACAACTACCCATTCAAGTTTGAGATTTTGAAAATCATTGATTCCTCGGCCAAGTTTGGTGCTTCTAAAGACAAGGTCATAAACATGGGTGTGACATCGCCTAATAAACCCTCTAAAAACCTATAGAGACCAAGTCTCCATTAAAAATTACCCCATGTGAACCAATGGCTATTGGTGATCCAAAGTTGGAAGTCCTAGGAGACCAACCTAATCCCCTAGCTAACCATGACTTGATTAAAGAGCTAGAAGAAGGAGAAATCCCTAGAGTTGTATTAGATGGAGAAGGCTTTGGCTCAGGAGTGACTATTACTATTGTCCAGTCGCATAGCCAAACCAATGAAGAGGATGGTTGGTCAACCACAAAGAAGAAGGGCAAAAAAAGGAAGGCAAATGTTGGTGTGGATACCAAACTAGGTAGACCCAACCAGCGACAAACTAGAAATAGAGAAACAACCAAAGAGATAGCTATTGAAAAATAGAGGACATTGGAAGCATCCTTAAAGAAGATGTCAAAATGAAATTCTTGTCATGGAACATAAGAGCGTTAAATAGCCCCCTGTGTGTGTGAAATGTGTAAAGTTAGTATCAACACAAACCTTAATGAAACGATTTATATTCAAAGATTCAAAGCAAAGTAAACTATTCTAAATTGCAACGAACTAAATCTTTCAAGAATGCCTCATTGTCCTCTATTCTTAATGATTCTTTTAACCTTTTGGCCCTCAGATTTCTATGTGCACAAAGGCTATTAGAATGACACTTAGGAAACAAGATTAGTATTCAATATGCAATCCAACTATATTCCTACATGGAACTATGTGCAAACAATGATGATGAATGCTATGATGAGTGAAGGATGATGTTGATGATACATACACAAATGGTGGTGGATACTATGGTAGTGATCTATATGACTCTATGCATGATTCTACATATGCTCAAATGCAAACTGAAAATAAACTAATCTAAAATGCAACTATGATGCAAGATTTAATCTAAGATGTAAATGCAAAGCAAAACATGATATAAAAACTAGCTATAAGACTCCCAAAATGCTCCAAGCTCCAATGATAAACTTGCATGGTAAATTTACTTCAAATGTGGATGCAAAATACAAGGCCCAAGGGTTGTATTTATAGCCTTTTCCAAGCATATAGTGAGGTGGCAATAATCAACGATCTAGATTCGAATAAGAAGAATGGATGGTGAAGATGAAGAGAATCAAGATGTCGTCCCCTTGACTAAAGATAACATGCCATTTGGATGGGAGAATATCTTGACCAATGGGCAACATGCCATTTGGATGGAAGACTCAAGTGTGGGAAGAGAAGACCATGTGCTTCCAAAATTGGTGAAAGTGTGGGAAGAATAAGTCATGTGCTCCAAAATTGCTGGAAGTGTGAGAGGAAATGAGTCATGTGCTCCAAAATTGGTGGAAGTGTGGGAGGAAATGAGCCATGTGCTTTTTGAAATGAGTTGAAGATAATTCTAATTAAAAATTAGAGTTATTTATTTTCATGTGACCTTAGTGAGGTGGCACAAAAAGTTGTAGAAATGTGCTTTAATTCCTAATTGGATTTAGTGAAGATTAATTAAATAAAACAAGTTTAGGGAACCTTGTTTATTTAATTAATTTAGAAGAATATGTTTTTAGATTTGGAGAATTAGAGAAAGGTGAACAATACAAATAAATTGAGAATTTATTTATACGTAGTCGAAGTATTAATTAAATAGCTAGTATTTAATTAATTAAAGGTGATGATTGTTTTTAGGTGTATACACCCCCATAAATAACTGACACTGAAGAATTATGTTTGGGAGCACAAGCTTGATGTTCTACTATTACAAGAAGTTTAAAAAAAAAAAAACTTTGATCTTATAGCTAAAAACATTTGGTCGAATGCTCACTTCTCTTTTAATTGCAAGCATGTAGCATTAACTGCAAGTATATCATATGATAGATTATTTTTTAATTCATGTGTTAAATCATTTTTTGGAATTGGAAGGGAGATCATTTAACCTAATTTTGAATTTTCGTAGTTCCCTCATGATGTTATGTAGGGAAACTTGGAAAGTAATGGAAGATGGAATAAGGATGTGAGTAGTGATGGGTTGAGTGTAGGTGAATTGGGATGGAATATGTAAGAAGATATATTTGGTTGAGCTTAAGGTTTAGTAGGTGAAGGCTTGGTAGGGGTAATGATGGATGGATCAATGGAGCATGAGAGGAGTGAATTTGATTTATGGTTGCAAACACTATAGAAGGAATGGAAGCATAAGGAGGATTAATGGGGAAGCTAGGGGATTCAAGGTGTGATGGAAGAATGAAAGTGTATATATTATAATCAATAATAATTTGGCTAACACTGTTGAACATATCCAATCCATATGATTTGGTCAAGACTAATCAATGAACCTTGTCAACTACTATGGAAGATTTTGCATCACCATCTAGTTTACTTATTTGTTGTTTGAGAAGTTGTCATGTATGGTCCATTCAGTTTTCCTTTGGGTCTCAACAAAATTAGTGTGTCCATCATGGTCAAAGACCTCATCATTGAGATACATAGAAGTAGTCAAGATTTCAATAATCAGAGCATCTAAGCGGTTCATGGCTATAAAAGGATTAAGCCTAGGCCTACATATAATAGGAATAAGGGACCATGGAAGTATCACTAACATACAAATCTAAGAACTGATGGACCGAAATAAAAACATGAGACAATAAAAGAAAAATTAATCTCAAATCTAATTTTTTTAGCAAATTAAAAAACATAAAGATGTGAAAATATGAAAGATGGAAAACCCTAAGGCAAATGCACTAGGTGGTGTAAGATAGGTTAGGGTTCACCAAAATATAATAAATAAATTGACTCCTTACAAATAATCTAGGTGTATTCTACTAAGCAAGCAATAATGAAATCATATATCTATATATATATATATATTTATATATTAGAAAGAGGAAAGAGTATGCATAACTCTTTTCTATTTTATTTTGTTGACATGTGATGATATTTTGTTTTGTTCAATTATTGGAATTGGAAATTCACTTCTAAATCTAAGATCTATAACCTATGATGAATATGAATTGTGAAATAATTGTTGCAAGACCACGGTACACCATGTGGCTTGATCTAAAATGCTCTTTTATTGTGAAGCTCAATCCTTTTTCCATAAATCCATCTCTTGCCAATGCAACCTTCATTGTTGTGCTCATATCTTATGTACCTACTTTTGCATAGAGATTGTGTTGAGAAGCATAGTGGGATTTGTTGTTGGTCTAGATGGAAGACTACAAACTTCTTTGCTAGTAGTCAAACACTTTTGCCAATGTATAATATATGTAGATTCACCAAGCATTGAATCTAGTACCTACATATATAATAATGTTGTAATGCTCTTATATGAATTCTTTACAATATGATATTTCACAACTATTTGATCATAAATAAGAACCTAGGATTATCTAAAAATACAAGATCTTATTTGTTGACCCTTGGGTATTTGTCATGCATGTCAATAGGATAAAGGTCTAATTCTAAAAAAGTCAGCCTCAAAAGTGGGAACATTGAAGTTTGAACATTGTGGACTAAACTATGGCATGGCCTAGTCCAAGTGACATGACTATGTATGTGGCTCAGTCACAGAGACACAAATTCTATGAGATAAGATGATCCTAACTACAACAATGATTAGATCAATTCTAGATGATAAGTTTAAGTAAAGATCAATTTATACATCTAATAAATCAAATATTATAACAATATAATTACAATAAAACCAAAAAATTTATATAAAAAGTATGCACTTTTATGCCTTACATAGCACAATCACATCAAAATCTTATAAGATAAAAAACTATAAAGATTTCCTAATACAAATATAAATCTTATTGTCAAAATCATTTACTAAAATCAAAATTCGTGGACAAAATAACATGTTAAGACCTCTAAAAAGGGAGATACATATAAAGGTCAAAATTATCCATTTTCCACTAAAATTCTAATGCAACAAGATAAAAGCTCTATAGATTTAAAATAGATACAAAAACTTCAATGGACAAAGAACTCAATTGGAATGATCAAAGCACTTCATTGTCCAATGTGACCCAACACAACACAACAATGCTAGAAAAACATGAAGGAAATATAAAAAAAACCAAAGGCAAAGCCCCACATGAAACCCTTAAATTCTAAAACGTGAAACATAAATCCTCATAAAAAATGAAGGACAGAAGTTAATAGCTGCCCCAAATGATGTTTTACCCAACAAAACATACAAGATCACAAGTAGAGATGCCCCACAACTTTTGACACTAAACAACAGTTCATTTTACCCTAAAATTGTTGGACAAAAAAAAAATCCTCCAATTATCTTAAAGGGAGGTCACCTTCACTATCTCAAATTAACTAATCCCTCTATATTAGTGTTTCCAATGAGAAGTGAATCCTAAGGAGCCCATCATCAAAGATGTTCAACTTCAACCTTGGTATCCTGCTTCCAAGTTGCTGACTAATAATGCAACCTTTCCATGGAAAAAATGTACCATGTTATGCAATTAAGCAGCCTTGACATAATTTCTAATTAGAATAAGGGTTGCTCTTTATCCTCTTGATAGGCAGGATGGCTTGTTTCTCTTGAGAAGGAAGCTTCCTTGCTCTTCATTGAGATTAAAGTAGGTTTTAAACTCTTTTAACACATCTATAGGGAGATCCACTCCGAACATATAAATCTTCTTCAGACAAAATATACAGAGTATTTATCGTAGACAGCTAACACTTATATGCCTACTATGAGTTCCACATTACAAATAATTTCACTGCCTTTTAAATCACAGTTACAAAGGATATAATTTTCTCCAAAGCATCATTGCCTTTTGAATAATTATTGAAAAGGAAATAACAAGATAAAAATTTGCCATGGCATTCTTTCTATTAATGGAAGCATTATCTTATTAATGTTGCCATCATAAAGATTCAATAGGCAAGCCCATGAATCTGCTTAGATAGACTCTTGGGTTTAAGTGTTTTGCTACACCAAACCTTCTTTCTAAATGATCTAGTTTAACCTGGCCAAGACTCCAAATTTGGTCGTCTATTGTTACAATCAAATTGTTTCTAGAAATACAATCAAACAAACAACTCAATAAAAATACTCTTGCAGTACACTCAAATCCTATTTACAAGAATGCAGTCTTATTGTTATGCACATGGAACTGTTAAATTTACATTCAATAAATATAAGTTTAATTTTCAGTTTGCCACATCTCTTGTATTGTATGGTAGTCTCAAGTTCAGTTTTCTTTTGTTTGTGTGCCTGCGAGTGTGCCTGTGAGACATTACTTATCTTTCAACCATATTGAATCTGTTCATGTTGGTGTTGTGTTTTCTCACAGTTGGACTATGGACCATCGAGAATTCATCCTATGTATAATTTGTGCTCAAACTTTGTGTCGTCATAATATGCAATCAAACATCCAGTAGTAATAATTTACACTCAAATTTGGAGGAATATTGAAGCTACAGGGCCGACAACAGTAACTATCAGCTCCAATGTTTAAACAAACTGATAGAAATTGTATAAGACAGCTACATTTACTATAATAGAAAAATATGTGGAACATGGCAATAATGGATAGATGCATTTTATCTGTCAAGAACCCTAGAAAAGATTAATATAAGTAGAAACAAAGAAACAAATTGTTGCCCCTGACTTTGACAACCCTGAGCCCTGACCTTTTAATGATTATTGACATGCACATGAACAAATTTGTGTCACCACAACATCACAACAAATAATAACCTATGCAGAAAACACATTGTGCTTTTCTCACATGAAAAACTATGGCCTCTGGTACAATCAAATACAAAATTCCTCCTTTCCGGCAGATCAAACATAACAAGCTTATAGAAGCACACCAAAAACAAGGTTCCTATTTTGGCTCTACATGTTCTTCCACTTTTGCTTCTGGTTTTGTCTCTGCCTTCTCCAATTCCTTTTCTTCTTCTCTGATCTCTGACTTCTCCACTTCTTTCTCTTCTCCTCTGACCTCTGACTTCTCCACATCCTTCTCTTCTCCTATGACCTCTGACTTCTCCACTTCCTTCTCTTCTCCTTTGGTCTCTAGCTTCTTTCCTTCCAAGTCCTCTTCTTTTACATTTTCTTTCAGCTGCTCTTTGACATCTTTGGAATCCTCATTTTGATCTCCGACCTTCAAGCCTTTGAAGGCTATAGTAGCTTCCTCTTCCTCATCAGATTTTTTGGCTTGGGATTCAGCAACTTCTTCAACCATCACCATAAATTTCTTAGCATCTGCACTCAAGAAAGATACAGTTATAATGGGCTGTTAACTACCAGTACACAACTAAAAGCTTATTGCTTCTACAAAATACTACATAGTAAGCTGCAAACATGGCAAGAAAGGGCACGCCTTGCCAATAGAAAACAGCAGTTCATGTTTTAAAAGATTAGTTATCAACAGAAGAATTGATCCTTGAATGTGTGTTTCACAATAAGTGGGGAAGCTTTTCAAGCAGGAAATGTAATCAGCCTTGAAACAGATCAACCCACAAGGTAATTTTATATTGGTCTAAAACATAGTAGTGGTGTTTGTATGAAAGCAAAATTTGTTTGTAAGAAAACAAAATTTGAGAAGTTCAAAGAACCTGCAATATTTCAAGCAAATAACCAAAGCATGTAGAACTTTTTTTGTATAAAGTGGATACAAGTAAAGATGGAGAGGGAGTGAATCAATGATGACCGCCTCAAAATCATGTAAAACATCAGTACCAAAATACACTATAGGGAAAATGGTATTTACTCTCCAACGTGCCAAACCGTATGCAGAAAAGTTCCTCCTTAAGCTCACCATCCGAAAAATCAGTGGCATGCCAGACACACGATTTTTCATTTCCAGCATGCTCCTGTATGGAGAATGAAGGAAGAACTGCAAAAGAAAAAAGTATGCATACATCAAACTTAGTATTCCATGATATAATACAGGGGTAAATGCAAAGGGCAACTACCTACAATTTCTCATGTTCCAAAAAAATTAATATGCATCCAGCATAACAACCTAGGACAAGTACCGACAAAAACATTTGAATGCTTTGATTGAGGAAATATGAACTAGGCCCTGGTAATCAGTTCAGAACATTACGGATTGCAGTTTCCATCTAGTGTTCATAACTTCATATGTCATAGAGACATTTAAAGAGAAAATACCAAGTATACCCCAGTTCCAAGCACAGATACACCTAAGTCTAAAAGCCTGGGGCTGAATCACATTGAAGCTTTAGAAGAAACAAGAATTGTATGTAACAACCTATATAGCATCCCAAATACAAGCACTGTAGTGAGAAATTCAATATAGATTATAAATAATCTATAACTGACCTGTTTTTAAGAACAGATTGAAACCATGATAAGAGGGTATTTGTCGAGGTATCTAATGCAAAAGGTCCTTGCTCTTAGGGCATATAATCAATGTACTATGTATAACTGGTAAGCCACGGGGTGACAAATACCATCAACTGCAGTTTAATTAAAAAAAAAACCAATACAATCCAAGGTCTAATTCGCAACAGAACATGTGCCACACCAAATTGATCAGAAAAATTCATCAGGATCCTTAGATGATCTATAAAACAAGCAAGTTACATACCTAAATGATTGGCACAAATTTTCAAGGTCTTGGCCTGCCTCATGATCAGTCTGACCTTTCCAGTTTCCTTGTGCTTTAACAGCTTTACTGTACCAACTCCTCTTTCTTTCCACTGATTTCCACCCTTGTCGAATCGATACAGCTTACACTTCCTAAAGGCAGCATATCAGGCTCTTCAGAAATGTTAATTTTTTAATTCATATAAACTAAAAATGATGATAACTTCAGATGCACACATAGCACATGATCTAGCAATCTCAAAATGCAGAAGATTTACACTAAGCCAATTATATTTAAAGATCTATAAACTTAACAAACATGCAATGTGCAGCAAACCCTATGACATGGAACATTACACACCCTGAAGCATTTCATGAAGAAAAATTCAACTAAACCTATATAGACTTAAAAGATGTTGCACTGACACACATAAACAAAATAAAATATAAATGGAAGTGCAATCTAACCATACCCAAATAGATTTGAGGCTTATGGTAAGGTCAGACCATGCTCACAAGCCGAATCCGACCATATACTTATGTGGGTTTAAGAACCTATAGTGCAGTGCCAAAAAGATATAAATCCCAATCAAACTACATCCAGACAGATTTGACAGCACCATTGTCATCATACAATATAATCTAAATCTAACCAGTTTTAACCCTGTGGCGCATTTGAAAGACAGTAGGTGGCCAATGGCACAAATGGGTTTCAGACTTACTGTCATATCAAACCATTAGACCATATGGGTATTAAACAACCGATCAGCATACATTATAACACAAAGTACAGAAACAAATAATTGGAGAATCACATTAAAAAGAGAAAAAGTAAAATCTAAAATGAAAGAAGTGATATTTGCTCACATATCAAGAAGAACATCCTCATTCTCCTCTCCAGTTGTGACTGCAACTTCCTCCAGTTTAACAATAGGTGCAATGTGAGCTCCTGTATCTTCTTCATCTGCTCCAATTTTTCCTGCTTCTTCCTCCACTTCTCTCGATTGCACTTCATTGATTGCATCAACTCCTGCCATTCTTTTTTAATGGTTGATATTACAGACTGATGAAATCAGAGGAAGAGAAACGAATGCCAATTGTCTAGGATCGTATGAATTGGCTTAGGCGCATGCACAGAAAAAGCTGCAACGTGCAGTGAGCAATGAAGAGAGTTAGCGCAACTGTGGTTGATGTGGAATGAGAATGAGAGGGAAAATGAGATTTAGCAAGTAATCGGTAAAGATAGAATATGGGCCAAAGTATCTCCCGAAAGTGGAAACTATTATAGATCTCTTTATGGGAATTAGGGAAAGCTGGGAATACTCGGCAAGAATCCACATTCTTAGATGTCATGGAGGACTTTTTCTTTAGAAGTTTTTTCAAGAGTATAATTTATGGAAAATAGATTTTTATTAATGCAAATAGATTTCCACAATCTATATGAAATTAATTCTTGTTATTTCTGGATTTGATAGTGTAAGTTTTTTCCATCAACGCCATCATCAGGATGAGAATTGAAAAAGACGAGAAGATATTAGTTGCAGACCCAACAAGGAGGAAAGGAGAGAGGGTGAGGCTCACAAATCGAGGGAAAAGAATTAAAAACCAAACAAAAATACAAATAAGAATAAAAACTAAAAAAGAAAGAAGAGAAGATATTAGTTGCAGACCTAACAAGTATAAAAAGACACAAAGGAGGAAAGGAGAGAGGGTGAGGCTCACAAATCGAGGGAAAAGAATTAAAAACCAAACAAAAATACAAATAAGAATAAAAACTAAAAAAGAAAGAAGAGGGAAGAATTTAAAGCCTAAAACTAAGAAAACAAAACTAAGAAAACAAAACTATTACTAACACTACTAAACTATTCCTCAATTCCTCTTCATTCTTGGTTTTGATTTTCCTCTTCATTCTTGGTTTTGATTTTGCTCTCAAAATCAAAACCAAGAATGAAGAGGAAAATCAAAACCAAGAATGAAGAGGAATTGAGGAATAGTTTAGTAGTGTTAGTAATAGTTTTGTTTTCTTAGTTTTAGGCTTTAAATTCTTCCCTCTTCTTTCTTTTTTAGTTTTTATTCTTATTTGTATTTTTGTTTGGTTTTTAATTCTTTTCCCTCGATTTGTGAGCCTCACCCTCTCTCCTTTCCTCATTTGTGTCTTTTTATACTTGTTGGGTCTGCAACTAATATCTTCTCATCTTTTTCAACTCTCATCCTGATGATGGATCACTGTGTGTGATTCAAAACGTTGATGGAAAAAACTTACACACAATCAAATCCAAAAGTAGCAAGAATTAAATAGATTTCCACTTTTTTGGAAGGGGAATTGAGGAGTATGGGCTTTATTATGGGTATTTATGAGAATAAGATGGGGTTTTACAAGAGGTTTTCTTTGAAGGAGTGGGGTCTAATAAAGTAAAAATAATATGTTATATAATTAATTACAATAGATTTTTTTTTTACAATAGAATTTTTAAATTTTTATCAATTAATTTTTATTTATTTTTAGTCAATAGGCTACATATAGTGTGAGATTTGAGTCCGAAACAAGTCTCACGTCTGCAAATTATTGTTGAGTCGTTCGAAAATAAGTTTTGGGTATCGTTTAATGGTAAAAGTCTCCCAAATACAAGTAAAAGCTTCCAAAATCTCACTTATCACATTAAAGTCAAATAAATATTGATTTTACAATGGATGGGAATATTCTATTTCCATTTGCAATGTTTTTTGTCAAATTGATGGCAACTTTCTTTTTTCATTTGTATTGTTTTATGTTTTAAATTTGTATTCAAATATTTCATAATTTAAAAAAATACTTAATTTCTTTGAGAATAAAATCTAGATTTGTCTAAGTTTATTTCATTCTAGCATTTATTATTAATTGTTTAATCCGACCACATGCAACTAGAATTTGCAGTGAATCCATGCACAAATACATACTCTCTAACCTATTAACATATATATAGTTTTCTATCAGTGTAATCCTTGAACCTCCTTTAGGTGCAAGTGGTAGTATTTATTTACTCTACTCAATTGAATATGCAAAATAATAAAATTCGTGAGACTAGAGCTTCCATAAATTTAGAAGCTTAAACTTTTAAGCTTAAACTACACTACAAAATTCATGGAATCACCCACATTAAAATAATTCTAAAAACTCTCGTAGCACCCACTAATTTTCTTTGGAAGCCCTCCTCCATGGGACCCCATCCCCATAGACAAAAAGAGCTTTCCTTTATGAAGGATTTTAGGCTGGGGTCCTATGGGAGGGCTTCAGGATCTATCTTGCAGCAAGGGGTCTATGAAGAAAAAAAATAAAATTATTGTAGGATTAATTAGTATATCTCCTAAATTATATATAAGTATAAAAGAATATGATTTATTTATTTATTTTAAATGTTAGAATGTATATATTTGTTATTTTTTAATCAAAATTTAAAAAATTATAAATCAATTTTAATATTTATGGATGTTAATATTATTATTGACTTGGGTCTTTGGTGTAAAGTTTAATGAACAATTTAATCAAAGAGATTCAATTAGATTATGAATAAGAAAGATTTAATTGATGATGAAGATCCAAGAATATATTGAAAGAATTATTGAACAATAGAAATAGAGAACAAGCAATCATAACTCTAACAACAAGATTATATTATACTTAGTGTGTACGTGTGGGGTATGTCACCTTATTGTTCAACCAACCATCTAGCCTTATGAAAAATGGATATATATGTATTAATGAGAGAGAGAGAGAGAGAGAGAGAGAGAACATCAATTGAGACATGATAGTTTGCAGTCCCATTAAAATCAGTATAACCACCAGCTGATGTCAAATTATGAAAAGATACTAATATGGACTTACGACATGTGATGTGCACCATAGGTGTTTATTAGGATGAGGATCTTGTTAACAAAACCATGACGGTGATGCAACACCCAATATTTGTGTTATGATTGAGTGGTCTAGATCATCTTGGATTAGTCATCCCTGAAACACCCAAGATTTGTGTTATGACTGAGTGGTCTAGATCATATGATTGAGTCGTCAAATTATGCAACGATACTAATATGGACTTACGACATGTGATGTGCACCATAGGTGTTTATTAGGATGAGGATCTTGTTAACAAAACCATGACGGTGATGCAACACCCAAGATTTGTGTTATGATTGAGTGGTCTAGATCATCTTGGATTAGTCATCCCTGAAAAAGTAATGGTCCCCATTGTATTCAAGTGTGGTAAAATATATGGAAACTAAATTGTAACTTGATCTTCTATGAACCATTCTTCCTAACTTTCTTTGATAATTTAGAAGAGAGGAATCTCTTATTATCTTTTTTTTTTACGTTGGTGTCAATAACTTGATCCAATTCTGCTATAATATTGCAAGGTGGAAGCAAAAAGTTGGGTCCACATTTAGGGGAAGTGTCAATAAAAAAATCTCAACAAGAATGAATTTTCATTTCAAAAAAATGGGTACCCATTTAGGATCAGGATAATGAACCTAAATTTCTAAAATGAGTACCCATTTTGTTTTCTAAAACGGACCTACCCATTTCTAATTACATCAGATCCTCACTCCTTTTTAAAATTGTTACATGTTTCATAAAATTTGAAATTTGAAACCCATGGCTTTTCTTTTGTTTTAGGCTTTGAAACCCACCCCTTAGCCTTGGACTTGCAAGTATAATGTCATGAAAACAACAAGAGAAAAACTGACTTTAGCAATATAGCTAATGAGTTTTTTTAGAATATTTTGATAGAATTAAATCTCATTATAGATGACGATGTCTAGTTTTTAAATGTGTATTTTTTTTTTATAATTTGACTTTTTTATATTTATATTAATTTTTGAGGAAAATGGTCCATAAACTTGAAATGTCAAGTACTAATATTTTTTACTAATTTTTTTTTTAAAAAAAAAATTGTCATCAATCTAGACATCATTCTTCACAAAATGAAAAAAAATCATTTTATGATTAGTTTAGCTCAAATTATGCTTGTAGTACATAAGGGGTTTTTAAAAATAGTAATTAAGGCCAATAAAAAATGCATATTTTGAGAAAATATTAAAAAATATCTTCATCAATATTCATTATAATGCAAATATTTCTCAAAATAAATTAGAAAATACATGTATTTAGGTCAAATTATGCTTGTCACACACATGCATATTATGGTCCTAAAAAGGTGACTTTTAAAAAGTGTTTTTTGTACAAACCTATGCAAAATTAAGTTGTATCATTTGGTATTAAAATAAATTATATATTTAAAAACTAGACTAAAAAATACTACATTTCATATTACTAGACATTTAAAGATTATATGTGTAAGTACTTCAAATTTTTAGTCTAACTATGACAAACTTTGATTTTCAGTAAAAGCATTTCCACTTTTTTTATCAAAAAGTGGACCCAACTTCTTGCACTTACCTTGCATTCTAGATTCATCTCTATTTAATGAAGTGTTTGCATTCTAGATGCATCTCTATTTAATGAAGTGTCTTTGTAACATTTGACGAATTCAACAAAGGAGAAAAGTATGGACAAAAGAGTTCTTTGAAGACTAGATGCAACCAATGTAGGAAAGAAGATTGAGTTCAAATGCATTATCTCCTACTTACTTGTTGATGGTATAGGGCCTATAAATTGAAGTAGACAAACCTTGTGGCAAGGTCCTATAAGCTTTTTATTCTATAGGTATAGCCAAATTCGATCACCAATCTAAAAGGTGTGTGGTGTCTTATGCTTGTTGTTGACAAGAAAATGTAGACTAATGATTTATGTTATTTATTTATCAGTATTGTATTGTATCTTTGTATGATGGATAAGGAAGAGAATCAACATATATACAATAGATTATAGAGTACAAAAAAAAAATACACATATACTCATACACCATTCATACATGTATTCACATATACATGTTCACACTATATATTCTTTATATATATATATCTTATATTTATCTTCTCCTTTCATCTTGCATATATCTCTCACATATCTTTATTTTTTTAGAGAACTACTCTTGTATGTTATGCATATTTGTGAGAATAAGAGATAAAATGAACTTTCCTTTATGAAGGACTTTATTATCTCTTCTAAATTATATATGTTCAATGTAGAAGAATATGATTTAAATGTATTTATTTTAAATGTTAGAATTATGTGTGTGTGTTCATAGTTCTTTTTTAAATCAATTTTGATATTTATGGATGTTAATATTATTATTGATTTGGGTCTTAGGTGTAAAGTTTAAAGAATAATTCAATCAAAGAGATTCAATTAGATTATAACTATATGAAAGATTAAATTAATGATAAAGATTCAAGAATATATTCAAAGAATTATTGAACAAAATAAATAGAGAACAAACAATTAGAACTATAACAATAAGATTATATTATACTTAGTTTGTACATGATCTACAAGAATAGATGTAGGGTTTCTCCCCTTATTATTCAACCCAACTATCTAGCCTTATGAAAAATGGATATATGTATTAATAAGGAAGGGAGGGAGGGAGAGAGAGAGAGAGAGAGAGAGAGAGAGAGAGAGAGAGAGAGAGAGAGAGAGAGAGAGAGAGATAACATCAGTTGTAGTCCCATTAAAGCCATTATAACCACCAAATACATGTCAAATTATGTAGTGATGCTAATGTGGAGTTACAACATGTGATATGGACCTTAGATGTTGATTAAGATGAGGATATTGTTAACAAAACCATGAAGGTCATGCAACACCCAAGTATTGTGGTATGATTGAGTGACCTAGATTATCCTGGATTAATCATTCATTCTCAAAAATAAATGGTCCTCATTGTATTCAAGTGTGGTAAAAGATATGGAAATTGACTTGTAACTTGAGCTTCTATGAACCATTTTTCCTAATTTACTTTGATAATCTAGAAGAGAGGAATCTCTTATTATCTTATTTGTTTAAATTTAGTGTCAATGAATTAATCCAATTTTGCTATAATTTACATTCTAGATTAATCTCTATCTGCTAAAGTGTCTGAAACATTTGAAGAATTCAACAAAGGAGAAAAATATGAGCATGAGTTATTTGAAGACTAGATGCAACCAATTTAGGCAAGAATGTTAAGTTAAAATGCATTATCTTCTACTTGTATGGTGATGGTCTAGGGCCTATATGGAAGTAGACAATTTCTATGGCAAGGTCATATCAAATTTTTATTTTATTGTAGGTGTAGCCAAACTTGAACACCAACCTAAAAGATGTGTTGTGTCTTATGCTTGTTGTTGACAAGAAAATATAGACTAGTGATTTTTGTTATTTATATTTTATGATTGTATTTAACCCTAGAGTGATAGATAAGGAAGAGAATGAACATATATATAATGAATTATAGAGTAAGAAAATAAAATACACACACATATACTCATATGCACCATACATATTGTAGACACTAAAAAATGTCCTAATCGATGTCATATATTTAAATAAGATTTACTAACATCATTTCCTCTGTAATCCATCCTCTTTTCGCTCAATTAATTTAATTAGCCTAGCTAAATAATTAATTGCGTCATTTTCATCTATTTGGCCTAATTAATTAAATTGGGTTAATTCATCTCTTTTCACACTAACACTTCATCTAATTAAATTAAATAAATCAAAATATTTAATTTAATCTCCTAAGTCATCTTATTTAATTAAGTAACCCTAAGTTATTTAATTAAATATCATTTCACCCCTTCCCTATTTATTAAATCATCTAATTTAATAAATATCTCTTAATTCTTCTAATTCCCTAATTGCATGAATTAAACCTTGTTTAATTAGCAATTAAACTAATCTTCCTCTAATTAAAGGGAATATTCTCATGGACTATTCTTTATCCTTTTTGCACAATTAAAACTTTGTTTTAATTTGTAAATTGCCTTTTTCCTCATCCAAAAGGAATATTCTAAGGAATATTTTTTCTCCTCCAATCAACTCACTTAGCTTCAAATGCAAGTTAACCTTTAACCTTTTGAGCAAGTTACCTTTGACTTGTGTGAGCAGGTCAAAAGTATGTTTGTATGAGGCAAGTGTGAGCCCTTAATTAACTTTCATCTTGCATTCTCATCCATTGATGAGAATCCATGATCCATGCCTCTCATCCCCTTCATCTTGAACCATTGATTAAGGTTTTTGATCTCAACCATTCATTCCTCATTTGCTCTCCTATAAATAGATCACTATTTGGAGACAAATGGATCCATTTTTTATTGCAAACTTATGCTATTGAATTCACTCACATATACACTCATCTTTTATTCACTTTTTAGCTTGTTTTAGTTCATTTTAATTGCATAATATCTTAGAGCATCCATTAATGGCTTCCATGCATCCATCTTAGTTTGTAAATAAATTAGGGTTTTCATCTTTTAGCATAATTTTAGCTTAGATTATCTTAGCAATAGCATAATTAGATCATTTTTAGCATAAAATCATGGTAACTTAGCTTGCATCATGTTCATTTTTAGCATAATTTAGGTTTTCATACACCAAACACCATGGTTTCATCGATTCTCTTCCATAGAATCGACTGAGACAAGCTCACTAATCAAGGGATTGGGAAAGGGTCATCATTCCACATCAACATGACACCAATTCCACAACAAGATAAGTTTTAAATGGATTAGAATAGATGTTTTGAAAGCTTTCATAATTTAGTGTGTTAGGTTTTGATGAAATGTTTAATTTCAATTTTGTTTGATTGATCTTGTTAAGATTCGAGTATTGGTGGCTCTGTTATACTTCGATTCTTCATGGATCAAGCGTTATTCATCCAATACCGGTATTTTTGAATCACATTCTGGCACTAGAGGGAGGGAAAACCGATCATTTAACTATTTTTTAGCTTGAATTTCATATTCATTTTGTTTTGCAGGTTGTAGTGACGCTCAAACAATAAACAGCGACGCTATTTCAATAGCATCACCATATAGTGATGCTCGGACAATTTGAAACAACGACGCATATTTAATTAGTCGACACCGATTTAAATATAGCGACGCGTATTTAATTTGAAGATATTGTGAAACGAAAAAGGTGATGCTCAAACTCACTAGACTGATGCTTTCAAATTCCAAACAATGACACATTCGTTAGCAGCGACGCCCATCAAAATAGCGACGCAATCGTGCTCATTGGTCTTACTGCAAAGCGACGCCCGGTTTCACCAGAGTGACACCCAAATCTCAAACTGCAACACTATCGAGTGTTCAATGATGCTTAGCCAGGGTAAGAAAATTTATGTTTGTTTTTTTCGGCATGTGACTTAATTTCTTTAGCTTATTTGATCACTGATGAATGTCTGACTATGTTTTGGTTGTTATACTAACAGGGTTTTGCAAGGTTTAAAGGCATGGAGTGAAATTGAAGAACTTCTCTTCTATCTTAAAATTCTATAATTATAACAAGCATTCAACACTTTGGGGAAATTGTAACCCAATTTCATGCTTTTTTACTTTTAGTTTTAGGCAATGCACTAGTTTTCAACTAGGTTTAAAATGAATGTTCAAAGTTGGATAAAATTGAACACTCACATCACATCTTTCAATTGGGCTTAAAATTGAACAAGCCAAACTCATCTTTCAATTGGTGCATAAAATTAACTCATTATTGCTTTGAAGGATAAAATTGACAATTGTTTCTTTGTTTTGTGATTTTAAATTTTTTTGGTGAATGTGTATGCATTTCTCTCGCGTTGTTTGGTGATCTTGAGAAATAGAAATATTCTCTAACACTTTGCAAAATCACCCACATCTTTCAATTTGGGTTTAAAATTGAACAACCATGCTAGTGTGAGAAAAGGCATAGTGTGTGTTCTCTCTTTGTGCATGCAAGAAAAGATGATCAAACTATGGATGTACTTACTTGCTATTGTTCACCTATAGAGGGTCTGCTTTGGTGGGAAAAAGTGCTCACCCCAAGGGAACAACCCAAGTGGTAGCGAGCATAAGCCAAGCTCTTCCAAATCGCTATATAAATTTGTGGTTGTGATGAAAATCATAATCAATGGGAAGTGGTACATGATAGCTCTCCCCTAGTATCTTTATGATGTGTAAATCCCTTATTCTAAGGGTTGGGAGACCTCTCACAAGGAGTTTATCATTGCACCCCATAAACTGGATGCCCTTATTATGAACCTTTGTGTAGAAGCCAAAAATCCCTAATATTTGTTGATGTCAGGAGGTCGGACCTTTGAAGTCGTCCCACATACTTGCGGTTCTTAGTAGAGATGAAGAGTTTGTCATGAGAGATTCATGAGAACTCAAAGCTTGGTTGACCTATAGAAGTGAGTGTTGTGGAGGGGAGCCAGTATGGTCAAGCTTCTAATCATCCACTCTGAATAAGCACAACTGGAGAAATCCAAGTGGGAATTCAACAAATATAGCCATTTCTATCTTAGGGTTGTAATGCTTGTGAGTCAGTTTAACACTTTGCTTGATTTCAAAACAATCCAAAAACAAACATTCACTATCCAAATTTCAAACACTTTGGCTCAAATATGGACTTCTTGAGTTAGCCTTGATATTGCAACTTTCCCTAAGGATTTATCCTTAGCAATTTCTAAATATCTTGACATTAATCTCAAACCCATATTTACCATAGACAACATAGGCAATTGGTGCAAGAGCACCCATAGGTTATCTCATAAGTTGCCTAGGACAGTCTTGTCTAGGAAAACTAAGCAAGCAATTTTAGTTCATTTGGATGTAAGCCTTAATGGAATTTTTGATTAGGTGTTGATCATATGATGAAGGTCATGTTGACCAATAGTTAGGCCTAAGGCTTTTACCAAGTAAGGTTTTGTTTTTTTTCTAGGATTTTAGGAATTGCTTTTCAATTTTTGCAAATAATGCTCAATTAGAGTTTCATACGGTCAAGAAGAGCCCAAGGGAGTGATAACTAAATTGGAGGCTCTATTTATGGAATGCCTCGGCATTGGAGCAGGGTGGGAAGCCTTTGTTAAGTTTTGGAAGTTTTATGAATTGAAGAAAGCAATTGTGTTTAAAAGTGCATTTTTCTGATTTTACATTAAAGTTAGGTTTTAATGGCTTAATCATGGCACTGTAACTTGTGCAGGAGGTAGTGGAGTAGTTATATAAGCATTGTGTGCCATTAATTAGTCTCTTTATTCAATTTCATTCACTGTTTGTATATAGTTTTGTTTCCACACTGTTGCTGGTCTGAACCAGGCAGTTTTAAGAAAATGGAGTATTAGTTCACTTTCCCACCGTACAAATTGTACGGCCCTTTGGGAATAGTGACTAGACTCCATGTATGTATATATGGTAGGATTTATGGTTTGTGAAATCATAGGAGCCACTGTGGAAGTCTTGCCCTAGGCGAGCCAGTGAGGTGCCCGACTAGGAAGACTTAAGTGCAGAGCACATAATTTGCAGGGGTGACAAATTCTTGAAAAATTTCCTTTTGGAGAAGGCATGTTTGAGTCTTTCCAAGACCTGGTAATCAGGAGGAAACTTCATCAATTCATCTGGTCGGGGAAAGACTTGACAGTTTGAGAGAAACCAGAAAAGGGCTTAAAAACCCTAGTATTGCCCATTTTCAAGTTAAGGCTTTGTACGGACAAATAAGACCCAAGACCCCAAAAATATTTGTGAGGTGTTCGTATGAACCAGGAATCTCAAAGAAAGATTGGGGGTTCTTTGGAAAGATTTGGAGAACTAACCTATTTTCTCGAAGGAGGCCTAATTGGGGCTCCTAGGGCTAGTAGCCTTTTAGGCCTAAAAGAGGGTTTGATGAAAGCGACCTGCAGATGGAGTTAGGTGGACCTCTAACACCTTTAATGGGATGGATTGATGATGTGAGAAGCACCTCCACACCCCTGCAAAGTTAAATTCAATAATTTGGAGGTTTGTAGCCTTTGGGGTGAATTAAGGCTAAGGTTAGAGTTGCAAGATTGTACCAAGTCTTGACTTGGTAGCAAGAAATTGTGTTGGTATTTGGAGTTGGAAAAGTTAGACCAGGGGACCCTAAATACTAGAAGATCCTATAGGTTGAAGTGGTGAAGTGAGACACCTTAGAGGTCTTCCAAACAAGACCTAGAGCCTGAATCAGTGATTGATTCATCCAACCTCCCTATCAGATTGGTATCATAGCAGCAAAAGATTTGGGATAGAATAATATATGTCAGAGGTTGAGTCTAGTGGTTCTACAAACATGGTGACAAATGCAGAACTGGCCAAGAAGTTCAAAGAACAAGAGGAAGACAATAGGCTATTGAGGGAAAGAATAGCCCAACTTGAGCAAGCAGTGAGTAATGTGCAGTTAGAAGGAAGGGTACCAAAGAAAGAAGAGGTTGCAGAGGAAGATAAGATCCCTGAACCTGACCCTGTTTTGAAAGAAGAGCCTTTCTTGAAGGCATTGAAGGCTTTGAGTGGAAAAGCACTTGAATGCATACCACTGTTTAGTGGGAAAATGGAAGCTGATCTAGTCATGGATTGGATAGAGGGAATGGAAAACCATTTTGAGTGTGATGGAGTCACTGAAGCACAAAAGGTGAAGGTGGCCAAATCAAGATTGAGAGGTTCTACCTTGACATGGTGGAAGTTCATCCAGAAGAGAGGGAAAAGGAAGGCAAGAAGCCTATTTCTACCTGGAAGGGAATGGTTGCCAAAGTGAGAGAAGCATACATTCCAGATGATTATGAAATTCAGTTGCACAAGAAAAGACAGAGCTTGAGACAAAGAGACCAAGATGTAAATTCCTATATGGAGGAGTTCCAAAAACTTTGCATGAGGTCTAATGTAACTGAGGATGAAAGTCTTAAGGTGGCTAGGTATCTTAACGACTTGAAGTGGAACATTCAAGAGGAGATGACTCTTCTAAGTCCCAAGACAGTGCACCAATGCTATCAATTGGCTATAAAGATTGAGGAAATGAGTAAGAGGAAACAAGACCAGGCTTCTAAGAATAGAGGTAAAGGCAGAGATCAAAGAGGACATAGAGGTGGATACCAAGGTAGAGGGACTGAACAAAGAAATCAGGGAGAGTCTAAACTCACAGAGCATGGAAGTGAAACAACTTCTAGAGGAGGTTATGGAAGAGGCAGAGGACCTCAAGGAGGTTCAAATAGAGGAAGAGGAGCAGGCAGAAGTAACTCATACTTTTCTAGTATGAAGTGTTACCACTGTGGTCAAGTAGGTCATCCAGCTTATAGGTGCCCGGAGAAAGCAACTTCTTCAAATACAGAAAAGAGAGTAGCATATGCTCAAGAAGACACTATGAGTGTCAAGTCACCAGATGTTAGTCACATAGAATCAGAAATGGGGGAGAACCTGATGTTTAGCAGGGTTCTAATCAGACAACCAGTCAAAGAAGAGCCAAAGCAAAGGAGAGCCTTATTCAGGGCAAGATGCAAAATACTTGGGAAGGTGTGCAAGGTTATAGTGGATTCAGGGTCTACTGATAACATAATCTCTGAGGAGGAAGTGAGGAAGTTGAAGTTGGAGAAAGTACCCCACACTAACCCTTACAAGGTGACATGGTTGAACAAAGGGCAGAGTGTTCTTGTAAATGAGTAGACAACGGTGGAGTTCTCCATTGGAGGATACAAGGACAACTTGATTTTTGATGTGTTTCCCATGGATACATGCCATATTCTATTGGGTAGACCATGGTAGTATGACAGAGGAGCCATCCATGATGGAAAGGAGAACACTATCTCATTCAAGAAGGATGGAAAGACATTCAAACTGCAGTCACTGTCAGATGAGGAAGAAGGACAGTCAAAGACCCCTTGTGTCTTGTTAAGTAGTGGCAAGGGGTTTATCAACACTCTACAACAAGGAGGGGAAGGATATGTGGTCATGGTGCAACCCAAGGAGGAAGATAAGACCAAAAAGATAGTCATACCAGGAGCAGTCCAGAAGTTACTTGTGAAGTTCAAGGACATAGTCAGTGATGGAACACCAACAACCTTACCTCCAAAGTGAGCCATCAGTCATCAGATTGACTTTATACCAGGGGCTTCATTTCCAAACAAGGCAGAAAACAAGCTTACACCAGATCATAACCTAGAAGTAGCTAGGCAAGTGCAAGAGCTATTAGACCAAGGACTAATTAGGAAGAGTATCAGTCCGTGTACAGTACCAGTGGTCTTAGCAACCAAGAAAGGTGGTAAGTGGAGGCTATGCACTGATTCTAGGGCTATCAATAGGATTACAATCAGATATAGGTTTCCTATTCCTAGGATAGAGGATTTGATGGACTGTCTTGGAGGAGCACAATATTTTACCAAGTTGGATCTCAAGAGCGGATACCATCAGATCAGAATCAAAGATGGGGATGAGTGGAAGACAACTTTAAGACAACTGATGGGTTGTATGAGTGGAGAGTGATGCCATTTGGCCTCTCAAATTCCCCTAGCACATTCATGAGGCTCATGAATGAAATGCTTAAGGATTTCATAGGTACATTTGTGGTGGTGTATCTAGATGACATACTCATCTTTAGCAAGACAACAAAAGAATATCTAAAGCATGTGGATTTGGTTCTTAACAGATTGCAGGAGGAGAGGTTAGCCATCAACCTAGAAAAGTGTGAGTTCTTCAAACAAGAGCTTGTGCATTTGGGGTTTGTAGTATCCCAAGGATCATTGAAGATGGACCCAAGCAAGGTGGAAGCTATCCTAAATTGGCCTACACCAACCACAGGGACATAGGTAAGAAGTTTTCATGGGTTAGCTCAGTTTTATAGGAAGTTTATAAGGAACTTTAGTGGCATATGTGCACCAGTACTTGATACAATCAAAGGTGGCCTGAAAACTAAGTTCAAATGGACTCTTGAAGCAGAGAAGGGTTTTGAGAAACTGAAACAAGAACTAGCAACTCAACCCATCCTTTTGTTACCTAGTTTTGATAAGTTATTCACTGTGGAATGTGATGCCAGTGGAATTGCAGTAGGAGGAGTGCTAAGCCAAGAAGGCAGACCTGTAGCTTTCTTTAGTGAAAAGCTCAATGAAGCTAAGAAAAGTATTCTACCTATGACCTAGAACTGTATGCTCTAGTACAGTCACTTAGAAAGTGGAGGCATTATCTCCTACCTAAAGATTTTGTAGTGTTTACTGATAACCAGGCACTTAGCTACATCAACACACAAGAGAAGTTGAGTAATAGACATTTGAAATGGATGGAATACCTCCAAGCCTTCACATTTACCATCAAACACAAGAAAGGACAGTTGAACAAGGTGGCAGATGCGTTAAGTAGGAGGTTGTTGATAGTGCAAGAGATACAAATAAAGAGCATTGGGATAGAGAGTTTCAAGGATCTCTATGGTGAAGATGAAGACTTCTCGGAGGCATATAAGGTATGTTCTGATTTTGAGAATCACTTTCATAGTCAATTCTCAGAGTATACATTGCAGAGTGGAATTTTGTTCAAGGGGAATCAGTTATGTGTTCCAAAAGGTTCTATGAGGGATAATCTTATCCAGGAGAAGCACAATGGTAGTCTTAGTGGTCATTTTGGTATCAACAAAACACTGGAACTAGTGCAGAGGTTCTATTATTGGCCCAAGTTGCCAAGGGATGTCAGAAGGTACGTGGAGCAATGTGTAGTTTGTATGAAAGCCAAGGGGGGAGCTAGCAATGCAGGTTTGTATCAACCTCTACCCATTCCAAATAGACCATGGGAATGTATTAGCATGGACTTTGTGGTAGGACTCCCTAAAACTAAGACAGGGTTTGATAGTGTCTATGTGGTGGTAGATAGGTTTAGCAAAATGAGTCATTTTATTCCTTGTAAGACCACCCATGATGCTAGCTATATTGCTCAACTCTTCTTCAAAGAGATTGTGAGGATCCATGGATTGCCTTTGAGCATTGTCTCAGACAGGGATGTGAAGTTCATGAGTCATTTTTGGAAGACTCTATGGAGCAGGTTAGGTACTAACTTGTCTTTTGGATTAGCCTACCATCCTCAGACCGATGGAAAAACTGAGGTGATCAATAGAGTGTTAGGTAACCTGCTAAGATGCCTCACCAAGGAGTATGGACAGACATGGGACTTGGTCATATCACAAGCTGAATATGCCTACAATGACAGTGTGAATTGGACCACAGGCATAAGTCCTTTTGAAATAGTGTATGGAATGCACCCAAGAGGTGTGTGTGAACTTAGAGACCTAGGAACTATGGAGCATAGGAGTGGCCATGCTGAATATTTCTCTCAAACCATGAAGGAGATTCAGGAGCAGGTGAAAAAGACAATCACAAAGGCTACTCACAAGCTGAAAGCTAAAGTGGATATGTCTAGGAAAGATCTACAATTTGTAGTAGGAGACTATGTCATGGTCCATCTCAACAAATCTAGGTTGCAGAAAGGAACATCAACCAAGTTGCAAATGAAGAGAGTGGGACCATGTAAGGTGTTAGCCAAGTATGGAAAGAATGCTTACAAGGTGGAGTTACCTGTAGACTTAGGCATTTCACCAGTGTTTAATGTGGCTGATTTGCTCAGATATAAAGGATCAGTCACTGAATTGGATCAAAAAAGTGTGGATGTCTTGAAGGATGTGAGCAACATAGCCTTACCTCCTAAAGACAAGCTGCAAGCAGAGAGGATCTTGGAATCAAGGGTGAAGAAGTCTACCCAGACTAAGGAATACATGCAACATCTTATCAAATGGAAGGACAAACCAAAATCGAAGGCTACATGGGTGGATGAAGCTCAGTTCAAGAAGTAGGGTATTGACTTATCTCTGATCTCTCCCCATAATCCCTAGTGTTTGGCTGAGGGGGAGAATGGTGCAGGAGCATCCATAGGTTATCTCATAGGTTGCCTAGGACAGTCTTGTCTAGGACAACTAAGCAAGCAATTTTAGTTCATTTGGATGTAAGCCTTAATGGAATTTTTGATTAGGTGTTGATCATCTGATGAAGGTCATGTTGACCAATAGTTAGGCCTAAGGCTTTTGCCAAGTAAGGTTTTGTTTTTTTTCTAGGATTTTAGGAATTGCTTTTCAATTTTTGCAAATAATGCTCAATTAGAGTTTCATACGGCCAAGAAGAGCCCAAGGGAGTGATAACTGAATTGGAGGCTCTATTTATGGAATGCCTCAGCATTGGAGCAGGGTGGGAAGCCTTTGTTAAGTTTTGGAAGTTTTATGAATTGAAGAAAGCAATTGGGTTTAAAAGTGCATTTTTCTGATTTTACATTAAATTTAGGTTTTAATGGCTTAATCATGGCACTGTAACTTGTGTAGGAGGTAGTGTAGTAGTTCTATAAGCATTGTGTGCTATTAATTAGTCTCTTTATTCAATTTCATTCACTATTTTTATATAGTTTTGTTTCCACACTGTTGCTGGTCTGAACCAGGTAGTTTTAAGAAAATGGAGTATTAGTTCACTTTCCCACCATACAAATTGTACGGCCCTTTGGGAATAGTGACTAGACTCCATGTATATATATTGTAGGATTTAGGGTTTGTGAAAGCACAGGAGCCACTGTGGAAGTCTTGCCCTAGGCGAGCCAGTGAGGTGCCCGGCTAGGAAGACTTAAGTGCAGAGCACATAATTTGCAGGGGTGAAAAATTCTTGACAAATTTCCTTTTGGAGAAGGCAGGTTTGAGTCTTTCCAAGACCTGGTAATCAGGAGGAAACTCCATCAATTCATCTGGTCAGGGAAAGACTTGACAGTTTGAGAGAAACCAGAAAAGGGCTTAAAAACCCTAGTATTGCCCATTTTCAAGTTAAGGCTTTGTACGGACAGATAAGACCCAAGACCCCAAAAATATTTGAGGTGTTCATATGAACCAGGAATCTCAAAGAAAGATTGGGGGTTCTTTGGAAATATTTGGAGAACTAACCTATTTTCTCGGAGAAGGCGGCCTAATTGGGGCTCCTAGGGCTAGTAGCCTTTTAGGCCTAAAAGAGGGTTTGATGAAAGTTACCTGCAGATGGAGTTAGGTGGACCTCTAACACCTTTAATGGGATGGATTGATGATGTGAGAAGCACCTCCACACCCCTGAAAAGTTAAATTTAATAATTTGGAGGTTTGTAGCCTTTGGGGTGAATTAAGGCTAAGGTTAGAGTTGCAAGATTGTACCAAGTCTTGACTTGGTAGCAAGAAATTGTGTTGGTAGTTGGGGTTGGAAAAGTTAGACCAGGGGATCCTAAATACTAGAAGATCCTATAGGTTGAAGTGGTGAAGTGAGACACCTTAGAGGTCTTCCAAACAAGACCTAGAGCCTGAATCAGTGATTGATTCATCCAACCTCCCTATCAGCAATTATGGCTTTAACCTCATGATTTTCACGAAATGGACATTGTGAAAGTTATGATGTTTTTGACATAAACATATAGTTTGGAAACATAATCAAAGACAAGTTTTTGTGGTAAAATAAATTCATTTAAGCAAAGATAAATTGACAAATGAACCCCACATGACTATTTGGAGACTAATTGCTCCCATTGAACAACTTGATCTTCATGGTGCTATAATTCAGCCAAACTTTGAACTCATAAATGGTGAACAAACAGATCTCATTAGCAGTTTGAGAACCTTCACTTTTGAAACAAGGAAACAAACTCACAGTGGAGAAACACAACAACCATTCTAGACAAAGAAGAGGAACATGTCGATATTGAGGCTAGAAGGCCCCTATTACCACCACCTGTGTGGCAATAAATATCTTCCTTTCTTGCATAAACTTAAACTGTTTCCAGAAGATCTCACGAAAAAATCAGGATTCCTAAGCCAAAGTCTACAGGTCCTCATTTTAGACTTAGGCATCTCACTCCAAAAGCTCTTAAGAAACACCTTCGAGCAGTTCACAAAAATAGAAACAAATTGGTAGCAATCTTTTATAGACACGCTTCAAGGTATAGTCCAGAATTGTATGCATTCTTTTGGAGTCAAAATCCTGGTCTTTTTCATGATCCTCAACTTCTCTAAATGATTCATCAAATAGTCAAAATCCGTAGGGGAAAATCTCTAGCACTCCATTTCAGACATAGGAATCGTAGAACAAGGTATAGTCAAAAGTTTTCTTCAATATTTTACTGCAACCGTTACACTTTGTTGAGAAACTTTTATGCCCGAGCTAGGAGAGCCCGAACAGGTTTGAACATTCCCATATGTCCTCTCATTCTCTAGGATTTGAACATTTTAGAGGTCTAGCATCATTCTCACTACCTTGATCTTGTCAAAACAAAAGGTTCACCTTACGTCAACATTGGGTCAAACATTTCACTCACCCCTTCATCAAAATTTCATCCTTCACCTCATCTATCTTTGCAAAATTCAAAAAACACCAACACTTTGGGACTTAAATATCAAACCAACTTGCTACCTTAGCTACTTTGTATGTGAATTGTATTCTTTTCCATGCACTTAGTTGAGATAGTTATCATCTTTGAACTAGTTTATTTTGAAGGTCACAAGTCTACCCTAAATATTTCTAAGTTCATTAGCATCCTTTATCCCAACATCAAAACATCAAACTTAAGTCAAAAGTGTTGTCCCAAAACGCTTGCAAAGATCACTTCCCACATCACCCATCTTTTCATCCCACATTATCATCATTGATCCCAAAAGACTTATAGTGTCCCTTTTACCTAGGTTTGAGTCAAGTAGAGAGTTCAAACTTTACAAAACTCAACATAGCTCTCCCATAGTTGACACCAAATTTATGGTAAAGAGAAGATCACATCACAAGAGAATCATGGAAAAATATAAAGTTACATTTACCTCAAGTGATCCAAATACTTTAGAATTTGATCCTAGAAGTCATGTTACACCATCACAACAACCATCATCTCCTTCAAGACCATATGAAATCGAAGACGTCACGAACAACCCATTTGAGCTCACTAGAGAAGAACTTTTAGAACATCAATCTTTTGAAAGTGTAGCTCCTATCTCCTCGACATTTGTAGCATAGAGTTTAACAAAATATTTCACAACTCCATCACAAGGGCTAAGTCAAACTTACATACCTAGTATTGCAACCAGCCTTGCTAAATATTTTGGTCACACCTCACCATTTGAAAGTAGTATACTTGTGGGTACTCTTGAAACTAATCCTCCACCTCCCACCACCATTTGGACACCTACCTTTGGTGCTCCTCTTGTTCTTGAGGATCCAAAATAGCTACACACTCCTCTTGAACTTCACTATTCTACCACCACTTCAACATTTCGGGGAAACCCTTCTTCATCCACACCTATGAGTACCACAAGTATTCCTACCATCACGCAGAGTGGTACAAACCAAAAATCCCAAAACAACACACAAGGGCATGCTAATACTGTATTACAGAATCAACCCTCAACACAAATAGGGACATCTTTATCTAATCCTCCCTGGTTGGTTCATCCATTCCATCTACCATTATCATGTCGTCCACATCAATCCACTTCAAAAATATCCCTTGGTTACAAGTTCTATCAATCCTGGGAATACCTTGATCATGAATCCTTTGTTTACATATTTTGCACAAGACAATCCTCAAAAAATAGGATAAGGGAATCTTTTCAATCTCCCCCTTAGTGTAATGCATCCAGAGAAGTCAATGGTACTAGCAGAAAAGGCCACTCCAGTCAATGTGGGAATAGAAGAAGCACCTAAGATCACTTTTTATGTAGAATCCTTGTTAGACAAAGAACAAAAGAACCTTGCAACATTCCTTAAATAGAGAAGAGCCAAATTTGCATGGTCATACACATATATGCCAGGACTTGATCCAGAAGTGGTTGTACACCACTTAGCAATTTATCCTAATGCCAAACCAGTCATGCAAAAATTAAGGAAGATGCACCCTCAGATAGCACTCTTGGTTAAACTGGAACTACAAAAATTCTTGACGTTGGATTCATCTGACCGATAGATTATCCTGAGTGGGTTTCAAACTTGGTACCAATCTCAAAACCCACTGGGGTCATTAGAATATGCACTGATTTCAGATATCTGAACAAGGCATGTCCGAAGGATGATTTCCTTCTTCCCAGCATTGATCTCATTGTGGATTTAACAACTGGGCATGAAATGTTGTCACTCATTGATGGCTTTTTAGGAAAAAATATATCATAATTGCTAAAGAGGATCAACATAAAACTACCTTTACTTGTCCATGGGGAACCTACTACTGGAATGTGATGCCATTTGGGTTGAAGAATGCAGGAGCTACCTATCAAAGAGCAATGAATCTATCTTTCATGACATGATCCATAAAACAGATGAAGATTATGTGGACGATATTTTGGAAAAATCAAAGAAGAGGAGTGAGCACATACAAGTCCTAGGACCTATCTTTGATAGACTTAAAGAATACAAGGTACAACTAAATCCAAAAAAGTGTGTGTTCGAAGTCACATTAGGGAAACTTCTTTGCTTTATCGTTTCACAAAGAGGGATAGAAATTGATCCAGCAAAGGTAAAAGCCATCCTAGACATGGAACCACCACATACATTGAAACATATGAGAGGATTACAAGGTTGATCCCACAATACTGGTTTACAATTTTTGGCCAAACTAAACACTGAACTATTTTTTTCTAACTAAATCTTCACTTTCGGGCACCTATAGCGGCTAAACCGTGAGGAAGTTGAAGATGATGCAGACTAGTGATTTGTGAAATTTTGTCTATAAATTCTAAATATACTTTTTTCAAAAAAATTGGAATTAGATTGCACTTCTTTTTTCATCTCCTTCAAAAACTAGTTTTTTTCAGTAAACACCATTTTTAAGGAGTGATGCTCGCCATACAACATAATTTTTTTTCCATGAAGGATAAAATTTTATTTTTTTGAATTTAGATTTGTAACTATGATATCTAGCACTTTCATTTGGTTTCATAGTGTTTTATTGAATATTTTTTCCTTAATCAAGTTTTGAAGTCAAACCAATTACAATTCAGACATAGGCAGACTGTATACAAAATAACTTTTTTTGTATTATAAAAATTCAATTTTTTGTTTTGTTGGATCAACGACTTCAATATCTAGTGCACTAATATTTTTCATTTTATTTTTTTTGATAATTTGCTATTTTTCCACATGTGCAAAACAAAGAGCTTGATTTTTGGTGAAAAACCTACATTCACAAGAAATAAAAAATAAATTATATTTTTTTGGAAGCTTATAATAATGACTACATAGTTACAAAAAATAAATTTTAAATGAATTTATTTGATCCCCCAAAAGGTAAATCATAAGTGGGTTTTTATCAACATTTTGATAGGTGTAAAGGAGACTCCGTTATAGGTATGGTTTAAAACTAGCGGGGTTCTATCCAAGGGGTTTGATCTAAGGTGGTTCGATCAAACCCTTTTCAATTGGAATCCTTTAAATGGAACTTTTCAAGACTTAATCATTATATTTTCTAAAAATATGTGATTTCAGCAAAAATCAAGATCTCCCAGAAATTGTAAACCAGTATTATGGGATCACCCACAAGGAAGGTTACATTCCATTATAAGGTTCATAGCCCAGCAATCAGATAAGATTCATCCCTTTTCGCATCTTCTCCATAAAGGGATAACCTACAAATGGGATGAAAAATGTGATAAATCTTTCTAGTAGATCAAGGATTATCTATTAACACCTCCAGTGCTCATACTGTCAATACCAAACAAGCCATTCATTCTGTACATCTTAGCAACACCAGTAGCACTAGGAGCTCTTTTAGCACAACATGATGACAACAGAAAAGAAAGAGCCATATACTACATCAGTACAACCTTGGTAGGCTATGAGATGAACTACACCCATTGAGAAAGCATGCCTAGCAGTAGTTTTCGCTTCACAAAAGTTTAGGCATTACATGTTGTCACACCAAATCAAGCTCATTGCAAAGATTGATCGATTAAAATATATGTTATCTAAAGAAACCCTCACATGACAAATGGATAAATGGGTAATGATCTTGACAGAGTTTGACATAGAGTATGTGGAGCACAAGGAAATCAAAGGACAAGTGATCGCATACTAGCTAGCAGAAGCACCCATCTATGATGAGAACCCTTTAATATCTGATTTCCTTGAAGAATCGGTGTTCCTCATTAATCTCATAGCTCATTGGAAGATGTACTTTGATGGATCGTTCACCCAACATGGATCAGGAGCATGCATTCTTTTCATCACCCCCCAAGGTGATTGCATCCCAAAGTCTTATAGGCTATCATTCCCATGCCAATAACATTGTTGATTATGAAGCCTTGATCACAGGTCTTAGGATAGCAGTTCAGTGGTAGATACAAGAAATGAAAGTCTATGGAGACTCACAGCTGGTTATCAACCAAGTCAATGACAACTATCAAACTAAAGATGACAAGCTCACTCCGTACAAGAAGATGGTGGAGAATCTCAAAGATTTTTTTATAGACATAGCTTTTGAGCAGATTCCTTGCATGAACAATAGAGCAACAGATTCCATGGCAACAATTGGATCACTACTAGACATGTCGAACAACATCCTCCAATGTGAATTCTTGGTAGAACAACTTCTCGTACCAACTTTCAAAATCCCTGAATCTAAATTTGTGTGTCATTGTTGGTCCTAGATCCCTGTGGTACCATGACATCTTTACTTAGCTTAACAAAGCAACCCTTCCATTAGACATCACCCCAAACCTTAAAAAGACCTTTGTAAAAAAGGCATCCTAATTTGTGATCCTAGGTGATACCCTTTACCGTCGAAGCATCGAAGGGACATTACTACAATGTCTTAACCAAGAGGAAGCCTTACCTGCTTTAACGGAAGTACACGATGGCATATGTGGGTCCCATACTAGTGGTATGACCTTAGCTAAGAAACTGTTGAGGACGGGGTACTATTGGCCAACCATGGAAAAAGAAGCTCATCAGTATGTGTAGAAATGCATCTAGTGTCAACAATATGGGGATCTAATTCATGCTCCAACTCAAGAGTTGCAACCAATGATCACACCATGGAATTTTTCATAGTGGGGACTTGACCTCATAGGAAAAATCACTCCAACCTCATCCAATGGCCATAAGTTTATCATAACGACCACTGAGTCCTTTACTAAGTGGGTTGAAGACATTCCTATGACCTACATAACAGGGAAGCAAATAGCCAAGTTTATCTTGAATTACCTAATTTTTTCATTATGGTGTACCACAAACCCTCATCTTAGGTAACACAACACCATTCAAGAATTAGGATGTGAGAGAGTTGTGCCAAAGATTCAATATCCAACACTGATTCTCTACCCCATACTATCCCCAAGGCAATGGCCAAGTAGAAGCAACGAACAAAACTATCCTAAAAATCTTGAAGAAAATAGTTAATGAAGCTAGTCATGATTGGCATCTGCAGCTAAATCCCGCTCTTTGGGCTTATCGAACCAGTATCCACACACCGACAGGTGCAACCCCTTTCTCCCTGGTCTATGGATCAGAAGCCATCTTTCCTTTTTAGGTTGAGCTCCCATCATTGCGAGTGTCACTAAAAGATCTGATAACTAAGGAAGAGTATAGAGTGTCTCGACTGAATGAGCTAGAACTCTTGGATGAACATCGTCTTGATGCCCTTAATCACTTGCAAGTATATCAAAATCAACTAAAATGGAGATATAACAAGAGAATCAAATGTCGGTCATTCTAGGTTTGGCAATCTTGTCTTAAATAAAAACCAGAAGAACCCTCTAGATCAAGACAACAAAGGAAAGTTTGAGCCTAACTAGTTGGGTCCCTTTGTCATCACAACAAGCTACGGATCAAGAGCATACCAAATTTCAACCCCTGAAGGTGAACCCTTGCAGGAGCCAATCAATAGCTTGCATCTCAAAAAAAAATATGCCTAAACATGAAGGGTGTAAATCAAAAAATACAAAAAATACAAAATTGATCAAAATCCAAAAAAAAAGAGAAAAAGGATTGAAAAAGTAAAGAAAAAATTGTCCTCTAGTGAAAACCACTTCGGTGGCACTTTGGGAAAGTACCTTGGTGAAAACCTGGCAAACAGGTGCCTTGCATAAATAAAGCATACCCATCTATTATTTGGTTCTTTTGGCCTATCATTCTTTGCACCACCATTTATCCCTCATGTGTGTCCTTATCATGGCTTGTCACTATAAGGTATCATTAAATATTTAGCACTACTTGGCATATTCCCAAGGTCAGTTTTCCTTGCCTTTATTGAAGTAGGCTAACATATCACACTGGGGAAATTTCATTATGTGTCACAATCGGGTTCTTGTCTATCTTGAGTTCATGGGACATCTTATCAGTAAACACCAAAACCATTCATAAAATTTTATCTAGAAAATCCAAAAACATTTACAAAATCCTGTACATCGAAAATCCAAAAACATTTGCAAAATCCTGTACAATGAAAATCCAAAAACATTTAGAAAATTGTAAAGGAAAAATAAAAAACATCTAGAAAACATCAAAATCCCTAAAAAGGTCGAACATCAAAAATCCAAAAAAAAAGAATGTCTCTTTGTCAAACTACGTCGTCTCTGAGCTTGAACGTAGGCAAGGCCATCATTGATGTGCCCCCGAGACACCCTAGGTCAGTCCTTTAGTGGTCTGTTGCAATTAATCGTTGTCTCTCATTTGTTCATATCTTGTAAATGAGTCGAGTCAGTCAAACTACGCGGTCTTTGTGTGTATAACGTAGGCAAGGATAATATTTGATCAGCCCCCGAGGCCCCTAGGATAGGTCTTTAGGTTAGGTTCTTGGTTGAAACTGAGAAACTGAGAAAACCCTAAACATCCAAACAATCAGAAAATCTAAAAACATCAAAACATCTCGAAAATCCCAAAACATCAAAATATTCAGAAAACACCAAAACATTTGAAAACATAAAATCCAAAAACAATAGAAAACATTCAAAAGACCTAAAAAGCCTCACAAAACTCAGAAAACCCTAAACAACCTCAAAAAATAAAAAATCCTAAACATTCATATAAACTTTCAAAAAGACCAAAAACAGCCTCAAAACATCTTCAAAAATACCAAAAACATTGAAATATTCTAGAAAATAACCAAAACCCATCCATCCCATCTCGCTTTCACCCATAATAAACGATTGTCACCTTCACCCTTTGGAAAAAAAATTAGACAACAAACATAGAAAGTTGTAAAGTGCGAACCCAAAAGTCAAAATCTAAGATCTAAATCATAGGTAAATGCGTTAGTGAAGTTTATGGAAATGACTCATCTTAGCATCATTTTCCTAACATCAAACAACCTCTGATCAACATGTCGTAGGATGTATCCTTCCTGTGATGGATATTAGTATCAAATATCACCTTAAGCTAAACTTAAACTAGATAGGAGCTATAAATAACACTGATTGTTTGTCTTTGATCTTTTCTTATGATTTATCTTAATGACCCATTCTGAGGACCTCTCGATGATGTCTATCTAAAATGATTTAGAGAGAAAGGAATGGGGCATCAATCATTATCTTCCATTTTTTGTGCTTGTGGATACTCTTGTAAAATAATCTTGGCACATACTTGCTTAGTTGTGTGTAGGAAGGTCATTTGGACTATGTTGTTGACTATTGTGTATGCTTTGGTCCAATATTTTTTAAGCTTCTAACTTACATTCCAATGACATTTCTGTATGTCAAGGTGTGAAAAAGAACTATCCCATCTATTTTTCGAGTCAAATTCCATTACACTAGATACAACACCATCCTAGTTATCAATACCTTGATGCATCATGTCTATGTGTTATATCAAACAATAAGGAACGACAAAAAATCCCAATCCTAAAGTGTGAGCATCCCATCTTGCATTTTGCATTATCTTGCCACCATCTCTAATAAAGTCTCAATGGATCAAGGACTTATTGGATCTTTTGAAGCAATCATCATCAATGACGATCATTCATTATTTATTTTTCTATCTTCTCTTCGCGCTAACCTGGTATCATGATAGTCAACAAAAACATCATTAATGCATCCACCCTGCATCCACAAACCATCAACATACATGCATCTCATAATCATAATCATCCATAGCATAATCATTGCATATCACATCATACATTTTGCATTATCATTTGAGTTATGATGAATAATATAGATTTCTTATTCTAAGCATCTTAAATCATTGCATATCATAAGAATTTGCATCCATACATCCATATGCATACATCATCATCATAACATGCATAGAAAATATACAAAAATAAATGCATCCACATCATTTGCATTCATAACATCTGCATATCATAATCATTCATATCATATTGCGAAAAGATAATGAAAAAGAATATAAAATTGCATCCATCCATAATCATCATATATCACATAGGCATAAAATAAAATGCATCCATACATCATCCTAAAATGAAATAAAGTGAGCACATCATAAATCATCTGTATCTGTATCATATATATCAAAAAATGAGTCATGGTACAAAAATATGGATCAATGCATGTACATCAATGATAAGTACAATATCCACGAGGCTATCAAAAAGGATCCCATGAATGTATATTAGTATAAAGAATGGGGAAAAATCAAAAGTGTTTGTACATCAGAAAGCTAGCCGTGGTGGCTGCTACCCTCTCTAGCCTTCCGCTTAGGCTAATCCTCTGCACAGGGTTGTGCATCGTTGCAATGTGAAAAATCAAGCTAAAAAAGAGCCGCTGGAACATCCCGGTGATAGTGTTACCTGTAATACGTAGCCTCTATAACAGCCTCTCTATACAATCGTGCTGACACGGTCCGACCATGTGTGGCTGCTAACATAACCTTAATCCATTGTCACCTTGCCACCTCTTGATCTCTCTCCCGTGACATCATGTACTCTCTGAAGTGTCGCATCCCTCTCGACTGTCACCATGATCACCTGCTGTCGAGCTTGGTCTTGCTCAGCATTAAGAGCCAAAAATTTCTGACGGGCCTCGTCCTACTCACCTGTCAAAGCCTGCACCTACTGCTGCAACTACTGAATCTGTGTATCTCGTGCATCTGGTGGTGGTGGTGGTGGTACTGACTTTTGTTGCACTACTGGAGGCTGATGTCCAATCAGAATAGCCCTCGGAACCTGTCCATCATGGCCATCCTAGCCTCCCTGTCCCCTGCCCCTAGCACCTTTGTGTCATCGTCTCCCTCTAGGAGAAGCACTTGTTGGATATGTAAGTTGTCACAGTGGGACGAACCATGCATCGTACACTGAAGTGGTCTATGCTATGGGCTAACCTTGATCATATGCCCAAGGCTAGGAAACCAACTGTTGGAAGCTCTCAACGACCTATGGAGCCAGAATAGTCAGTCCCCATGTGGGAACCTCCCTGGCCGATCTAGAAAAAATGGCTCTATAAGCATCATCAGGCCTATCTTGGACATCACCAAACTGTTTGGCCACCTTGTCAGGAAGGTACCGCTCAATCATGGTGTGCTCTCGACCTTGCATGTAATGAGTCTATCTAGAGAAATAAAGCTGTTGAATATCATTGAACCATGGCAACATCTAAATCCATGTGCACCAGCGAAACATGGTCATATCATCTATCATCCGTCACCAGTACGGGAGACGAATCTATGAAGAAGAGTAACACCTACACTGAGGGCTCTCCCATCACAGTAAACAAAATCATGTAAATCATGGTATAGGGAGGCTAGCATCATGATCCCCCATGCAAAAAGAGTCCTATACAACATATGTTGCCATGCCAAACCCCATCCTAGACTAAAAAATCTACCCCATATGTCTAGAGCCACCAAACCTGAAATGAGCGCCGCAACGATCAACCTGAGTGTTGGCACCTGACCTCTGTATGTCTCTAAATCTATTTGTGATGTGACCACTACAATCTAGTCCATCTCCATCACCTCAAGGCATGCATCAAATCCAGCATTGGGGTCGTAAATCACGTGGTCGCCATGTATAGGAAAATGTAATATCTGCCACACGTCCTCCAAGGTAATTGTTGCCTCCCTCGTCGAAAGGTGGAAGGACAAGGTCTTGTTGCACCATCTCTTGCACAAAGCTATGATCATAGCCAAATGGGTCCTAATAATAGGTGTGTATGCAATGTACCACAATCCAATCTCTCCCAGGTTCTCCTAGCGCAACTTTGAAAGATCACCAATCTTTCGAGAACTATGGGCTTGTGCTCCCTCGACATCAATGGTGGGAAGACCTCTTGCACCCACGAAGTGCACGACATCAGGAAATCATCAAAATTTGAAGTTATTTGCAATTTATGGCTCTGAAATAACAATAGCATCACTATATTCAAAATTCAAATAGTGATGCTCGATGCATTTCAAATTTCAAATTAAAAAATGTGTCACCAGACAAGCTAGCATCGTAATTTGTCTTCTGGCTTGACCTAACCCTAACTTTTAAATCGGAAAGTGCATTGTCGGATACACCCACATCGCCATTTAAAATTTTAAACCCTAATTTTAAATCAAAAGAAGCATCTCCATAAACATGTGTGTTGCTATACATCATTTGGGCATTGCCGATTTAAGTTTGGGCGTCACTATATAGCGATGCCGCTAGAATTCAAATTCTATCGCGTAATAAATGCATCAAAATTTCAAATTTCAAATCAGGTTTCAAATCACATACCGATGGTCCTACGCTGGGAAGCCACTGGAACTCACAAACTCGATCAAAGATGTGTCGAAGAAGCTCATGGTGGGCCATTTCGTCGAAGGGTTAGAGCTCAAATTGCAAGAATTCCTTAAGTGTGAGTGCACAAATGAATTGAAAATGACCCCTCTTGACCCATTTAAGCTAGAAAATTAGGGTTTTTTGCCCTAATTTATCCTTAATGATGGGGTTTATTATCATTTTCACCAATTTTTCCAAATTGGACCTAATTTTGCATCGTTTTTTGCATTTTTGGCATTATTCTTGCATCCCAGAACCTTGTTGAACCCTTGGGGTAGCTTTTGAACTTTTATCGAGAAATCAACCCAAAATTCAAAATTTTCGCTCGATTTCTTGAGGGGGCAGGGAGTCAGCTTAATCCTTTCGTTGGGGCATCTAAAAAATTAGAAATTTTTTATTTTTTCATTTAGGCAACATTTTTTATCTGAAAAGCATTATTCTTTGAACCGAAGTAGCAGGTACTTCGCTTCAAAGAGGGGAAAAATGTAGACACTGAAGAATGTCCTAATCGATGTCATATATTTAAATCAGATTTACTAACATCATTTCCTCTATAATCCATCCTCTTTTCCCTTAATTAATTTAGTTAGCCTAGCTAATTAATCAATTACATCATTTTCATATATTTGGCCTAATTAATTAAGTTGGGTTAATTCATCTCTTTTCACACTAAATAAAAATATTTAATTTTAATCTCCTAAGTCATCTTATTTAATTAAATAACCCTAAGTTATTTAATTAAATATCTTTTCACCCCTCCCCTATTTATTAAATCATCTAATTTAATAAATATCTCTTTAATTCTTCTAATTCCCTAATTGCATAAATTAAACCTTGTTTAATTAGCAATTAAACTAATCTTCCTCTAATTAAAGGGAATATTCTTTATCCTTTTTGCACAATGAAAACTTTGTTTTAATTTTCAAATTGCCTTTTTTCCTCATCCAAAAGGAATATTCCCTCTCCTTCAATCAACTCAGCTTCAAATACAAGTTAACCTTTAACATTTTGAGGAAGTTACCTTTGACCTATATGAGCAGGTCAAAAGTGTGTTTGTTTGAGGCAAGTGTAGGCCCTTGATTAACTTTCATCTTGCATTCTCATCCATTGATGAGAGTCCATGATCCATGCCTCTCATTCCCTTCATCTTGAATCGTTGATTAAACTTTTTGATCTCAACCATTCATTCCTCATTTGCTCTCCTATAAATAAATCAATATTTGGAGACAAATGGATCCATCTTTTATTGCAAACTTATATTGTTGAATTCACTCATCTTTTATTCACTTTTTAGCTTGTTTTAGTTCATTTTAATTGCATAGTAGCTTATAGCATCCATTAATGGCTTCCATGCATCCATCTTAGTTTGTAAATAAATTAGGGTTTTCATCTTTTAGCATAATTTTAGCTTAGATTAGTTTAGAAATAGCATAATTAGATCATTTTTATCATAAAATCATGGTAACTTAGCTTGCATCATGTTCATTTTTAGCATAATTTAGGTTTTCATACACCAAACACCATGGTTTCATCGATTCTCTTCCATAGAATCGACTGAGACAAGCTCAGTAATCATGGGATTGGGAAAGGGTCATCATTCCGCATCAACACAACACCAATTCCACAACAAGATAAGTTTTAGATGGATTAGAATAGATGTTTTGAAAGCTTTCATAATTTAGTATGTTAGGTTTTGATGAAATGTTTAATTTCAATTCTATTTGATTGATCTTGTTGAAATTCGAGTATTGGTGACTCTGTTATGCTTCAATTCTTCATGGATCAAGTGTAATTTGGCCAATACCGGTATTTTTGTATCACACAGATACATCTCTCACATATATGTTCTCACTATATATCTTCTTTATACACACACACACACGCATGCACACGTGTGCATATCTATCTTACTCATTTATCTTCTTTCATTATCACATATATATCTCACATATCTTCATTTTCTTATCCATGTGCCCTTATATTCTTATAAAATCTCTTTTATATTCCTTCCATATCATTTTAGTGTCTTTTCATGATGATTTTTCCTTATATCCTTTCATAAACACTCTTAATTATCCTCTTCCCATGAATTCTTCCATGATACTTATCCTTATTATAACATATTTAGGCATGTTAATGTGTGTTAAGGATTGTATGACTCATATATGAGCGTCCATAAATAATTTAAATGGTACTTATAGAGGTTTTGCAATGTGACACAAGATTTCCATGTGTCTACTGAATGTTTATTTATCATAGGTAATACCACAAGGTATTTTAGTGTAGTGTGTGGTATTACACAACCTTCTTATGTGTCTTTGTAAAATTTGGAACTCTTCTTGTACAATATTAAAAACCATTTATGATATAAGATGATATCATACGAGGTAGTTGTTGGTTATTTTTCAAGAACCAAGTTGATCTTCAAGGCATCCTATGGACTTTTCCATTTCAAATTCTCAGCAACCTGAAGGGATTGTCCAACGAACGAGTGAAAGAAGCAAAGCTTTCCTCTTGCACTTTGGGCTCTACAAGACCTGGGAGGGAGATCCCACAATGTACTTAAAGACCTCTACACCACATGATTGAGTACATTGCAAATAGTAGATAAATTCTCATGTAATAGGTCAATGAATGGAATACATTAAGAAGTTGGTTGCTCCTTGACAACACTCAATATTTAGAGCATGAGAATGGAGAAACTTAACATAAAATAACAACAATTCTAATCCATTTGAAATTTATTTATAAAATTGATTTGTTGTTGAATCGATCAAGAAAATGAATAATGAACACTCACTTAGATTAGTGCCTTAACCTAGGAATGGAGTCAATCTCAAAACCTATACAATTTGATAACAGTTTAACACATAACATCACTAAGCTTTGAAAACATTGCATTACATCATCACATTCATTGTATTCTTGACCATAACTTCTTACAAAGATCCTAATACTCAATTTACATGAACCTATTGCTCCATTCAAGCATTTTCATTAATTATTTGAATTAAAAGCAAGAACAAAACTACACATCCACTAGAAATCAATGAAGACAAATAAGATAATTCTTGATCATATTATTCATAATCCATGAAACGAGTACATAGGAGGGAAATGGTCTTTAATTTGCACCATTTTGTATCCAATTGCTAGTACTATTATCAAAAATACATATGCAAATTGACAGACTCAAAACCTAAGACAAAACTCTAAAATGCTCTTTGTATTCCTTTACAAAATTCTTTGTGATCAATTAACAAGAAACAAACTCGTACTTCTAGCCTTTAATTCCTTCTTATAGAAATGAAGGAGAAAAACAAGCTTTGAGCTAAATATTACACATGTCTCATTTCTATTAGACCGATACAAAATATATTCTCTTTGATATTTGCATTTTCATATGGAGGGAAATATTACATGAGACAAAACTATTTTCATTTGTCGATGAAGATCATGTGTCCCGCCTTCCAAAAGGAATCTTTGAGTTGATGTAGCCATATATCCACGTGCTCCAAAATTGTGTCCACATACTTCCAAGCATAAATGAGAGAAAAAGCATAAAGTGCAAAAAGATAGAATAGACAAAAATACCATCCACATCTACAACCTTGTCATCAAATTCAAATTGGGGACAAGACAATATTTTATCCATACTTTATTAAAATCCTACTCTGTATTGGTTCCAGGCTATGCATTGTGTTTCTCCCTTCCATTACTCACCATGTTTATAGAATTAAGACCAAAATTGTGTTCACCATTTCACAACTGTAGCTCAATCCTCCAACACATCTAAATATTTATCTTTCCATGCCTGAAACTCTTCCTCAAAGGGCCAATTGAAAGTGATGATATTGTCTATTTTTTTCCTATAAGGAGCATATTTAGTCACTACTTGATTAGCCTCCTTATCAAACTCTTGTAAAGCAACCTTAGCCTGAGCGAGCATATCCATATTCTTCTTCAACATGCTCATATCATTTTCGTTACAAATCTTTGCTACATGGTTGGAGATCACCTCATTTGTTTCCCTTGAAACAATTCCTAACCCTTAGGTTTTTCAGAGGTTGAGGCTTTTAGCTGGTCAGTTAGGTCCTAGACTAAAGGTCTAACAAGAGGTTTCAAACTAGAAGTTTTCCCCTTAGATGCAGATGCTTTAACTTTAGGTTCCATGACTCTAAGGTTTCACAAACTAGGGTTTCTTTCAGCAAAAAAGGAGCTTATAGCCTGGGTATGGCTTGATGCTCGGGAAATCACAATTCAACAATAATAATGTTCGAAATGAACATAAAACCTTAAAAGAAATCAAGTAAACTGAAAAACAATAATGATAGAATGAAAACACAAGTGAAAACTAACAAGTTTAAGTAATTTGAGAAGTAGGATAGCAAAATAACTCACTGGTTTCATAAATGTTTGAAAACCCTAATTCTATTGTCGAACAAGCCTAGAAATTGTAGCACAAACTCCTTGAATGTGCATAATTCCTTTAACAATATTCAATTATGCATTAAAGAAAATTTTAATGGCTTTCAATCTTTCCAATTCAGAAGCTCTATGTCTTGTCCTCCATTATGGTTCACTCACGTGAACCAAAATGAATCACTTGCCTTCAAACTCACCTTTGAATGTTGATCATTGATTACACAATGAGATGGACCGACTAACATCCCAGATTCGGTCAAAGAATTTTGAAAAAGTTGACTGTAAACCTCTATCATCGTCAACCAATCAAAATAAGTTGCATGGACCCCTCCTCCAAGTCACCTGTGGGCTCCACTATCCTTACCAACACTGGGAAAATCCACGTGTCGGCTTCCCCACTCCCCCATTGGGCTTAACCCATATGCAACTTTTAGCAACAGGGAGATGAGAGGAGCAATCCAAATTCAATCTGGAGCCATCACTATGTGCATTCTTTACATATCAAGCCTTCGGTAGTGTGCATAAACTTCAAACAAAATGGACGGCTCAGATTATAACATCTCATTTGCTTTTAAAACATGTGCCTTAAAATTCCCTTTAGTAGCATGGGCTTTAATGTATTCAACCGCTTGTCAAAATATTTTATTAATATTCCCCCCCTTATAATGTTTATTCAAAAGCTCTAATTTCTCCACGTGGCACTCTCCCATTTCCATGTTGAGAGACTAGAGATAGAGGTGGTTCCCCTTAGGCTAGCAGGGAAGGGTTTAGATTCAACCACGTCACCTTATCTCGATCGTCGATCTCATCAAACAAAAAACTCACTGCCTTTGAAACTCAGTGGGTCCTGTTGACAAGGGGACACATGTCCTCCGCCTGCTAGCCCGTGAGATTATTTTAATACATATTAAAATCAAGTAGGGGCACGAGGAACGGCCCAAATGTAGCCACATTTCTTCATTACCAACGTTAATCCACTAGAACCTGTCGTTGGCTAACTTCAAAAGTATTGGGGCTCGCCATTGGACATGTGCTCACCCACTATCCCACCTAAATATTCTAATGGGAAATAAAATCAAATGGGGGCACGGGGAGTGGCCAGGATTTGATTGCATAGATCAAATGGTCTTCATAAAGCTGGATATCTACACGTGCACAAGTTAATTCTTAAAAAGGGGCTCGAATAGGCATACGACAGACGGGGACATAAGACTTGAGGCTAGGACTTTAGGCCGATGATAAAATATTAAAGCTTCAACTTAGGACCATATAGAAAATATTTTAGGATTTACAACCTGCATAAGGCAATATTTCTAATAAATGAATGGGTAGCAACCGAGACTGTTAAGATTGAGGGGCCGGTAAATAGACGAACTCAATGGCATAAGACATGACTTGAATGACCAGGAATGGGTGACAACAGGTCAACAAAAAATTAGAATATTAGCAAAAGGATTTAAACTTAGGATTTTTAGGAAGGGTTTAAGAGACACCAAAACCCTAAACCCCAAGACACATCCAAATCATGAAAGAAACCAAATTTTGCAAAAAAATTCAATGGAACACAAAGTTTTTTAGGTGTTCCACCATTTGCTCCTATTGGGGATGTATGATCCTCTAGAATAGAGTGAGATCACAAAATATTGGGTTGAGTTACACCAATCACAAAGAACCAAAACTAGGAGCTGCCTGGAAAAGGTAGCAAAACTAGACCCAACCAAAGCAAACAAACCTATATACAGAGATATACAAAACTTACAATGTACATGGAAGAGAGCATATTTCAAGAGAAATATGGCTTCAAGAACTATCCATGTACTGACAGTTCAAGAAGTTCACCTGCTATATCTCATAGAAAATATGAATCTTCACCATGAGTGTTGTTGATTACATAAGCGTCGAGCCACAATGCATCAAAATTTCCATGTTTTCCCTTATCCTCAAATCTTGCATTCCACATCAACACCGTGTCTCCTACTTGGAATTTCCTTAAAAATTCCTTCTTGTCATACAGGTTCTTGACCTACATCTATAATTTAACATTCCTTTTCTGAGCATCTCTTCTTGTTTCATCTACTTCCATCAATGCATCAATCCTATGTTGCATCTCATCACATGTATCTTTATCATACTCCTAGATAAACTTATACATCTTCATGAGGTTTTTTTAAGGTAACCTGGCAACAATACCATAAACTAAATCAAAAGGGGCATAACCAGTAGCCTTCTTGATAGTCACTATCCATAGAGCTGATTTTAACTTGGAGTCCCAAGCTCTTTTGTTTTTCTCAATAATCCTCTTGATTATTTTCATTAAGCTTTCGTTACTTGACTCAACTTGGCCATTTCCTTTTGGGTGATATGGTGAGAAATAAGATACTTGAATTCCATATTTTGAGAATAAATTAGTAAATTCTTCATACCTAAAACACATAGCATTGTCTAAAACAATTTTTTCAGGTACTTTGAACCTGGTCAGTACATTATCCATCAAAAAATCAATAACTACTTTACTTGTTTCTCTTTTTGTTGGAATGGATTCCACCCATTTTGTAAAGTAGTCTTTGGCCACAAGAATCCATGAATGGTCTCCACTAGATTTATCAGATATCTCCCCAATGAAATCAATGCCCAATTGTTGAAATGGTGTCTAGACTGCAACTGGTCTGAGTGGTAGATTACCTAAGAAATTTAGCTTCCCAAAAAACTTTTGGCAAGCATCACATGTTCTTACCAGTTTGTGAGCACCTTTAAAAATTGTAGGCTGCTAGAATCTAGCTCTTAAGACTTTGTGAGTAGTGGTTTTAGCCATGTAGTTTCCACCACACACTCCACTATGCATCTCATTCAACAATTCAAAAGCCTTGGCTTTATCAACACATTTTAACATAACACCATCCGAATTTCTCCACCATTGTTCACCCTTTATAATCACATATTTGATGGCATGTAACTTTAGAGTCCCCTTCTCATTATTAGTTAGTCCTTTAGGGCATTGCATTTTCTACAAGTAGTAAATAACATTCTTATACCGATCACAACCTTCCATATCACAAATGTATGATTTGTCAAAATCATCTTCAAGGTTTACTTGATTGGCATCTAGGTTTACTTCAGCCACTAGCTTAGCCAAACCTTGATGTCTCACCAATTTCACGATTTGGATGTCAATATTAAACTCTTGTATTCCATTTATCCATCTGCACCTTCTACCCATGACTTCTTGTTGGGTAAAGATGTCTTTTATAGCTGCACTTGGAGCATAAGCGATGATTGTTGCTCCTACAAGATAAGTCATGAAGTTCTTTACAACTTTAACAAGTGCATATGCTTGTTTCTCCACTAAATCATATTTTAATTTTGCAGCTTGGAGAGACTTGTTGAAGAAAGCAATAGGTTGTTCAAAACCTTCTTGATTTTTTTGTAACAGGACTACAACAATAGTATGAAATGATGCAAATGAGAAAATTTGCAGTGACTTGAAAAAAACAGGAGTCCTCAAGATTGGGGACTCCTTAATTGCTTGCTTGATTGCTTGAAAAGCCTTATCGGGCTCTTCAATCCACTCCACCTTTTCACCCTTCTTCAACATCTTGGTTATAGGGCAAGTGATCTTTGAAAAATTTGTAACAAATCTTCTCAAGAAGTTAATCTGACCAAAGGACTCAATACCTTTCACATTCTTTGGTTGAGGAATCTTTTCAATGGCAGCTACCCTCTCAAGGTCAATTCTCACCCCTTCTTTGGACACATATGTACCAATAATTTTCCTTCAATAACCCCAAAGGAACATTTCTTTGGGTTGAGTGGTATTCCATACTCTAGGGACCTGATGAAAATCTTCTCCAAGTGCATACAGTTGTCTCCCTCTTTCTTGGAGTAAGTAGTTAGATCATCCTAGTAGATTGCCAAAAATAGGTCAATAAAATTGAAAAAGGCTACATCCATAGCCCTTTGAAAAGTAGCACCTGCATTGGTCAAGCCAAATGGAATTTTGACATATACATAAGTGCTCCATGGAGTGGTAAATGCAGTCTTATACTACTCAGACTCCTTTACTTTAACTTGGTTACAGCCAAAAAAACCATCCATCATGGACAATAACTCGCAGCCAGTCACCTTTTGTAACATGGCTTCCATATTAGGTAGTGGATAGTTGTCTTTTAATGATGATATGTTCAAATTTCTAAAATCAACACATAATATTATATCACCATTCTTTTTTTTTATTGACACTAAGTGAGACACCCAAGATGAGTGTCTAATAGGCTTTATAATGCCAGCATCCCTTAGCTTTACTATTTCTTCTTGCATTTTTGGGGCTAGGGCCAGATTGATGGGTCTTTGCTTTTTCTTGAAAGGATTTTCATCATCCTTTAGAGGAATCTCATGTTGAAACAATTCCTCCCTATATGATTTCAAATCATCATATGGACAAGCAAAGACATGTTTGTATTTTGTTAGCAAAGCAATCAACATTTCCTTGATCTTGGGCTTCATTTTCTTGCTCACATAAACCTTTTTAGGGGCATTTTTAGTCCCCAAGTTTTGCTTCTTGTAAATCCTCTGGATGGTAGGGGTTGTTTTGGTGTTGCTTTTGTCTTGATTGTCAAAAAATCTCTCTAAGGCCATAAGACCTTTGGGAATCTTATTCTTCTTTAGCTAAATAACCTTATTTCTAAAGACCATGTCCTTTCCATCTATAATTTCAATAAAAGCTCCAAAGTCAATCTCCTGACTCTCATACTCATCAATACACTTCAAAAACCTCAAGATGCCATCATCACCATTGAATACTTGCCAGCTATGCACATTGTTAGGGATTGATGGCCTTGTTTGTACCTCAACCTTGGAGATACCAGCAAAGGTTATGTCATTAGGTCTAAGTGCAATGTTTGCTAGCAAATTTGTCACTTTGTTTTGACCTCTCTCCATCTAGTCAATTCTGACTGCATCAAATTTCTCAATAGAATCCCATACAAAATTATTGTATTCCTTTATCCTCTTATTTTTACATGCATATCTGGATCTAACCTAGGATATCACTAACTCATAATCACCTATCACCATTAGTTTTTTGTCCCATGTTTCTCTGCTAGCCTCAATCCTAGTAGCAAGGCCCCATACTCTACCACATTGTTTTTGCATACAAAAGACAAAGTGAAAGATAATTTAAATGTATTATCAGGTGATCCCACAATACTAGTTTACAATTTTTGGTTAAATTGGACATTGAACTGAATTTTTTTAACTAAATCTTCACTTTCAGGAACCTATAGCTGCTAAACCATGAGGAATTTGAAGATGGTGCAAACTAGTGATTTGTGAATTTTTTTATGTTGATTCTAAATATATATATTTTTTAATTTTTTCAATCAGATTGCATTTCTTTTTCCATCTCCTTCGAAATCTAGTTTTTATTAGTAAACACCATTTTTAAAGAGTGTTGCTCACCTTAAACAACATAACTTTTTTTCTATGAAGGATAAATTCTATTTTTTTTTAATTTATCTTTGTAACTATGACATCTAGCCCGTTCATCTGGTTTCATAGTGTTTTATTGAATATTATTTTCTTGATCAAGTTTTGAGGTTAAACCAATTATAATTTAGACATAGGCGGACTATAAACAATATAATTTTTTTTGTATGTATTGAAATTCAATTTTTTTTTACTAGATCAAGGACATCAATCCTAGCTCGAACATATTTTTCATTTTTTTTTTTGATAATCTACTATTTTTCCACATGTGCAAAATAGAGAGCTTGATTTTTGGTGAAAAACCTACATTCACAAGAAATAAAAAATAAAGATAATAATCAAATTAAATATATTTAAAATTACACTTTTTGGGAAGCTTATAATAAGGACTACATACTTACAAAAAGTAAAATTTAAATGAATTCATTTGATCCCCCAAAAGGTAAATCAAAAGTGCTTTTTTATTAGCATTTTGATAGGTGTAAAGAAGACTCCATTATAGGTATGGTTTAAAACTAGCGAGGTTCTATCCAAGGGGGTTTGATCTAAGGTGATTTGATCAAACCCTCTTCAATTGGAATCCTTTAAATGGAACTTTTCAAAGCTTAAATCATTGTATTTTCTAGAAATATGTGGTTTTAGCAAAAATTAGAATGTCCCAAAAAGTGTAAACCACTATTGTGGGATCACCCTACCACTAGGTGAAACAAACAATATACCTGCACTTGATCCTTCTTTGGAACTTGCACCATCAAAATACATACTCCAAAGGCCATATTTATCAAATAATCTTGTGACTTCATTGTCAATAGGTGCAAGCCACTTGTCATTTTCACTTGGTAACTCTTCCACCTTAAACTCACTAAGGTCAGTATCAACAAAATGAACCGTGCCATCTTCAGGAGCATGTTCACTCATATGTGGTACTTTTGGTTCCCTAACCAATTTGACATTTTTTCCATCAATGGGGAAAGTACAAAAAGACATATCACATTGCATACTACCCCCATGGAAGCACTCCACTTTCTAGGCAACAAAATTCCATATTTTGGTGGGATGTCCACCACTACTACACTCATTTTAAATTCTTTCTCTAGGAATGTAGCTAATTTATAGGGGAGTTCATTTATCACACCAGTCACAAGGACTTCCCTAGAATCCATGGCATAACAGTTACCTTGGATACTATCAAATTTCAATCCCAGTGCTTCCATGATCTTAGTTGGAATAATGTTGTTGGATGCTCCTAAGTCAATCATACAATTCTTCAACAATTTTCCATCTACAATCAGAGTTACAAAAAATAGATCTACATTTCCAAGACATGCAATCACTAAATTTCCTAGAAAAATGTGAGGGATCTCAGTGATTTCTCCCTCAACCTCTTTCTCTTTCTTTTATTTTCTTTTCCACTCACTTTGGGCAGAGTAGACACCACTGGTTCATTACAAGTTGTAGTAGTGCCATTGATAAGGGCTACTGCCTTTTGTTTATGCTCATCAATTCTTATCATTTCAAGCAAAGGAATAGAAACTTTTACTTGAATAAGCAATTGAAACATATCAACAGGGGTATACTTAGGTAGATCATTTGGAATCATATATTGTTATGTATTTCTCTCCTTTTGTTGTTCACTTTTTGTTTCAACTTTAGGCTTAGCATCCTTCTTTTTAGACTCAAAATTTTGCTTTTGTGCTTTCACTTTCACAGCAGGGGACTTAACTTCTCCATCAGAGCTTTTGGTTTCTTATCTTTCTTTTCCCATATTTTTTCTCCCTTACCTTCCTTGGCTTTAGGTCCATCCACTTTACTATCAAACTTTGGTTATTTTCCTCTAACATTGTGCTCTTTAATGAAGAGACCAACAGCCTTACCTTGGTCACCACCCACTGTTTTGTTTCTCAAATGATAGGAACCTCTGGCTTGTGTGGAAAAGGCTACTGCAAACCTTGAAATTTCTTCATTTGAAGGTCTCCTTAAAGACACATTATCTTTAGTTGCTTCTAATGCATATACTTCATTTTCATTATCATTATCTTCATCAGAAAGAAATTGTCGGTGATATGTGTTAGCTCTATGCCTTTGGCTATCCACATCAAGTTCATGATCCTCCACATCAGATGAGCATTCATTGGCAGTAAAATCTGACTTGCTCATGATTACATTAATTTCAACATCATCATCATGAGACTTATCATAATCTTCTAGCACACCTTCGATTTCTACCAATTGTGCAACTACACATGGGTGAGGAGAATGTGGCAATTGACAAACCATGCACCAAGGGGTCTCACCAGTGAAACTTGTAAATTGTTTTTGTAAAGGATTAAGTGTGACCTAATCTTGTTTACCTTTCTAATTATTTGGGACTGGCTTTCCATTCTGCCAGTTGGTCTTGTAAGTGTAATTTTGAAGCCTTGGGGGCTTTTCATTTTTTTTAAACTGTTGTTTGTTATTCCCAAGTCCCTTCTCATTCTTTTCCACAGTATATTTGATATCTTTGAGGGTATTCATTACATTTTCCTATCTCTCATCATAAGTAGGGTTTGAGCTAGAGGCCTTTTTCTGCATATCCTTAGGGTTCTTCAAGATTTTGATATCATCTCTTCTTCCCACCTTACCTAAAGCTCTTCTATTGATTTCAATGTGCAAGGAAATCATAAATGCATCCCTTAAAATTTGAGGGTCTTTGTATCTCAAAATATAAGCCATCTTAGCATCAAATGCATTACAATAAGTGACAAGGCATATTGAATCATTCATTCTCAAATTCTGTAATAGTATATTCATAGCTTTCTGAAATCTAATATTAAAATTAGACACCATTTCATTCTGTCATTTGGTGATATTATTGAATTCATTGAGCATAAAACTGGGGTTAGTCTTATCTCCATATTGCTCTCTATAAACTCTCTTGAATTCCTCCCAAGAGCCAATTCTACCATTAGGTAAACCTCTGTACCAGTCCCTGGCATCCTATGTTAGAGATTGCAGGAATAACTTCATAACTACATCCTCGTGCTCTACCTCATAATCATCCAACATGTTTAAAAAAACCCTTAAATGATCCTCCCTAGAAATTGCATTGTTTTTAGTAAATTTTCTCAACACAACCCTGATATCATTGTCAATGGGATTTGGGCATCTAGAAATCCCATCAAAGTACAACTATCTATACCTCTCCAAATACATAGGCCTCCTATGAAACTGATTATCTCTATCCTAATTTCTTCTATTGGCTTCTCCACCTCCTCTTTTATTCTAATTTCTTTTTTTTAGTACATAATCAACTTTCGATCATGAATACTTTTCTAAATTCATTATTCAATGTATTGTGGTAGGGTAACTTTTAGAGATGGAGTATACCGGCTATATCTCCCTTTCTTCTTTGTATTTGTCATCTTCCTCTTTTCCTAATGGGATGTGGACTATTCTATTTTCATCTTCTAAGTATATTTATTCCTTCCGAGAGTCTACTATTCCATTAGAATTAACAAACCATTTCAATCCAAGCAGTTTTCAAAATGTGTTGAAAGGTTCCTTCATTTCTGCAACTTCAAAATTAACAATTTGTTTGATCCCTTTTATGTTTACTTTGATGTTCTTTCATGTTCCTAATGTTTCCATGCTAGAACCATCATCTAGACTAATGTTCATAGGTGTTTTGATGATTTTAGATCTTCCTAGCCTCTCCCAAGTGGTTATCGGAATGATGTTGAGCTCTGCACCTAGATCAATCATTACATGTTTAATTTTATTGTTGTTTAGGTTTGCGGTAATCAACAGGGGACCGTTTTTCTAATTTTTGTCTTTTGTAATCTGATGTACTTTTTGTTGCTTCTATTTATTCCAATACTTTCCTAATTGTTTCAATTTTACTAATAGATATTTTTGTTGAGCCAATGAGGCTAGATTCTTCAACATCATTACTTCTTCTAAGAAACATGATATCTCATCCTTTTACAGTTTTTTAATAATTTGTTTCTTTTCTTTTTCCACTATTTTTTCATTGTTGTTTCTTATTTGGATGGAAGTGGTCATACTCTTCTTCTTCTTCTATTTGTGATTCTTTAGTAATTTCTTCAATCTCCCTTCTATTTTTCTTGGTATTTGTTCCATGTCTAATTAGTAATATAGCTTTGTTTTTCTTTATTCTATATTTCTTCCTTTTTCTTATCTATAGTGGTCGTTCTTCTCCAAAGTAATCTTCATTTGATGTGTCTAAGGACTAGTTATCTATTATTTGACATCTTTTGAATCCTTGCGGTACTCTTCTAATCACTCTGGCCCCTTTATTGTCTTGTAATTTATCACTTCTAGAACGTGGTTTAATACTATTGTGTTGCTTTATCACACTTGAATATATCATGTGAATTGTCTCCACAAAAAGGGGCATAGTCTTCTCTTTTTTTATTGTTATTTTGTGGTATAATGACCTATTTTCCCATAATTGTAACATGTTGCATCACTCCTCTAGTGGTTGTTTTTATTGTGTCCTCTTCCTCCTCTATAATTGGATTGTTTATTATCTCCTAGATATTCTTGCGGTGAGCTATTATGTAACACATGCATTTCAATTATCCCTCCATGGTAGTTGTTTATACCCTGCATTATATAGAGGTCCTTTTTCCAATCCTTTAACATATGTCATGTTTACATCTATATCTATATCTAGTATCAGGATGAGTCTGTGTGTTCTGAACTTGAAATTGGTTGGTGGGATAGTCCTTCGTGAAGTGGCTATCCCACTCTTGGCATGTCTCATAGTACATTGGGTTAGTTTTTGCTAGAACTATCTTTAATTCTACATGTAATGTGATAGCGATTCTCTCTCCTTGATCCTTAGGGAATTCATTCTAAAGGTGGCCTTCTCAATAGTAGTATGTGTACCAAATTTATTTGGTTTTCTTTGTTTCTCCCTTCACAAAATTGAGTTTTATATGGTTAGTTATTCTTCTGTAAGTTGTAACTTCTCAATATTCTCCTTCATATCATCCTTATGAGGTTTGCACCAAGTTTGGGATTCAATGCGATAGGCCATAGTGATTAAATGTTTATAAGTGTTGAATATCTTGCCATCCAAAGCTACTTTGATGTCTTTTTAAAGTCTAAAAATAAACTGTTTTATCTTTGGTCTCTCTATCAATGGCTCTAGCTTACAAAAAACTTCTTTGAATCGTCCATCATATTCTTTTACTGATTCATCTTCCCTCTACACTAGATATCTCATTTTACTTACACTTTTTGTTAGAATGTATGGTGTATCAAAGTTAGTTAAGAAATCTTGTTTTACCTCATTCCAATTTTTCCCATGTTTAGGATAGGTCTTCTTATACCAATCTAATACATCTTTCCTGAGTGAGGATACAAAGTCAATTAATTTTGGTTTATCTTCATCAATATCCTGCCTTTCCCATAGAGATTCTAACAGGAATGTGTCTCGTTGCTTTTGTGGTTTCTTTTTCAAATACAAGGATCTTGATTGAAGATTCCATCTTCTCTTTTCTCTAGTTAAATTAAAACCTTCCAAATTTGCGGACTAGGTTTCTCTTCTTTCACTTTCCTTACTTTTCTAACAATGTAGGGTTTTTTTTCTCTATCCTTATCTCTTTCTAGTTTTATATTAAATTATTCTCTCCCAAGTATTTCTCCCCACTCTACTTCTTTTCCTTCTTCTTCTCTTGTTTTCTTGTCTTGCAGAATCTCTTCTTTTATTTAAAATTCTTTTACTCTTATATGGTTGAGGGAATGGGTCTTGGTCGGGGGGTTGTGACTTCAAAATATAATTTCTTTTTCTTATTTGTTAATGTTATTTTATTTTATTTTAAACATAATTCCCTACCCAGATTCAATCTATTCTCTCTACTTTTTCTTATTTCTTCTTCTTTTAACTTAAGTATGCTTCTATTGACTAATTCTTCTAAATATTCTTCTTGAATTGATGGAGTCTTCTCTATGGTTTTCAGAAATTTTGCAAATCTATCATCCAGGTTGATGGTAAGGTTTGATAGGTCTAGCCTGGTTGTCAAATTTCTAGAAGGTTGCATTAATAGTGGATTTTTTTGTCTTATTATAAGGTCCTAATAACAATTTTATGGATTCTCCATAGTCATTAATATTCTTCTTTAAACTAGCTATTAGTTGTCCTACTTTTTCTCAATAATTTTCTGATATTTTTGGAGTTTCCCAATTTTCCTCTTTATTCTCTTTTCCTTTCTCCTTGGCAACACCCTCTTTGGTGCACTCAGCAGCACCCTCTTTGGCACATGCTCACTCCTCATCTTCTCTGTAGTTTTCAATCTTCTGCGGTATCTTTCCTCTTTCTCAATCTTCTGTTGTTATCTTTTCTATTCTCCATTTGGGCTATCCAGGTTTACTTTTCTTTTCAATTCGGTTTTTTCTATAATCTTTCTTGTGGTTGTCTTATCTCTTTTTCCATGGGTGTGATTGATTTGGAGTTCCATCAATCCTTATATTGTTTCCCATGGTAGTTATCTAGAATATTTTCTTTTAGGAGTCACATCTCTTCGGAGATCCCTTCTAGAATCTTCCCCCTTTCCATTCTTCATCCCCTTGGTGCCTAACCCCCTCTTACAAAGTAAGTGCCAAGAGGTAGTTCCTCAGGTTTTATATCTTCATTGATTTCCTTGCTTCTCCGGTATACATTTAAAATTTTAAAATTTTGGGGTGTTATGTTATTTGTATCACCTAACCAAGGTCTCGACAATGGAACCAATGTTAGCAATAAATTTGGGGAAACATAGACCGGATTTCTAAGCCCCATGTATTTTATAAGTGTTCTAGTTTATACCTCGAACTCAGTCATATAAAGGTGAACACCAATAACATAAATCATATGATTAATTACATATATATCTATTCACATAATACCAAATAACACCATACATATAGAACTCTGGTATCCATTATATTAATCAGATCAAAAGGGAATATTATTAGATCTTCTATACTCTTGCTTAAGCCTTACCTAATCTCTATACATCTATTTTTTGTATATTTGTTGAAAATTGAGGTAATTATGTAACTTAAAACTTGTAAAACTATGAGATTGTAGATCTAATGAAGTGTTCTTTGTGTATGATTATCTCTTTAGATCAATTTTACAAATTGTAGAAAGAGACGGAAGATTGTAGAAGAATAAGACAAGAAGATAGAAGTGACACAACATATACGTGGAGAAACACTTTTGAGAAAAAACTCCACCAGAATCAATAGTGCTTGTATTATTTAACCTTAGAACAAGATTACAATAATATTGTATCAATCCTTTGCTTGATATGCTTCTTTTACCTTCAACAATTCTTCTTCACAACCTACAATAAACTGATAAAATTCTCTTCAACTTGCTACAATTAATAGAAAATTATGAGCATTGTAAACTCCAAAGAGTTGTCAATTACAAGAGCACAAAAATCCTCTCAAAAATCTACACCTAGATTGGGCAAGTAGAGTTCCACACTATAACATGAAGTCAAAACCAAAGTCTCCTAAATTTAGGCACCCCAAACTGAACACTTAACTGATTGTTGGTCAAGAAAATATCTTCCAAGCTTCTCCTAAAAGTTGGCGGCCAGGAATGGGCCCACTTGACTAAGCCTTGTAAATATCTTCTCATGCAAATGGTGTTAACTCAAAGATGCCAACTTGGGCGCCCAAGGTGGGTCCAATTCAATCTTTATTAATTGAAACATATCATTCCACCAATTCATGCAAACATTATGCATGATTTATCATCCCCACTTAACTTAATGTATCCACCTGCTATCTATCATGCAACTAAATTCATTAGTCATGCAACTCAAGTCAACTGAAGTCAACTAGCATTCAACTAAAACTAACTACATGCAACTAAAGATAACTAAACCATAACTTAACTAAACTAAACTAAACTAAACTAAACTCCACTCATGTAAATATCAATCCCTAATTTGTAGGATCTTTACATGCATTACTGAAGTGTTATCTATCCTCCAAATAGTTAACTTAAGCAAGGCGGGTTTCACCTTCCATGTGGGCACCCCATGTGGTCCTATTTTATAGGAGCTCTTCTTTTGCGTCCCCACATGTTCCTATCATTTAGGAATAATTACAAATGTCAATTTACATGTTCATTTCATTCAAATTTAATTTATTTCTAATCCTAGTGTTGGGGAACACTTTCCAAGTACTTAGGAGATACATGAAATATGTTTAGGATTGTAATTAAATGGCATCCTATTCCCAACATTCTCCCACTTGACATTATACATTGCAATTATTCTAAACAAGGAATCATTATTATAAATAAAGTATAGGACTCAAGGCCAATGGCCTTCCTACACCAAGAGAACTTATATGTAAGAACTAATTTCATAAGATAATCTGCAGCATTGATCAAAGTGTCAACTTTCTCAATCAATACCTTCCCACTCTCAACCATTTCTCGCACAAAGTGATACTAAACATCAACATGCTTAGTACGAACATGATACATAGGATTTTTGGCTAAACAAATAGCACTCTGACTATCACATTCAAGTTTAATTTGCTTGCAATTAAAACCAATACCTTTCCTAAGTCTCTATAACCAAACTGCCTCTTTAGAGGCATGTGTAGTAGTCATGTATTCTACTTTTGTGGTGGAAAAAGCAACCATGGGCTGCCTCTTACTCATCCAACTAACCGCAGCTCCAAACAAAGTAAACACATAGCCACTTGTCAACCTCCAACTATCCAGGTCTCCTGCCCAATCTGAATCAACAAAACCCTCTATGTCCAATGATCTTTGCATAATATCAATATCATTAGCACCATGATAAACCAAATAGTAATAAGAAGTACCTCGCAAATATCTAAACCCCTCTTAACATAAGTCCAATGTTCTTATTGATGGGTGTTTTGTGCACTTCTCAACACAGGTAATGCATAGGCGCACTACCTCTCTTGAAAGGCAATCTACAATGACAAGTTGCTGAAAATCACCCCAAGGTCTCTCGGGTGTCAGGTCATGAAGTGCATGAAATTTCTCAATTGATATTTGATGTGATTTTGTTGGTAATCACAAGGCATACTTATGGGGTTTGGTTGGAAGCGAGGTGAATCTTAAAATGGAGTTCCTGAGATGGGAAGTTGATGTGCAATTTGTTGCAGGCTCGAACAACAATCTTAAACTCCTATTTTATTTGAAGATTTGGCTTTACAATGTGTAATGAACCTTAGCGTAGGCTACTTATTAAAAAAAAAGGAAAAAAAGCAGGGAAGAGAAGAGGTTCATGGATCTGAAACTAGCAATGAAAAATGATCATGGAAGGTTCTACTGTGGATAGCTTCCTTAAAACAAAATTTCAGTTAACTAGATTGACTCACAGTATCATGAAACTTGTGAAAGCTTCTAAGGACTACAAATATTCAACCATTCGTTCACCATAAACATGCATGAATAAAAGATAGAAGTTTGGAGCAGATTTTAGTTTATGCCTAGACTAACTTTACCCAGTTATCTACCATCAGTAAACAACAAAAAGTATGGACAAGAAAGGCATCAACACATCAGAAATCTACACAACCATTGAATAGCATTAATTAATCTATAAAAGTAATCTAAAACATGAAGAATATCAAAGTAAATCTATCTAAATCAACTAACTATGGGAGATGAACCATGTAACATGCAAGAGAAACTCAAGAGTCCACCAAAAGCCAATGAACTTCTATTAAATTTTTTGCAGCATTCCTTTACAACAACTCAACTCTCTCTTGAAAATGAGAGGAGACCCCTATTTATAGTGTTCAAAAAGACAAATGAATGGACAAGATTGATTTGCATTGTGTGGCCAAGATTCACTACAAACTAGGGTTTCACCTACGCCCAAATATATTACAATTTAAAATTACATCTTCTTTTTTTCCCTATTTTGTCCTCTTGTGGCAACAATGTAGCAATTTTGTATTTTGTTGATTTCCTTTGCTGCAGCTATTTTGTGAGGAGCTTTTCATCAATGACTAGGTTTCCCTCCCGCTTCTTTAGAGCAGCATATTCCATGAACTTGTTGATTAATTCTTGGAGCTTATCAATTTCCATTATATTATATTGGAGCACCTGGTAGTTCCATTGCTTTGATCATCCTGTGAGTGTATCCCAATCTACATCATATTTATCCATGTTGTCCCTAACTTGTTCATATTGGGAAAAATCCCAAGTAGCAAAACTCATAAAATTTGTGGTAAGCTTTCCCGAAATCCCATCTTCCATCTTCTTATGGAAATAAGGCCTTATCTTTTCTGGATCAATCTCGACGGTGGGCATATCATAACCTGTTATTAATTTCAAATATTGAACACAATATGCCTTGATGTCCTTGGCCTAATCAATGTCAAGTTCCACCTTGCAAAGCACTTGTTCTAGTATCTCTTTCCTATGATCGAAGTCAAGCTTCCACATCCACCAGCCAATGATCATCCTATGTTAGTGCAAGCTCCTTTTCCCACATTTTCTAAGGAAGCTTGAGGATGGCCTCAATTTTAGGATAGGTGGACCTGTATATCTTTGGGAAGTCAAAGAAAAAATTCCTGGTGCCCTAAAGGTGTCTTTGTACTTCTAAGAACTTATTTGTTGTCTTGACAACACGATTGATGCCCATGTTTCTAGCATACAAAACCTGTTAGAACCAATCCTCTGTAGTCTTAGTCCAGTTCTTTCTTTTCTCAATTTTTTCAATTTTCTCTTTGGACAGTAGTTATGGTGGTGTTGAGGATGTCATGGGAAGCTCTTCCGTGGACGACCATTTTTGAATATAGTCAACCAAATCAGCCACCTATGCTTTTAGTTCTTCTTTGGAGATCTTGTCCTTATGCATTTGATGCACCACTATGGTGACTAACTCTTGGAGGTGATCTATCTTCTGATCCCTGGTGGCCATTCACAAGTTGATGGTGGAGATGTCGTAACTTACTCCTTCACCCACAACTGGCATGGAAATTTGTACAGTCCTAGACCCAGAAGCATCCATGGTCAGTTTGGATCTGACTTTAGGTTTCTTTTCCTTCTTTGTGTTGACTTGTACTCGAGCTAAGATAGCATCGAGTCTTGCCTTGGGATCTCTGGGAATCAGAGTCTTCTTCTCTAATTTCTTTTCTAACCACTCGGGCATCTAAGACTCTTCGTTGGGTGATTCATGATCACCTTCTTCTTCGTCCTTCCTGAATTCAATCTCTTTATCACTTGGAGCTTCTTGCTCTATCCTCGTGTCTTCTTCTTCTTCTTCATCAGATTCCTAGATGAACACTGTGTCTTTGGTTAGGGACTTGGTGGGTGTGTGTTTCTTGGGTCTGTCATCTTCCTTATAGGTCTTTTCCTCTTCTTTAGCTTCATGCTTATGTTCCTCAGGATGTTCTTCTTCCTTGTGAAACTCTATCTCAAGCTTACCTGTTTCAGACTCTTCTTCGGGTTTATCTTCTTCTTTATTCTCCTCTTCCTCATGCTGAGGTGGCACATCCTTTTGTTCTTTCTTTTCTTGCTCTTCTTACTCTTTCGAGAGAGATATTTCTTCACCATGCTTGGGGCTTTCTTCCTGCTCCACAGTTGGAAGTTTGGTATCTTCTTCCATTTTGTCACTTGACTCCTTTTCTTCCTCGGAAGGTGGCCTTTCTATCCTCTCCAACATCCTTCAACTATCGAGCCAACTCCTCCTTGAGGTCTGCGTCAAAGGTCTCCACAATGTATGTGGTATCATCCTCTTCTTCATCACCCTTAGAGGATTATGTTTCTTCTCCTTCGTTGACCACCTTATCAATTTGCAAATGCTAATGTTCTAGGTGCTCATGGTAATCGTTTGCTTCCTCTTCCAATTCAATTTTTGCTTCCTTTCCTTTCCTCTCTAACTCCTCGGATATTGACATTGTGGCTTTCATCCCTGGTGGGTCAGTCAGAGGGGTTCAGGCAGGAATGTTGGCAAGAACTTGCACCAGGGAAGCTTGGATGGCTAGATTCATCAATACTTTAGAAAGCTCTGTAGGAACATTCTGCATATGTCAGTAAAATGCTTCTGGCAGTGAGAGCGTGGGAATTTGTATTGTTGTTGTGGCCAGGAGTAGTGATGTAGTGGGAGACATGGAAGCAGAGGAAAGCAGAGAAGTGGTGGCAGAAGAAGAGTCAACGGTTACAACCTGCACTGTGGGTGGAGAAGAGGCAAGGTGGACCGAGATATCCACCACAGGTGGAGAAGTAGCTACCATTGCCTGGGAGGCAGGTGGATATTTTGGTTGCTCAACCTCCATTTCCTCTCCCCCATGGAGTAGATCTTCTCGAATGGTGGGAATCTCTATGAAGCTTCCTAATCTCTTGTGTTTCTTAGAAGGTTCTCACTCTAAAGCCTTACTTGTGTACACCTTAAGGTTGGGTTGTTGCTCAACAACTTATTTTCTCTTTCTCGATTTGGTGGACGAAGGAGATTTTGAAGTCTCTCCTGATGGGGCAAAAAATTTCCCACTATTTGTTTCACTTGTTGGCTCATTCTCGAGCCCCTCATAAGTCAAAGTGACCCCTTGCTGCTTCAATAAGGCAATTCGCCCATCAATCCACTCTTTTGTTCTGGCCTCGATAGGTTTGGTTAGACTATCAAGGTCGTCAACCTCTTGTTCATCCTAGTCAATTAGTGGCAATGGGAGATTGGAAACGACATTGTACCGAGGATCCATCACTTTATTTTCATCTTCTTCAACCTGATCTGGTATAGGGAACAAGTTGGCCCTCTTTACGAAATATGTCGTCATTCACATATAGTGCCTCATTCACACTTCATTACCATCTTTGCAGTTAGCCCAAAAGTCCTTGACGCTATGTAGATGGGCGTATTCAGGTCCAAGTGCCTTCTTGAGTTTTCTATAGGGGTCCATCTATGGTCGGGCAGTGTGGAGCCTCAAATGGTATTCCGCCAATTCCTTCTCTGAATTATCGGCACACTAAGAGGTATGGAGTTTGTATAGTCCTTGGCCGAAGGATAGGGGATAAGGCATCCCCTCCTTATGCTTGCTGCTCAAAAAGGTGTGTGCATGTCGTAGTTGTTGAGAGAGTTCTAATAGTATTATCCGGTCATTGGGATACCGGGGTAGCTTGTATGGTATTTTTGAAAAGCCTTCAACAGAGATGTAGGTCAACTTTGGATACTGGATGAATAAGAAGGCAAACAATTTAAGGAGGGAATTAGCACTATGGGAGACTCTCCTTTTGAAGTCACCCCCGAGCAATATGAAAATATGACCTACGAAAGCGTCATTGACTTTGCAGTAGTCCCTCTTGAATTTTCTGAATTTTAATTGAGGGTACTTATCATAGACTTTCAACTCCCTGTCGGGTTCCTCATCTGGAGCTCTGAACAATCCTTTGTATTGCATCTTTTCAGACAATGAATAGACCAAGTAAGATGTCATGTAAAATCTGGAGGTTTTCTTAACAGCCATAAATTGCTCGTGGAAGTGGTCACTGATTATCCCTGCCCAATAAAACTTGGCTTCTCCCTAGAGAATCTCCTCAACAAAGTACAACATCCACTCTTGGAAGTAAGCAGTAGTAGGAAGGCCCATTACTCTACTTAGTAGGGTCACCAAATCATGGTAATCCTCATAAAAGTCACTGCGGAAGAGCTCCTAGGGAACCTTTGTAGCATTGCCCCTCTTCTCCTTCAACCAGTACTGATTGATAAGTCTTTTACACTTGAGGGGGTCCTAATCCCACACAGCCTTTTCATCATCCATGGTTGGTAGTTCCATCTCCCCGAAGGTAGGGATATGAAAAGTCCTTGTTATCGCCTTAGTAAACATGTCAGCTAGAACATTTCCATCTTTGTCTACTATGGTTATGATCTCTTCTTGGTATGCCTCTCTGCATGCCATAACAAGCCCGGGGGCGACGAGGGTAGGAGGAAAGCCCGCAACTTTAGCCAACCCACTGCTTCTGATATTTCTTGCATTCTTTGTTTTAGGGTTGATTCAGACTCTCTACTTGAATTCGTCAATGTCTATTTGTCTGATATTTGTGTCAGTGACCTCCTTCCAGGTTGAGGTGACTTTGGAGTTCAGGGGTTCCCCTTGGAACTTGTACTTCATTTGATCTTTGTTGTCCTTTCCACGAGGTGCCTTAGTTTTCTTTCCTTTTTCTTTCTCCACGGTTGTTCCCGAGGGTCCTGCACCTAATTCTATATATCTTGTGGGCAAAAGGGAGGTGAGCACAATCAAGCATGAAAACATAGAAACATTATCCCAAATCCTACAAATGGAGTTAGATCAGATAATTCAGCATTTGAGAAATCTAACATATCATTCAAATTAACATTAACATTCTATAGGAGGGATTTTGAACAATTCGAGCCCCAAGGGCTGAGATTCACTGGGCTGATGGTTGTTTTGGAGGAGTTGTAGGAGGGATGGCAATCAGGGCATGGCAGCCAGCTTGTCCCAACCCACCTTTAGATTTGGTCATTTTGAAGAGTCCACTAAGGGGAGTGCCCTATTTTAGCATGTGGGTTGAAGTTAGTTTGGTGACTGGAGGGCCTTTTGGTCATCTTTTGGCTGGTTGGGATAAAAAAGGAGCTCTCCTGCTAGGAGTTTGTTGTTAGGGATTACTTTGGTAGGACGGCGTTCTGGTGGAGGCAACCCGCATAATCGGGTCCGGATGAAGACAAGGCCGATTACCTTGTGTTTACCTTGTCATTTGAAAGTTTTGCGGTCGGGGTGAGGTTGGGTTCTGAGTCTCGGGAGGATGAGAGCAGTTTTCCCTAAAGTTACGGTGGTGATGGGACGGAGTCCCGATCATGGAGGTCCGCAGGAGAACACCCGATGAAGGTTGGGCACTTGGCGATTTTCACTTTGCATTCAAACATTCGTCATGGAACCAGGACCCGAATGGCGGTAGGATGCTACTTGAAATCCGTAAGAGATGGCGGAGTGCTCATGGAGTCCCGGTGAAGGAAACTCGGGGAAAATGACCCACCAAGTTTCATTATTTAGTCATGTGTTTTGCATTTCGACGACCATAATGGGGTTGGGTTCTGGAGGTTGGAACGCCGGATGCTAGTGGCCGCAAAGGACAGAGAGTTTGGCACAGCTGCCCGCGGATGGAAGTCTGTGAGGTGGGACCCAAATGATACATAGCGGATGTAGGAGTGGGGTCCAAAGGTTGGGTGGAAGGGATTAGAATGTTGTTTGAAATGGCGGATCATGAGCAGCGCCCCGGGGATGGAGTCCCACTAGCCGGGACCTGAAGGGTGTTTGGCATATGGTCTTTTATAGGGTCCAAAGTGAAGGCAGCTGGTAAAGATAGGTTCGGGACCTGATGGTCGGATGGACGGACCAAAAAAGCCACTTGAGATGGCAGGATCGACATGGCGACCCGTAGATGAAAGCCCGTGAGACGGAACCTGAGATGGCCACCACATAATATTTTGTGAGAGTTTACATCTTATAAGGCAATTTGAAGGGAGGGGTCCAAAGCATCAGAAGGTCGGGATTAGAATGTCGTTTGAAACGGAGGATCATGAGCAGCACCCCGGGGATGGAGTCCCATGGGCACGGACCCGAGCAGCTTTGTTGGACTCAGTTTCAATTTGCAATATTTTTGCCAAGTTTCAATGGCGAGAGGATGGAGTCTTCCTGCGATGGTGGGCCCGAAAGATAGGTTCGTCATTTGCAAGTTTGGTTTAGTTTTCTAACGGTGGTGACGAAAATGGATGATTGCGGGCCCGAAGGATACAAAAGATTTGGTTCATGAACAACGTTCAGGAGCTCACGTTCCGCATTTGATTTGTGAGCGAATTTTGAGGTTTCTCAAGATTCGGGCACATGGGTTTTGTGTGCCATTGTTGGTTACAGTAAATTATCAAGTTCTCTTCCCTTAGACTTATGAATTTTGCTCAGAAATTGAAGAAAAATTAAAAGGAGGCACAGGCGAGAAACCTACCTCACAGATCCGATGAAGGAAGTGATCATATCAGCTGGAAAACATGTTGGAGTGGCGGTGGCACTCGTCAGGCTCAGCGGCAGCGATCACGAGGTAGCTCTAACTCACTCTGATCAAATTGAAAGGTGAAAATGACCCTTCATTATCGGCTATTTATAGACTTAAGTGCATTTAATGCCCCTATTTAATGTAGGTACGATGGGTCGAAGATTTGGTGGGTTGCAAGTTTGAAAATGGTGTCGAAGACACCGAGATCTGATGGTCAGGAAATCGTCGACGAATAGCCGTTAGATTGCTTCTCAAGAAATAGACGTCACTGGAGGGATCAGGTTCCGATTGGCAGAAAGCCAACAGGGGATGACCATTGGGGAATGGCCAAGAGGTGACAAAAACCTACGAGGGGCAGCCCAATAGGGCGGGCCTAGTGAGCTTCGTGGACACCAATGTAAAATACTAAGGCAAACAGTTGATGGGAACCCGCAAAGACTTAGGAATTTGAAATTTTGAGTGGGGGAAAAATATGGTCACCTTAAGATGAACTATATGGGACTCACTGACCATTTTGAATACCAAACAAGGGGCACGTAAAATGAGACGGAAACAAAATGACTCGGTGAGGCAAAGGAAAGAGAGGGTCCCTATTCTGAACGAGGCGTGTGTGCTGAAGGTACAATAGTTCTTTACCAAGGTTAGACATAAACCTACTTAGAACTCTCACTGCTTGGGCTATATCTGGTCTCGTATTCTTAGAACTAGGATATGGAATTTTAGACATTTCCTCATAATCAAAATCAGATTTAGGACTCATGTCTAAACTTAACTTTGTGCCAACTAGCAAAGGAATATTAACTGGTTTACTATCCTGCATGTTAAACTATTTCAAAATAGTATCAACATAGTTGTTTTGACTTAAGGAAAGATTTTTGTTACCTCTATCTCTACTAATCCCATACCAAGGATTTATTTTGCAACTCCTAGATCTTTCATCTCAAATGTGCTAGAGAGTTGTACCTTCAATTCTTTGATCATTACCTTGTTGTTACCAATAAACAACATGTCATCAACATACAAGATAATAATTAAAATTTGATCATCAATAAATTTTATGTAAACACAATGATCTTCCTCACTCCTAACATAACCAATTTTCAATGCAAAATCATCAAACTTCTAGTACCACATTCTTGGTGACTATTTCAATCCATATAAAGATCTCTTTAACCTGCAAACCAATTCTTCTTTTCCTTTTACAACAAAACCATCAGGTTGCCTCATATAAATCTCCTCATCAAGATTCCCATGTAAGAAAGCAATTTTCACATCCATTTTATCTATCTCAAAATCATAAGTAGCAACAATAGATAAAATAAGTCTAATAGAAGTTAATTTAGCAACGAGACAAAAAATTTCATTAAAGTCAACTCCCTCTCTCTAGAAGTAGCCCTTGGCTACTAATCTAGCCTTGTACCTTTCAAGATTACCATCTGCTCCAATTTTCTTTTTAAAGATCCATTTACAACCAATGGCCTTTCTTCCTTTGAGAAAACTCTTAAGATCCCATGTGTCACAAGTATCCAAGGAATCCATTTCCTCATGCATAGCTTGTGACTAAAGCTTTTTCTCATCTGAAGACAAAGCTTCCCTGTAATATCTAGGTTCATCATTAGTACTCATCAAAGAAAATATACAATGGAAATCAGGTGGGCTACACCTATCAAGGGGATTTTGTTGTCTTGTGGATCTTCTCAAAGGGGGTTCTTCTTGTTCCTCAATATGCTCATCCTGAGAATCTATCTCAGAAGAACTATGTGAACTCTCCTCATCTAATCCATCCAATTGTTCTTCAACATGTGCATCTTCATGCTTCTCAGTATTTATCTCAAAATGCACTGTTCGAGAAGTATCCTTCTCTTTTGGTTGTTATTCTCCTAAATAAGCTCTAAAATCCCTAAAAATCACATCTCTAGATAAAGTAATTTTTTGAGTTAGAGGATTCCAAACCTTGTAACCTTTTACATTTTCACCATAACCTATGAATATGCATTTATGTGCTTTTGGATCCAACTTAGATCACTTTCCGTTAGGCACATGAACAAAAGCCTCACAACCAAAGATCCTTAAATGTGCAACACTAGGTTTTCTACCTAACCACATTTCATAAGGAATTTTGTCTTCAATAGATGAACTAGGAGATTTATTGATTAAATAACAAGAAGTACTTATAGCCTCGGACCAAAGGAATTGATCTAGCTTAGCACTACTTAACATACTCCTAGCGCTTTCCATTAAGGTTTGGTTCATCCTTTCTGCTACTCCATTTTGTTGAGGTGTATATGGAGTAGTTTTTTGTCTCACAATTCCTGCTTGCTTACAATAATCATCAAATTCCTTAGAAAAATATTCACCACCATTATCTGATCTCAACACTTTTATCTTATGATCTGATTATTTCTCAACCAAATACTTAAATTCTTTAAACTTATTAAACACATTAGATTTGTTATGCATAAAATAGATCCAAGTGTATCTTGAGACATCATCAATAAATGTGACATAATATCTAAATTTTCCAATAGAGTCAATATCCACAAGGCCCATTACATCTGAATGAATAATCTCTAATAATCTTTTAGCTTTATTTATTCCATTGGGAAATGAAGATCTAGATTGCTTTCCAAACACACAAAAAACACAAAAATCATTTTTTCCAATATTATAATCAGGAATATCGTCAACCAATTTCTTATTAAGAATGGTCCTAAGACCTTTTTCACCAATGTGGCCCAATCTATGGTTCCACAACATACATGTATTTTATGCTTCAGTTACATTAGTTGATTTATTCAAATTAGAGGTATTAAGCTAAAAAAAGTCCCAATCTAAGATCCTTTAGCAACCATCATATTCCCTTTCACCAATCTACAACCACCTTTTTCAAATGTCACATGCATTCTAGAATCATTGAACTTAGATATAGAAAGTAGATTTCTAGTAAGTCCTGGAATATGTAAAACATCATTAAGGGTCTTAACCCTACCATCACTGAAACACAACTTTACCTCTCCTTTTCCCACAACCTTTGTTGTTTTATTATCTCCAAAGAAGACATTCCCTCCATCATATGCAGTATACTTAGTGAACCACTCATTGTTAGGAGTCATATGATAGGAGCAACCTGAATCAATAAGCCAAGAGTTATCACTAACAATATTAGATGAAATGACCAATGCATCATTACTGTCATCCGAGGATTTCTCTTTAGAAGCATCATAACTCTTTTTCTTGTTCTTACAATCCTTCTTTACATGTCCAGGTTTCCCACAATTCCAACACTTTACCTTACTCTGACCAAGTTTTTTAGATTGTCCTTTGGACTTACCCTTTCCTTTCTTGTCTCCCTTAGGTTCCCTTTCCTTAGGCCTACCTCTTACAAACAAGGCATCTTCGGGATCCTGTTTTAGACTTCCTCCTCATCTCCTCTGATAAGAGAGTAGGAATTATATTGTCCATCTTAGGATCCACACCACTACCACTGATAGCAACAATTAGATTTTCCCAAGACTTTGGTAAACAACAAAGTAACAAAATGCATTTATCTTCATCTTCTAGCTTTACATCTACAGATGCTAACTGACTTAGAATCAAATTAAAAGCATTTAAATGATGTGCAACAGAATCACCATCTTTCATATTTAAAGAGATGATTATCTATTATTATGTTCTTTGTTAACAATTCTTTGTGTATGATTATCTATTGAGATCAATTTTACCAATTGTAGAAAGAGACGAAAGATTGTAGAAGAATGAGACAAGAAGATAGAAGTGACACAACATATATGTGGAGAAACCCTTTCAGGAAAAAACTCCACTAGAATCAATAGTGCTTGTATTATTTAACCTTAGAACAAGATTACAATAATACTGTATCAATCCTTTGCTTGATATGCTTCTTTTTCCTTCAACAATTCTTCTTCACAACCTGCAATAAACTCTAATAAAACTCTCTTCAACTTGTTGTAATTAATAGACAATTATGAGCATTGTAAACTCCAAAGAGTTGTCAATTGCAAGAGCAAAAATCTCCTCTCAAAAATCTACGCCTAGATTGGGCAAGTAGAGTTCCACATTGTAACATGAAGTCAAAACCAAAGTCTCCTCAATTTGGGCACCCCAAACTGAACACTTAACTAATTGTTGGTCAAGAAAATATCTTCCATGCTTATCCTCAAATTTGGTGCCCAAGAATGGGCCCACTTAGCCGAGCCTTGTAAAGATGCCAACTTGGGCGCCCAAGGTGGGTCCAAGTCAATCTTTGATAATTGAAACATATCTCTCCACCAATTCCTGCAAACATTATGCATGATTTATCATCCCCACTTCACTGAATGTATCCGCCTGTTATATGTCATGCAATTGAAGTAATTAGTCATGCAACTCAAGTTAATTGAATTCAACTAAAACTAATTACATGCAACTGAAGATATTTGAACCATAACTAAACTAAACTAAACTAACCTAAACAGATACTGAACTAAACTAAACTGAACTCCACTCATGTAAATATCAATCCCTAATTTGTAGGATCTTTATATGCATTACTGAAGTGTTATCTATTCTCCAAACAGTTAATTTAAGCAAGGTGGGTTCCACCTTCCATGTGGGTGCCCCATGTGCTCCTATTTTATAGGAGCTCTTCTTTGGCATCCCCACATGTTCCTATCATTTAGGAATAATTACAATGTCAATTTACATGTTCATTTCATTCGAATTTAATCTCTTTCTAATCCTAGTGTTGGGGAACACTTTCCAAGGACTTAGGAAATACATGAAATATGTTTAGGATTGCAATTAAATGGAATCCTATTCCCAACAACATTCATACATATAATTCTTTATGTACCTCTATCACTTGTATAATTCTCTCTATCTCTCTCTCATTCTATCATTCATATCTTCTTTTATACATACATCGATGGGATGGGACGTGACCCATCTATGATACCCCTATTCTAGATGAAGTCTTTAAAATATTATGCTCCGCAAGTGTTTTGTGATAAGATGTGATATGTTTTACCAGTTGATGTCCTAACTATCCTTCTTTTCGGCTAATAGACCTAGTATCCTCCTATTCTTATGATCATATTATTTAGCACAAGTCAATACCAAATCAAGTGATTGTACTGAAACAAGGAAAGAAAAAAACTTCCACTAATCCGAATTTGTCCAAAGAAGTGGCTTTGACTGTCCTCTCAACTTCATTATGAACTCCTATGTTGAATTCATCCATTTCTATGGGACCCAGATCAATATCTTCAATCTCTAATTATGGAGAGAACATATTCAAAGGAGGATGGTAGCCTTTGTATTGATACTTCATCTCAACACCTTTTTTTGGCATGTTACCGACATATGTAAATATCATCCATAAGATCATTGAGAGAAATAACCACAAAGAAATGAAACAACATCCCTTATCAAACTCCGAAGACAAGCCATTTCCAACTGCATTGTAATAAGAGACCCTCTAAATTCACACAAGAAAAATTCGGTTCATCGAGCATCAGGTCTTGGGAATAAGTCTTATCACTTACTAAAAGTACTAAGCAATCTAAATGATTTCAATCCAAACACTTATTTTGTAAAATTGTGTTTATTCCTATAAATTTTTGGGAGTCAGAGATCAGGCTTTTTGCTTACTCCCTACTCCTAAAGACCTTAATTTTTAAAGCAAGAACTCGATTACCAATAACCAATTTAATACAAATGAATTTTATCAAGCATCGAGGGTTGGGGATAATAGTTAACTTTGAATGATTTCTTTTAATAGTTGGTAGGCTAAGACTCCAACATCTAATTCTGAAAATACAAGGTTTTTTCTTCTTTTAATTTATCATTATTTTAGAGAATTGAGATTTGAGCATAACACCTATTTCTTATCATTCAAAAGTTTCCACAAATAAAGAATCTACCCAATTACCAACAACGGATAACTTGTTAACATACAAAGAACATTTGTCAAGAGTTGGGTGTAATGCTTAACCCTCAACATTAAGTTAAGATAAGGTTTAGATGACATCCCCAAAGTCTGACATCCGAAAACACGAGGTGTTTCATTGAAATCCTTTAAGTCATCATTTGTTGGACATTCGGATTCAAAAATGTATTTTATCCTAGTCTTTAAACTTTGGGAATATCATGAAGGATATCTTGGATGTTCAATATATGAAATAGTTAACTTCATTTTTACAAGGGAAATGATTATTGAGTATTGGCGTTTGGAGATACAAATTAATTCTTATGATATAATCTTGAATGTGTATTGTTAACACTTGAATCCTAAAATGCAAAATTAGATAAAAACTCTAAGGAAAAAACACTTGTCGGGTATGAGCTTATGACTCCTTCAGAAAGCATGACAACGAACGGACCTGAGACCTAACATGATAATTTTAAAAACACCATCGATTGACATGCCCAAAAAAAGCACGATTTTGTGAGCACCAGAAAAAAAAAAAAAGAAAGGAAAAGGAAAAAAACGAAACGAAAGAGGCCATGAAGAATGATGAAAAAAACAAAAAATGAGACAAACCCGACCAAATCAAACAACACTGTTGCAAGTATGAGCATGTTTTGGTGGTGTTGTCATTAATGTTGTCATTGATGTCAACATAGTCCTATATGTTGCAGATTGTACATGTATAGTTGAGATGTTGTGAGTACATGGAACTATCTTTATGGTGTTGCAGTTGTGTTGGTTTGAGTTTCCAAGTGCTTTTGCGAAAATTAATAAAGAAGAGAAGTCAAAGTGATGAATGTGTTCAGAATGTGCTCTAGTATGTGCTCCACATTTCTCTTGAGTTGATCCTATGCTTGTGCAGATATAAAGGGTTGCTAATGATGATCTTGTGGTGATATATCCTAAGTTTTAGATTCTGGTGTGATGGTACGTGAAAGTTATGTTCACCGGTGTGTGAATTGTTCTGGCTGAGTTGGTCTTTTGTGGAGTGGGAGAAATGTTTTTGCTCTGCAGTCCTCCATTGTTTAATTTTAGATCTTGCGGATCTGGAATATTTTTTATACTGGTGTTCTCTTGGTTTTGGCAAAGATGTGTGTAGTTTGGTGATCCAGAAGTCATGTTTCTGAGTTGTATGTGTTTGCATAGTCCAGATAGACTGGCAGAAGAAGTTCGGTGTTCGAAGATTGTTTCATTTGTTGTGGACGTATCTGAAGTAATCTGAGATGTGTTCTCGTGCATAATGAAGTGTGTTGTGTTGTCTGCATGTCATCTTGTTGGGGAGCGTGTACATCAATGTTCATTTGTGTTTTCATTAGGTTTGGCTGACCTAGTTTTTACACTTCATTCGAAGAATAAAATTTAATTAAGGAAGCGTGTGGTTGATCCGAGACATTTTATTTTTAGTCTTGGTTAAGTTTTTTTTGGTCCACTCTCATTCCTTTCCACTGTGAGAATGTTGAATTACTGACCTAATTTGAATTTATGAAATAAAGTTTATGTGGCCGACCTTGGAGAAAGTTTCTAAGGTTGAAGATGGTATAAATGCAAGTCAAATTATGAAGAATTTATGAGGTGTGATGCAAAGTGATGAAGTAAGCCACAAACTATAAAAGAAAAAATGTGTGTGAGTGAGTTGAGGTAGCAGTTCTTCATTGTGTTAGATTCTTGAAGGTAGTGAGCTGAAGGTTTCTGCAATATTCTGATCAAGGCTATGTATGTGTGTTAATTGTTGTGGTGGATCTTTTGTTCTCTTTTGTATCTGTAGTCAATAAGCCTCCTTGTTGGACAGTGAGTCCTTTCTGTAGGCAGTGAGACTTTTTGTTTGGATAGTGAGTCCTCTTCTGGGTAGTGAGCCCTTGGCAGTGAACCTATGTATTCAGTGTTATAATCTCTTCATATTGTGAGTTAATCCTCACTGTGGTTTTTCCTCATTGGGTTTTCCACGTAAAAATCTGGTGTTCATTGTGTTGATTTACTTGTGTCGAAGAAAAAAGTACCCTTTGCTTGACATGGGAATAATGATGATAAATTGGACTTGATAAGGCCTTGATTCAGGTGTTGTGAGGCACTTTATGCATCCACACTAGGTCTTGGATCTTTGCAAACTAAATAAAATGCATTTAATGATGTCTTGTGAAGGTGTTGTGAAGTGTTGTAAAACAATTCTATACTTTTCTAGACTCTTATTATAATTCACCTAAAAATCACCTTTTCATCACTAATCAAGTCCTATTTTGAAGTGTTGTAAAGTTTTTTAACAAGATTTCATGCTTTTCTAGGAATAATTTCACTATTTACACCTTTCTTATGCTTGATTTGACCCCTTTATGCCCTTATAAGGCTTAATTAAGTGTATTTTTGAATGTAAACCCGACAAACAACATTAAATGTGACTTAATTCTTGACACCCACTTTCAAGCTTGAGGTGGGACCTATTCACCATGTGTGGCGAATGAGTCCCCCTTTGCTCCAAATTCAAAATATTTCAAATTTCCTTTCGGGTTTTTATTCAAAATCACTTGATGTCTGCCTGTGATGAGGTATCAATGAGTTACTAAGGCACAAGAATGTATAAATAAGTGTTTTTCTCCTCATTTTAGATCTCCTAGCTTATTCATGCAATCTCTCCCATCTCTCTTATCCATTCTTCATCATTCATCCACCAATCTTCCATCTCAAGTCAAGCAACTTAGGGTTTCATCCTTTCAAGTCACCAAGATATCAATTTTCAGACATTCAAGGGCAGATTGTTCATGTTTTGTTGCATATTTTTAAGATCAAACATCATGGAAAGGTAAAAAATTCCATTATTGCATGTTTCATTACATTCTTTCATCATTTTGGTTTAATTACCTAAAAGGGGTTTGACTAAGGCAAACCCTCATCCCCTAACATTCAACATTTCTCTCTCTTGTCTTGTGTGTTTGCAGATTTAGGTATCTTGGAAGCTTATAAATCATTGAAGATCAAGTTGCAAAGTTTCTTAGGTCTTCTCTTCATTGATCAAGTCAAAATATCAACAAAAACCCATTTTCAAACCCGTAAATCAGAGTTTCAGAAGTGGACACCCATAGGAAGTCAAAATGCAGATCAGAAGCTTCAGATTCCACTTTTGAAAATCTAGAAATTCAAAAGTGGACTCATTCGCCATGGGTGGCGAATGAGTCCCATTCCAAGGTCAATTTTGAGTTTTCTACATTTTTGGATGCCCTTTTGTCAGAAACAGGTTTCGGCTCAGTTTTGCAGAACTGGGACTGATTCGCCCAGAATGGTGAATGATTCCCATCAGGCCTAAAAACCAGCATTAGCAGCATTTCAAATATCATTTCTAGCCTCCTTCAACATCTCAAGTGCACACTTTCAGTTTGGTTCATTTCTGTTATGTTTTGCATTCATTTCTAGTTCATGGTTGCATTACACAATTGTGTTTTCAAACATCGCTTGTTTCTTAGGTTTTGCATACTTAATCAATAAATTTCATAGCTTAGTTGCACTTGGATCATTCCATTTAGTCTAAATAACATCATACACATCTTAATTTGAGTGAACCTAGCTAGACTTTTGGCCCTACTTTCTCCTTTTAGGTGAAAAACCCTATAAGTGCTAGAAAGGATTAGGATGCCAAAAATATATGGTTCATTACTTTCTATTATTTTTGTCTCATGCTCATACTTAATAACAAAATAGTGTGATTATGGAATTGATAAGTGTTGAAGTTTTAAATTTTAATTTGTGTGACAATTGATTCACGCCCCTCTTAGTTGTCATGTGTCGTTTAACAATTAGTATCAGAGATTTGGTTCCTTGGTGTAGAGCTTAACCGCTTAAGGAAGATCCGATGGCACATAAATTGGTGATACCTATGTTTGATGGATCTGATTATAGTGATTGGAAAGTGAAGATGAGAGAATATATTGTTTCTCTTAGTCACAAGACCTGGAAGGTTGTTGAGATGAAGTATACTCTGGCGAATGGTCCTACTTCTGCAGATAAGGTTTCTGCTTATGAGGAGAATGAGAAAGTGAGGTATGCTATTTATAGTGCTTTATCTAAAACTGAGTGAATTAAGGTTTTTTCTTTAGATACTGTTTATGATGTCTGGAAGAAGTTGGAAGAACTGTATGAAGGAAATGAAAGAGTAAAATTGACAAAGAAGCTGGTGGCAAAGTGAAAATTTGAGAATTTGAAAATGGAAAAAGGTGAAGAGTTTACAAGCTATTTCCAGAGGGTTGAGATGATAGCAAATGAAGTTAAAAATCAAGGGGGAAAGTTGACTGATGAAGATATTATTGAGAAGATCCTAATCACCCTACTAGATTGCTACAGCGATAAGATTTCAGTTATTTCAAAGAGATGCATGATCCTACAAAGTATACTAAAGAACAATTGTTCGGCACCTTGCAAGAATTTAAGATGAGAAAGTTCAGGAAGGAAGACCAGAAAGTAGAAAAGACAGAGACAAATTTTAAGGAAATGAAGATTGAAGATGATCCAGAGAGTGATGGTTTTGATGAGTTGGAAGCAACTTCACCAGGAAGTTGAAGAAAGGTATCGGAAAGTATAAAGGTATGTTTCCCTTTAAATGTTTCGGTTGTGGTAATATTGGTCATTAAGCTTCAAGATGTCTGAATAGAGCTATACATAAGAAGAACATGGATTATAAAGATAAGGATAGAAAGGACAAGAAATACAAGAAGTTGTGTTATGTTAAAGAAGAAGCCGGAATCTCTGATGATGAATCTGAAAATGAGGTTGATGATAGTGAATGCTTGTTTTTAGCTTTGGAAAACAAATCTGTATCTTCTAACCGTAGAAAATGTGCAAGAAAGAAAGCTCTGGAGAACAAAAGGAATAAGATGGAAGGTACTTTGGTCACCTCCTTTCATGCAAGATAGGATGAAGACTATTGGGTGATTGATAGTGGATATTCTAATCACATGACCGAAGATAAAATTAAGTTTACTAAACTTGAAAAGTATGATGGTGGTTTAGTCATGTTTGGTGATGATTTAGGAGCTAAGATTTGTGGGGAAGGTTCAACTAGTTTTGATGGAGTGCACAACACTGATGATTTATATTATGTGAAGGGTTTGAGGCATAAACTTTTGAGTGTTGGTCAAATGTGTAGCAATATTTTTAAACTTATGTTTCAAAATAATACCTGTGAAATCAAAAAAGGATTCAAAAATGGAGATATGGTTGTTGTTGGAAGGAGAACTCATGGAAACATCTATCAGCTTAAGGGAGTTGATGGTCAATGCCTTGTATCTCAAGTTAGTGAAAGTTGGTTATGGCACCAGAAAATGGGATGTAAATTTTGATAATTTGGTCAAAATCAATTCAAAAGAAATTGTCCGAGGTATGCCTGGAATCACAAGGTCTGCTAATACTATTAGCAGAAGTTGTTAATTGGGGAAACATACAAGATGCAACTTTAAGGGAAAAGAGCACTCTACTACTGGAATGTTGGAGTTAGTTCACATTGATCTCTGTGGTCCAATTAGAACAGGAAGCCTAAATGGTGCCAGGTATTTCATGCTTCTTATTGATGATTATACTCGAATGACATGGGTTGTTTTTCTTAGAGAAAAGACTCAGGCTCTGGATAGGTTTAAGGAATTCAAAGCAAGAGTGGAAAATGAAGTAGGCTTGAAAATCAAATGTTTGAGATTTGATAGAGGTGGATAATTCACATCTAGTGAGTTTAATACATTATGTGAACAGCATGGCATAAAGAGACAATTTTCTACTCCAATAACCCCTCAGCAAAATGGGGTAGTTGGGAGGGAAAACAAGACAATACATGAAGCTTCAAGAACCATGATGAGAGAGGCAATACACACTGTTGTTTATGTTTTTAATAGAGTTTAGATTAGAAGCAACAACACAAAGACTCCTTTTGAGTTATGGACTGGTAACTCTTATTGTAAAGTACTTCAAGGTATTTGGAAGCAGATGTTACATTAAAAGAGGATGAAAATATTGGAAAGTTTGATGCTATGTGTGATGAAAGAATTTTTCTTAGTTACTCTACTACTAGCAAAGCATATAGATGCTTAATAAAAGATTGAGAAAGATAGTTGAAAGTGCTAATGTGAAAGTTGATGAAGACATGCGCAGACCTATTGAGATATGTGAAGTTGAACTTGATGATTCTATCTATGAACATGTACCCAAGGAGAATAAGGAGAAGGAAGAAGAAGAGAAAGAAGAACAGACTGAAGAAGAAGAAGAAAAAGAGAATGAGTCGGAACCTGTTGTTAAGACTCCTAAGTATGTACAGAAGAATCATCTAGAGGAACATATAATTGGAGATAAGAGTGAAGGTGTGAAGACAAGAATTAAAGTAGCAGTTGAGGTAAATTTGTGTTTACTCTATAAAATTGAACCTAAGTCTATGAGTGAAGCATGTCAAGATGAGAGTTGGATGAAAGCCATGGAAGAAGAGTTGCATCAAATAGAAAAGAATCAGACATGGGAATTAGTCCCTAGACCTGTGAATAAGAATGTAATTGGTTCAAAATGGGTGTTCTGGAATAAGCTGAATGAAAGTGGAGAAGTTGTAAGGAATAAGGCAAGACTTGTATGCAAGGGATATTCACAAGTTGAAGGAATAGACTTTGAAGAAACATTTTCCCCTGTGGCTAGAATGGAAGCTATTAGAATGTTTTTGACATTTTTTGCCTACAAGGATTTCAAAGTGTATCAGATGGATGTCAAGTCAACATTTCTTAATGGTGAATTGGAGGAAGAAATGTACATAGAACAACATGAAGGGTTTCAGTTATCTAACAAACCGGACATGGTTTGTAAGTTGAAGAAGGCGTTGTATGGACTGAAGCAAGCTCCTAGAGCTTGGTATGCAAGATTGGATAGATACTTGACAAAGCAAGGATTCAGCAAAGGTTCTGCTAACAATAATCTTGACTTCAAAGTGCAAGGTAACAAAATGTTGATAGTAGTATATGTTGATGATATCATCTTTGGTGGAAATGAAGGCATGTGTAAGAGATTTGCTAAAGAAATGCAAAAAGAATTTGAGATGTCCATGATTGGTGAATTGAATTTCTTTCTTGGTCTTCAAGTGAATCAAATTGATAAAGGGATATTCATTTCAAAATCTAAGTATGTAAAAGAGTTGTTGAAGATGTTTGGAATGGATGACCCAAACCGGTTAGCACTCCTATGGTAACCGGATGTAAGTTGAGAAAAGATGATGAATCTGTTAAAACTGATCAGAGCAAATACAGATCTATGATTAGTGGACTGTTGTATCTTACTGCTACCAAACTGGATATTATGCATGTATAGTATGTCTAGTTGCCAAATTTCAAGCAGATCCTAAAGAGGCACATGTTACAACTGTAAACATGATATTTAGATATCTTAAAGGTACACTGGATTATGGCTTATGGTATTCTAAGGGTGTTGATTTCACCTTGAGTGCTTATACTGACGCAGACTAGGTTGGTTGTGTGGATGACCGGAAGAGTACCAGTGGAGGTTCTTTCTTTCTTGGCAGAAGATTGGTTTCTTGGTTGAGTAAGAAACAAGACTCGGTTTCTTTATCCACTGCAGAGGCAAAATATATTGTTGCAACATCTTACTACATAGGTTTTGTGGATGAAGCAAACTCTAAAAGACATTGGAGTAATATGTGATGAGCCTATTCCTATTTTCTATGACAACAAAAGTGCTATAAACATTTCAAAGAATATGGTTATGCATTCAAGAACTAAACACATATCTATCAAATATCATTTCTTGAGAGAAAAGGTGTTGGAGAATGAAGTCAGATTGGAGTATGTGACAAAGGAACAAATTGTAGATATATTTACTAAGGCTCTTCTGAAGGATACTTTTGAGCATCTTAGGGAGAGGTTGGGGGTCATTGGCCCTCCGAACTAGGTGCACATGAAGGTGCATCAGTCCAATGAATTCACAAATTCTTCATTTATCTGGACTGATAAATGGGTCTACTTCGTAGGGGGAGTAGAAAAGGTTTTCATTGTTGCAGTATGAGTGCACTCTTAAGGGGGAGTGATCAGAGTCTTTGATCTTTGCCATTGATGTCAAAGGGGGGGAGAAAGTCATGTGAAAAACAATTGCAGAGTGTTAGAGTAAAGGTTTTAACTTAATTATGTTAATTAAGTTACCTTTATTCATCTCTTAAGATTTCACTTTAGTTTGCATATTGTGACATTTAATAATTATATTAATTATTAAATTTCTACCTATTAGGGTTTCTTTAGGGTTGCACAATCTCCTTTTATAAGGATTGATCATTGTATTTTATCACTCTCTCTGATTAATACATTTTCAGCTTTCAGAGCACCCTTGCTTTTTTGTCTTGAATGTCTTCTTTTTGTGATAGGTTATTTGCATGCAGGTGATCTTCGGGGTCTGTGAGGTTGGCTTTCTCAACTTCAACAAGAGGAGGAGGTGTTCTCCCGGAATATTGTGAAGGATGTTTTTTTTAATGGTTTTTCACATCATGTGTTGTCATCAATGACAAAGAGGGAGATTGTTGCAAGTATGAGCATGTTTTGGTGGTGTTGTCATTAATGTTGTCATTGATGTCAACACAGTCTTGTATGTTGTAGATTGTACATGTATAGTTGAGATGTTGTGAGTACATAGAGCTATCTTTATGGTGTTGTAGTTGTGTTGGTTTGAGTTTCCAAATGCTTTTGAGAAAATTAATAAAGAAGAGAAGTCAGAGTGATGAATGTGTTCAGAATGTGCTACAGTATGTGCTCCGCATTTCTACTGTGTTGATCCTATGCTTGTGCGGATTTGAAGGGTTGCTAATGATGATCTTGTGGTGATATATCTTGATTTTTAGCTTCTGGTGTGATGGTACGTGAAAGTTACATTCACCAATGTGTGAACTATTATGGCAGAGTTGGTCTTTTGTGGACTGGGAGAAATGTTTCTACTCCGCAGTCCTCTGTTGTTCTATTTCAGATCTTGCGGATCTAGCATATGTTTTATAGTGGTGTTCTCTTAGTTTTGGAAAATATGTGTGTGGTTTGGTGATCCGGAAGTCATGTTTCTAAGTTGTTGTATGTGTTTGCACAGTCTGAATGGACTGATGAAAGAAGTTCAGTGTTTGAAGATTGTTTCACTTGCTACAGACGTATTTGAAGTAATTTGAGATGTGTTCTCATGCATAATGAAGCAAGTTGTGTCATCTACGTGCCATCTTCTTGTTGGGGAGCATGTACATCAATGTTCATTTGTGTTTTCATTAGGTTTGGCTGACCTGGTGTTTACACTTCATTCGAAGAATAAAATATAATTAAGGAAGCATGTGGTTGATCTGAGACATTTTATTTTTGGTCTTGGTTAAGTGTTTTTTGGTCCACTCTCATTCCTTTCCACTGCGGGAATGTTGAGTTGCCGACCTAATTTGAATTTATGAAATAAATTTTATGTGGCTGACCTTGGAGAAAGTTTCTAAGGTTGAAGATTGTATAAATGCAAGTCGAATTGTGAAGAATTTATGAGGTGTGATGCAAAGTAACGAAGTAAGCCACAAACCATAAAAGCAGAAGTGTGTGTGAGTGAGTTGAAGCAATAGTTCTTCATTGTGTTAGATTCCTGAAGGTGGTGAGCTAAAGGTTTTCGCAATCTTCTGATCAAGGCTGCAGATGTGTGTTAATTGTTGTGGTGGATCTTTTGTTCTCTTTTGTATTTGTAGGCAGGAAGCCTCCCTGTTGGATAGTGAGTCCTTTCTGTAGGTAGTGAGCCTTTCTATTTAGATAGTGAATCCTCTTCTGGGCAGTGAACCCTTGGTACTAAGCCTTTGTATTCAGTGTTATAATCTCTTTATATTGTGAGTAAATCCTCACTGTGGTTTTTCCCTCATTGGGTTTTCCACGTAAAAATTTGGTGTTCATTGTGTTGATTTACTTTTTATTATTTGTGTTTCATGCTCATACTTAATAACATAATAGTGTGATTGTGGAATTGATAAGTGTTGAAGTTTTAAATTTGAATTTGTGTGACAACTGATTCACCCCCCCTCTCAGTTGTCCTGCGTCATTTAACATACACAAGGCCAAGCAAAGACAAGTAGAATGCAAAATGAAATAGAAGATCAAGTTTTGAGCCTACCTAAGAATTGCAAGGGAGGGAAATGTGAAAACAAATGAGCAACAGTGTGGCATCCACACAAACCACCACAAACCATGTAGAGACAAAGGTAATTGTGCAACCATGAACAAGCACGAGGGGAAATTTGACAAACAATGAGTCGAAATCGTGAAAAGGAATCAAGGTAACTGCAAAGCTCACTTAATTTCTTGTTCTTCAATTTTCCAATGAGGATTAAAATCCTCTAATTTTGATTTTAAGCCAACTCAATACTTCTCATTAATGCTCAATAAATGGCATTGGGTGGCGCTATGAATGCTTAGACAAGTGTGAGGAACGAAGCAAAAAGATATTGCTACCATTGGGTTCCAGGGATTGAGCATTCACGAGGTGAGCATCCTAACAAAGGAAAGCTTGAAGACCAGAGAGAAAACAGAGACAAACTGTTGTCAAAGATCGAGCCTGACAAGGATGGCATGTCAATCCTTAGGATCTTGAAAATCCGACAAGAGACCAAAACAAAAAGGGAAAGGTGGGAAGGGAAAAGGGAAGAAAAAGGAGAAGCAAAGTCAGGGAAGGAAAGCAAGAAACGTAGGAGAAAAGAAAGAAGAAGAAAAAAAGGGGGGTCCCCATTTTTCCAAAAAATAAAATGGGGTGTGGGTACAAGGCACAACAGGACATTTATCAATTGATCATGTAATGTGTCACTAATGATAGTTGCCCAATTTATCTTCTTGTCTGCAACAAATATTGGAATATAATAACACATCTAGGGATGGAAGTTTCTAGCATGAGGATACCCATACACCCTGCTAAGAATTATAATTTGGTCTCTAGCATCTTCTCTAGAAATTCACTTTTATGTTGTACCTTGACCATATTTAGTGCCAATTTCCTTGGATTAAGCAAGAGTTGGTTGTTAATGAAATTGAGGTAGGGTACATTCTTCTTTTTATAATGAGCCAGTGCCTTTTGAATATCAATGGCTTCATATCTTAGGCACGTAGGGATCCCAAACATCCTCCCTATCATATCTGAACTTGTGTCCACTACTACTTCTCCAGAGGGTTCAATGATCATTCTTTGTCTTTGATCATAGTGTTGTGCACATGTCAACACTAATCTAAGAGACTATATTGCTACAGAAATGCATCTGATTTCGCTAATCCTGATATTTCCATGGATGTGGCCATGGTTGTTTTATCCTCTTCATTGTGGACTCTTCTTAGGAATTTATTCATATCTACATGCCTATATTGATGTCTCCAATATTTGTGTAAAGAGAGAACATCTTGGAAGGTGGGTGATATCCCCTATATTAGTACTTCATCTTTGATCCTTCTTGCATATTTCCTACATATTCAAACCATCATTAATTAGAGGAAAAAGTTCATAAAAAAGCCAACTTCATACATATAACTAGCTAAACTTGAGAAAACGTCCCTACCAGGTCTTGAATTTATTTCCATGTGCATTGCAAAGCAAAATCCTTAAATCCATACTTCTCTGAAATTTTGTTCTATCAGGCATTGAACTTCGGGAATACTATCCATCACTTTCCAAAAGGTACTTTTATCTAAGAGGAATCAACCCAAACACCGATATTTGGAAGATGTGTCAAACTTGACTCAAAGTATGGTTGTCAGATTTTGAGAATATCTCCTATTTCTTATTTGAGAAAACCATTACAGTTAAGACAAACACCTGAAGACCAACACTCGAAGGTTATCAAAGGGAATAATAATCATTTGTCAATATTCAAAATTTGGGAAGAACCTTTATTGCCTTTCTTGAAAGTTGTTAATGTTTAAGGAGTTTGATTATCGAAGACCGAAAAGGTCATCAAAACATCAAAACTATCAAAAATCGAGATCCCTTTTAATCAATAACTTCTAAGAAAATATCTCGATTACCAAACTTTGAAAGATCTTGCAAGTTTAGAACAAAGCGTTGGTTGTCGAGAATTGGGACTATCATATAATATTTAAGCTAAACAATATAATCAGTAATGAGTATTCCTGACTACTGAAACCTGCAAGAATTAGATGTTTTGACTTTTGACTTCGAAAATCAGGAATCAACTAGGACTCTAATCTTTTAAGAAGTATTTTGTTAATCGTTAAAGAGGAAACCCATCATCCATCGAAATACTTAATGACTTTAGGAGCTCGACTTCAAGAGTCGGGAATCGATAATGAGTCTTTTAGATTTTAGAAGACTTTCAATAAGCATTAAGGAATACTCCCAATATCTGATGACCGAAAGACTTAGGGAAATTTCAATTGTAAAGTGCAATATCATTGAGGATCAAGGATTTGCTAGAACTTTTACCAAAAAAGGACCAAAGGGCAATCCAAAACCTGATGAACTGTGATGATGACATCACAAATAACTTCGATCGACGCATTGAGGCAAAACAAAATTCACTAAGGGAACAAAATGAAAAAAAAAACAAAAAACAAAAAACAAAGACTGAAACCATGAATAGAAAAACACCAAAAAGAACCACAACATAAGAAAAACAACACAATAGAAGCTCCCTTAGTCGAATCCAAAACACGAGAAGCAAGCATAAGAGATGACGAAAACACAAGAAGCTCTAAAACAACCATTAAAAGGTAACAATGTTTCAAAACTTACCCACAAATCATGCTAATGAACACAAGACAAGGACGCACACCAATGGAATCAAAGAAACGAGACACCCACAAGTCGAACAGAAGTACGTTGAGCACACCAACACTAACCAAAATGCCCACGAGCTGAACAAAAGCACCATAAATCGCACAGAGATGATTGCTTATGGAGGAGTTGCAAAGAAAATGTGGAGCATTGAAAGAACTATGAACAAATAATGCCTAAAACATCACAACTAACTCATAGAACCCCAAATTAATCAATGCATTAAAGCACCATTAATGCATCTAAAGCAATTAAATTCTTTGACAAGCAAGAAACATAAAACGACAAGACACTGCCACCATCGAACATCAAGAGTCAAAGTTTTTACACAAAGCATGTCAAAGAAGAAACCTACGATAGCCAAAACATTGAATCAAAAGGCAATGAAACAAAAGATGTCAAGGATCAAGCTCGACGAATATGGTATGCCATCACAAAAAACCTTGAAACCCCCACTGTGGCCAATGTCATAGCGTAAACCAAATAGATCAGATCCATACAGATTAAAATCGTATTTAGTTCCCTAAGCATTAATCTCAATAAGATATTCAAAATTGATTAAAGATCAAAAACCCATTAAACTAACATGAAGAACATGAAAACCAAAATTGAAACCTACTTTAATACTCTGAATCTTATCCTATTGGGGGAGTGGTGTCGCATTGATGTGGAATGACGACCCTTTCCCAATCCTTTAGATAATGAACTTGTTTCAATCAGTTTTATTGAACAAAACTCATGAAACCGATGTGAGATAGTGAAAACATGATAAAAACTAATTTAATGTGATGGTAATATGTTCTCAATGCTAAGATGATTGATGAACTAGATGCAATCTATGCTAAATGGAGTTGAAGTTCAAATATGAAAGTCATTGGTGCAATTTAAACTAAAATGGAAGCCATTAATGGATGCTTTAAGCTATTATGATCAAGAGTTTAAACTAAAAAGCTAAATGTATAATAAATATGGATGCAAGATTAGTATAAAATAGATGCAAAGTCTATTTATAGAATAGACTATGAAAAACTAATGGTCAAAATATAGAAAGAATGAATCAATGGTCAGGATGGAAAGAAGATTGGAGGCATGGATCATGGATTCCCATCAAGGGTTGAGAATGCAAGTTGATATTTAATCAAGGGCTCACAATCATGCAAAGAAACACACTTTCAAAACTTGCACAAAAAGTTTGTTGAAAGTTTGTTACAAAAGAGAATATTCCCCTTTTTGAATGAGGGGAAATTTCATGCAAAAAGGATGAGGAAAATTAGCATTTTATCAAATTAAAACAAAGTTTTAATGTGCAAAGAAAAGGAATATTTGGAGGAATATGCAATGGAGGAATGTGCAAAGGAGGAATATTCCCTTGCAAGTGGGAGAGTTGAATTAATTAGTAATTTGATATTTAAAACAAAGTTTCAATTATGCAAATTAAAGGAATTTAGGATATCCATTAAATAATTAACTTGAAAAAAGGTCAAAATGACATTTAGTTAAATAATTAAGATTATTTAATTTAAATGAGAGGACTTAGAGTGTTAAAATTAAATACTTTGATTTATCCAATTTAACAGAACGAAAGATTAGCATTAAAGGAGGAGAAATTAACCTAATTAGCTTAATCATATTAATAGATGAAAATGATGTATTTAATTAAATAGATAGACTAATTTAATCAAACAAGCGAAAAATAGACGGGTTTTAAGACGAAATGATGTTAATATATCAAATTATGTGCATATCATTCCAAACATTTTTAAGTGTATATACCCACAAAACAAGAAAGATAAAATAAATGACCAAACCCAAACAAAACAAAAAAAGAAAAAACACTGAAAGAAATTTAAAAAAAAAAAAAAAAAAAAAATTACATTATGGGGTGTGAGTACAAGGCACAATAGAACCTCAATATAACACCCTGCTTTTGTAAAACAATGTTTGATTAGGCTTATTTAGCTTGATTAAATTATTAGCTAACGCTTGAGCATACTTCAGCATCTTGTCCTTGAGACTCAAGGAGAATGCTGTTGGCCTGTGAATTGTGGGGAAAATCGGTCTCGGAAAATATCCAACACATGCTTCATCTCCTTTGCTTCCATGCACAATATCTGGCAGTATGAAGCAGGGGTCCCACCATGGACAGGGTAAATGATTGAAAGAAGAACGACCCACGTTGTTTTCCTGCTTGTCCATGCATTACTTGTGTTTTGTGGATAAGATAGTAGAATTATATTTTTTTGGTATATGGCACGTAAAGTCGGTAACTTCCATTTTGTGGAATTCCAAATTCTGGTTTAGCAAAAAAATTTCTCCCCGTCATCCTCTGTTTAGTAGTTTACAACTGTATATCGTCACAACCATAAAGACGATGACCATTTAGATTGTAGAGCTTTTGGAGTAACTGTAAAGATTTTTGAGCCATTATACATTTTGCTGCCTCTTCCTCTGTTCTCCTGATGTTGACTCAAAAGACATTACACAGCCTCCTCCAAAAACTATACATTCTCGCTAAGATTTACTGTGAAAATCTACTACTTGTAATAAACAATGACCATTGTTTCTTTTGGGTATCCCTTTAAGGTGTAAAGAAGGTGCACTCACAGCAATGGTGTCCGTTAAAAAATATAGAACTGTAAGAATAGCTAAATCAATTTGGGGAACAAGAAAAAAAGTTGCTTCTTGGTTTTTAGGGGCATTCCTGTTGAAGACGAGAGATTTTAGTTGGTTTTACTGTGAAAATCTACTACTTGTAATAAACAATGACCATTGTTTCTTTTGGGTATCCCTTTAAGGTGTAAAGAAGGTGCACTCACAGCAATGGTGTCCGTTAAAAAATATAGAACTGTAAGAATAGCTAAATCAATTTGGGGAACAAGAAAAAAAGTTGCTTCTTGGTTTTTAGGGGCATTCCTGTTGAAGACGAGAGATTTTAGTTGGTATTACTGTTCTCATACTGTGTGGTTAAAAGACAATGATTTCGAAATCCAAAATAATGCAATCACTAATTGATAAAATTTAGGAGCCTGCAGATTATCGGGATATTAAGCGCCACAATGAAAAAAAGTGAAAAACTGAGCTACCTGATTTTAGAAGATCGCTAGTAAAATAAATTGTTGAACCAAATCTTAAGCTGCATTGTATCATAAGATTAAAAGAGTTTTTTATATAAGCAGTAATTATACAACTTCTAGAAAAGCCCAAAAGGCTTTCCAAATTTGACAGTCCGACACAAAATCAAATTATTTAGTCTGGAACATATCTATCTAATAGGTATAAAGTAGACCAATTAGGCGGCTTGCCTAGTATGAACAACAACCAGGATGAAGGCAAATTTTCTCACTTCTCATTCCTACTTTTGCCTAGCTTGAGATTGATTCACATTCAAATTTATTCCGCAAGATATTCTCCACAACATGATCAGAGTACATAGTTAGTGTGCTTATGTAGCTGGATTCCCCTACTTGTCGAGCCTGATAATTGAATGCAATGATGTATTTCAAGTGCGGAACCTTTAGGTTTGTTTACACGTAGCATGGCAATGCTAAAAAGATGAATATCCGTGCTTTCCCAACGAGACATTCATACACCCTTACATACTACACAAAGCATATTAATACCATCTCTATCATGGCTTCCAAGGGGCTGGAGGTGGAGGTGGAGTTGGGAACATGGGGGGAACTGCAGAGAACATTGTATTTTTGTCTATTCCGAGATTGTCCCCCCCTGCTACTGAAACCAAAGCTGCAACCAGCCCAGCATTTCCTGCAAGTGTTGGCTCTGTGTAATTGTAATTAGTGCGGACATCATGGAACCTGTCAAATTTATCAGGGCCAGCAACCATTGCTCCTACAAGCACATTTGGATTAGGTCTAGGACTGTCTCTCCATTTCCACCCTCCCTTGCAAGAGTATTTGATCCTGTTCTTTGGAATGGATGCCCCCCTGTGGTGAACATGCTTAGGATAATGCTTACCATATCCCACAATATAGCTCATCTTCATTGGATTTTTGCCCAGTATATAGTTTAGCTGCCAGAAATTTAAGCATAAGAGATCAATAAGTTCTTCCTCCTGAGCATACAAATAACAGATAGCAAAAACTTCTGAGCATTAATAAGGAATATTTTATAAAATAGTACCTGAGTTCTTGCAAAGTTGCGCAAGACTTCCACAGTGAAGAAGTTTGGACCACAATACCAGCCAGGAATATCTGCAGCCTTTAGATAATCTGCATAAATTGATGCAAGGAAAGCTGCATTTACTACATACTGCAATGGTTGAGGCCTTCCATGGTTCAGCTGAATCAAACCTCCTGCAAAGGCCAATTTCAGGTTTGTCAAGATTTAAAATTACTTGAAGCACATCCCAAAAATTGTAAAAAGGAACAAAATTTCCAAGAACTTCACCTCTTGTTCTATTGAAGGAACGAAAGACCGGGAGGTATGAGCACATTACAATACTTGTCTGATTGTGGTAACTCTTCAAAATTTCCTCATATGGGTATCCTGGGCTTAAGAACAGTCTAAGTCTGCTCAAGAGAACCTGTATAAACAACCCATGCAGGTGACCCAACATAGACACGGTTAGAGACTTAATGAATAGTAATACTGTATTCACCAGTTAGCTACAGTAAGCCCTGATTGTGTTTAGCATAATATAGCTCTTACTTGTGCACCAGCCAGTTTGTTGTCCCAGCTTAAGACACCATAGTCCTGTCCCCCACGGAATGCTCCAGCCCGCTTGGCAATTCCTGGGGTTGTGGCCAGCTGAAGGTACGAAGAATTTCCTGTGGCATAATACAGCCATGCACCCCCCCAGACATACTCATCATAGTATCCAGAGGAATTGTAGAAGATGGCAGCATCACTGCCACTAGGACTATATCGACCTCTTTGGGTTCTTGAGAACTTGAAAAGTGTCTTTGCACCCTTCACAAGCTTCTGCGAGTAGAGCTTGTTATCCTTGAAAACAATTGATGCTGCTGCCAAGGCAGCTGCCATCTCTGCACCCAAGTCTGAACCAGAGGAGCATTGTTCTACAGGGCGTGGATAGTCAACATCTTCAGGTCTCATCCAGCAATAATGATCGTTTGGATTGCTTGCCCCACCTGAGGTATCTCCCTTTCCAACCTGTGGGTTTGTAAGCAATATTTTAGTTTATTTTATAGAAAAATATTAGAAATAAACATATGCAGACAGATAGGCACGAAAACATAAAACACTGCCAATCCACATTGAAACAATAAAAGTGGTTGTGCTACATGCAAGAATTCTCATTACTAGTATTTTTCCTTGTATTCTGTAAGAAACTATTAATCAAAGACTTCACTATTCCTTACCCCTAGATCACATTAGAAAAGATGGTGACTGTTTTTGTGGTTTTAACTTGCAAAACCAATGGTAATGCTTTCCTTGCAAAAAAATAGAATTGCTTTGCTACCAGACAGTTCCTTTTCTCTTAAAACATAACCAACATGAGAAATGCAGAATAAGATCTTAACAAACACCAATTAATTTCCCTACATGCTGGAAAATAATTGGCATCTCAAAGAAAACCCCAATAGAATAGGATACAGCTCGTTTGCAGGCTTTTTCAGGGTTGATCAAGCTGAGAAATAGAATGTGTACAATTTCACTTACTTTTGAACTGGATATAATTTAGTTTGATTCAATTCCATTCAGTCTTTCATAGCCCAAAATCTAGATAAAATTCAAAGGCAAGGTGCAACATCTGCTTAGAAAATATTAAAAACCAGGCAACAAACCCTCATGCCACTGATGATGGCAAAAGGATTCAGCCTTGTGTAGTACCTGACAATAGATTCTGTCTATATTATCAGAAGATGAATTGAATGTCCTGAGAAGGTAATCCGTTCCCCATTTAATAATCTCTTTAACATGGTTGAGATCTCCTGAAGCTTCGTACTTTGCACTGTACTCAATTACACTCCAACTAAGCATAGTCATAGCAAATGCACCAGGAAAATTGAACTTGATAGCATCTCCCGCATCATAGAATCCACCAACCAAATTTACTTTGCTGACTCCTGGATCAGACAGACCGTCACGCAAGCAAGAATTACCACGCCAAGATACGTTATTGTGCTTGGGAAGATGCCCGGCTGCCATTCAGGACACAAACTAATCAATGCATGGCTTATAAATAATTTATTTCTGAGGAAAACAAAGCAAAACAATAGCTCAGTTTGAGTTCACTTGTAATCTTTAGGCTTATACCCATTAAACATGGTTTATTTGTGAGAGAATCAAAGGCAAAACAATTACTGAGTTTGAGTTCACTTATATTCTTTAGGCTTCTGAGACTATAAGCGAAAATGAGCAAACTCCGAAGGAAAAATTATTTTTAGGCTTATACACATTAAAAATGGTTTATTTATGAGAGAATCAAAGGCAAAACAATGACTCAGTTTGAGTTCACTTATATTCTTTAGGCTTCTGCGACTATAAGCGAAAATGAGCAAACTCAGAAGGAAAAATTATTAACAAAAAATAAAGATACATTGTCAAGATAATATTTCCAAAAACTAAAACTAGAGTACATTTCAGCATTAGTAAAGCAGACCAAGGAGCTGGTTTGCATTCACAGATATTATCTTAACATTCAAATCAATGCTGGGCAGATCACTTGCAAAGTACTCAAGCACTCAATGTAGATATATATCGTCTCAGATTGATTAAAACTTAAAAGTGAACTTTTTATAAATTGATCTATTACTGCACCAAACGGCTAATTCACATAGCGATCGAGAGTTTCAGTTAAAATAAATATCCGAAAAATAGTAAACCATGTTAGTCATGTAGTGCATTGTTCTGGAGAATTTTCCCAAGCATCACAGTAATTGTGGGATCCATCCATTTATGCCTAAGTGCATGTTTGTGGAGAAGACCATTTAATAATTAGTTTTAATAGCAACATAGCAAGTAGCAAATTTGATATGCTAAAAGAAGTCGATGATTACTTAAAAACATTGTCAAATCTTGCCACCAGTTACTTGTATCAACATATGAAAAACTGATTGCAGATATGCGACTCATTATGGTCTACCTAGAAGATTTCATTTTCTACAATCCAATTCTTAGCAGGACTACGCACACAGTGATAAATGGCTCTAGTACTGGAAATGTAAAGCATCCTATAGATTTTAAGTTTTAACCCAATAGTGGAATCTCTTCTGAGAGTGTTATGGAGCACTACTCTAGAGATCTCGCTTAACATGATCTATAAAGGTGATTCACGACTCGCCATCCAGTAGCATGTACATTATCACAGGCACCTCCAAATGAAAACCTGGACTTATCAGTTCAGTAACCCAGAAGGCTACTTTGGATTACTTCCTAATTATCTGGTAGAAAGTACCCTTTACAGTCAATTTAAGAAAATATTTACCTACATGGGCATTTTTTAAGATTTACCTATGTTGCAGAGATCTGCCTCTTACCGTGGTATGTGAATACACATCTACTCTGATGTTATCTCTGTCACCAAGATTCGCTAACAGTCAGCAATATGAGACCTCACATACCAGTTAGTTGTATCTGTTGCAGAGATTTCCCTTACTCTGATCTAAATTAAAAATAAGGAACGGCCATAGTCCAGTGGTCAGTATGACTTCTCCAAACAATATATTTCATCAATAGCTCAATTATTAGCACAAGCGTATAATTTTACAACAAATTAAAACATGTTTTTTAAATGCTAATTTAACAGGACAATCACAGCTGTGGGTTTGTTTAGTTAGCCAATTGAGTAGTATTGAAGAGTTCTAGTTTAACATAATCTAAAGATGGTCTGAACGCAAATCCAAATTTTAGAAGAACCGTAACCTTGCAAGCTGTTAGGAGCAATTTGATAGTCAAAAGAAGCCTTCACAAACCAATTGATAAACACCCACCTATATTGGCATGAAAAGAAAAAAAGGTTAAGCCATCAAATAACACGAAACAGAACAGGAGATATTAAATAGTCAAATTCCTATACTTGGCTATGGGGTATATAAATATATAGATGGGTAGATAGGGGTGTTAGGTTGACAATGTAAATATTGGATTTTGAAGACTACTCTCTGCAATTAAAAGTTTACTGATATGAAGTTCTAGACTCTAAACTAAAATGAGCTCTAACAACTTTGATCTTAAGCATTATGAGGACTTCCTTCAAAAGAAGGCCAAATTTATGAGATCGTTAACCTGGTAGGGTGATATAGGGATTTTTCTAATCAAGTAACCTTAACAGGCCATTTGAGAAACATCCACCTCCATGAGCATGAAAACAAATATAATTTTTGAAAAAAATAGAAGAGGAAACATGAATTCGTTAATGGATGCACAGTCTCAGTGATTTAGAGTAAGAAAATCATATGGTTGTAGTAGCCTATTTCATATGGCGGATTTTTCTCAGCCGGCAGTGAAAAGCGACATCCACAGGTTACTTGATCCAGACCCCACTTACATGGGTACCAAAAAAATGGTGAATTATTAGCCACACAGAAGATAGAACACAAAATCTGAGATCTTCTGTAGCCAATGCACATACTAAGTGATTCATTACATAAACACACAGGAGTATAGGCCAAAAACCTGTACAAATCAGACTTTTAAGACGAATGAAATGTGGCAGTCACGAGCGATTTGTAAAACGCCCACCCACATGGGCATGAAATAAAAGATAAAAATTAGACACACCAAAAGATAAATCATAAGATAGTCCATAACCAACTCACACACTCAGTGATCTGATGCATATGTGTGTAAGGTAAGCCATGTAAAAATTGTACTAGTAGAGACAATTGAAAAGTGGCATTTACAGATCATTTGAGAGACACACACACTTACCTGGGGATGAAAAACATGTTAAAGCTTAGATAAACAAAACTCGGAACATGAGACCTTGCATAATCAATGCATGTGCCCAGTGATCTGATGCGCAAAAAATTGATGTCTAAGGCAATGAATGAACAGTTTTTAATCCAGAAAGTTGGGTTTCGAACTTACATCTCTGGCCATTGAAGAACATGAGAGCCTTGCGAAGAGCCTGCGTGTAATTATCAGGCGGCGGAGGGGAATGGTGGTGCCTGGGGACTGTCTTAACAATGAGGGTCACCAGCCCAGCTATGAAACCAGAGACTAGGCAAGATATAACAATCCACTTGAACACAGTTCTGCTGCAAACAATGCAGCCCAGATCTACATACTTCTTCTTTTTCTGTTCACCAGGGCCCAACAGCCAGCTCTGTTGAGTCTCGTCCAGCTGCCTGGACAAGGCTCCTCTGTCGAAATCCTGCAGGTTTCTGCTTCTGTCATCATCTGTGGCAGAGTCCAGATTGATCTCCAAGGGGCCTCCCCATGGATCTCGTCCATAGGCAGACATACTGTTCTCGTTTGCGTTTTCTCAGGATGGTTCTCTCTCTACCTGATAAAAATACGGGCTTTTTCAGACAGTCATTGGAAGCGAGATTGTCTGAGCTGAACTATAGGCCTCTGCAATAACAAGAGAAAGTAAAGGATGCAGCCTTGAGGTCTTCTTGGATTGAACTTTAAGGCTCCCTATGTACTGTAATTTGTTGGGGACGCTGACGTATCAACGACCCCTTTTTTCTTATTAATGTAGTGCGTAGGAAGAAAATGGTGTCTACTGAGTGAGAAAAGTGTGGTGGGATGTAAAGGATATACTTACCATGATCGGACGCAGACAGCTCCGCGCCAGCCGTGCGGTAATCTGGGTTAGTAAACTGTGGGTAAGTCAAGTGCCCAGTTGTACGCCATATATCTGCCGACCAGGTGGGTGGGAAAAAATTGGGGAATTTATGCCAATGCCATTGGTTATTACATTATAACTGCAGACTCAAATTTAATTCTGAGGTTAGGCGACCGCCGACAGTAGTCCACAAAATTAGTCTTTTTTAAAGGCCCGGTTGAAACGGAGTAGACGTTCCAGGCGTTAAAAATAATTTGTTTTAATGGCGGGTCAAGCGCTAATACCGAAACATAACCTCAATTTAAGAAACGCGTGGGTATAAAATCTTGACTGTGGGGAGTTTGCTTGTGCGGAACACAATCTTTCACACGATTATCCTGTGATTACTTAAACCGTGCAATTATGTAAATTGTATGGGGGCGGGGAAGGGAGTTGAGATGATAAATATGTTTGAATTATTTTAATAATTTGTTGGTATAGAAGATTCAACTATTAGGCCTATATGAAAATAAAATAATTTAAATTCTATAGTTTTTTAAATGATTAATTTTTTCTTTTGATTATTTATTGGTTTTAATTTCTCTTTTCAAGACAATTTTGATCTATTAGATGAGACGTATGATTCTCATCAAAATAGATGAGGAGAAGGGGTGTTTCGAGAACCAAGACAATTAATTGTTTTGGTTCTCGAGTCACCCATTCACCTCATTTATTTAAACTAGACATTCCTAATTAATTATCTTGGTTCTCGAGTTGCCCTTTCCCCTCATCTATTTAAACTAGACCTTCCCAATTAATTGTCTTGGTTCTTGAGTCACCCTTTACCTCATCTATTTAGCTATTTTGGTTAACCCTCCCAATCAATCGTCTTGATTCTCGGGTCACCCCTTTCCTCTTATCTATTTAACTATCTAATTTGTTATTCATCTCTCAATTATTTTCTCTTGCTTACTTATCTTGATACAAGATCATAGAACATAATCCAAAATATCAATAAACAAAAATATCCTATAATCTACCCTAAAAATTTAGAAACTAAGATTATAGACTATTAAAATTTCCTTATCTTTAATCCCCACCTTCTTTTTATGGGCGATTTGAAAATATTTATTTTTAATAGGCATAAATTTTCTACAGTTCACTATAATGAGTTTATATATATTAATTCTTAGGATGCTCTTCTCAAGTGAATATTTATTTTGTTTTGTTAAAAATTAAAGCCAATACTTTAATCTGTGTGGCGTAGTTTAGTCGTAAGCGAATATGCGCCACAGGCTGGCCTTCCACTCGTTTTGAGGAGGGACGTTTGGCATTATTAGCTTCGCAAGGTGGGGAATTTATTTTTATTTTGCTTTTTAACCGAATGTGACGGAAAAGAGAATGTGAAAACTAGCCATTGGTTTTACATGCAACCTTGTGAAAATAGACGTCCAAAAAGTAGGCCCTAATATTTTACATTTAGAGCATTGCACTTTGCACGAAATGAACTAGGAACCTACCTTTATTTTTGGAACAAAATTAACCTTGGTATAATTTTGCAAAGCTAAAAGTTTATATTTGGCATTTTTAATTTAGACTTTTTTAACATAAAAATTATATTTGAAGGGTTTGGATTTGATGTGTGTTTTTGTTTTAGTTTATCTTAATTTATTGTTATAGATAAAAATTTGAGTATGTTTTGACTCTTTGATTATGGGTCATATTGTATTCATATGAAACTTAATGTTTATATTAACTTTCTTCATTTGTCATTATGGATATACTCACTGTGTTTGAATCAAATTTAATTTGGTTTTTCCTAATTAGTCTACAAGGTCATTCGTGTTAAAATTTTACTCTTTCAACTAATAATTGTTGCAAGTTCATAGGATATAATTATTTTGAAATGAAATGATAATGGAAATTAGAAGCTCTAAAGGCAACATCAACACTACATAAAGGTAATCATGGGGAAATAACAAGAGTGGATCAGCTTATAAAAGTGGTAAAGATAGCTAAAATTTATGCTTAGGGTCTTAAAAAGTGATGTCATGAATTATTTTTTCTGCCTCAGAGTTCAAGGAACAATATTAGAGTGGTTGATCCACCTCAAAGCTTCATCCTGGCATGGACGAGCAATATTTTAGCCAAAGGAATATGAAAAAGGTGGTGTAGATCAATGAGGTTGATAAGTCTAAGTTAGGTGCACTTTACTAGTGGTTAGGCCACTTAGAAATTTCACCCAACCTTGTTGAACAACTGGTGCAAATGTATAGAAATTAAACCAACAATATGAAGATGGTTTAAGTACTCCAAATCTCCATGTAACATGTTTAAGGTGGTAATAGTGAATGAAGGTTTTTCCCTACATTAGAAACATGTCAATGACAACCAAAAATTTTGCTCAAACTTATAAAGGTTAGCATAAATCATATGAAATTTTCCCTATGTTAAGAAGAAAAGTTGGGAAAGCCAAACAAAATCTCTACCTTTAAAAGCCCAAGTACACTTTTCTATGGTCCAACCATCAAACTTTTCTACCTAGAAAATTGAAAAAGTCGCTTTATGTGTAGATAAACTCTACCAAAGACTTAGAAGTTGGCACTAAGTGGAAGTGGCACACTTTTACATTGGAAAAACAATCAAACTTTCACTTGGGATAGTGAAAGTGGCAAAATTATTGACATTATCTATCTAAAATTATTTTAGCAAGGAAAAGTGGCAAACTTATTAGAAGCACTCTCCACAATTGAGATAACTACACTTTCTTGTTGGAAAAAACATAAAAAAAATCTTAATGGGATAGAAAGTGGCAACATTATTAACATTCTTTACCTAAAATTCTACCAACAAGTAATGAAAAGTGGCAAACTTATTAAGATATTGAGATAACCATGTTTTAAAGAGTAAAAAATATGGTAAACCTATATAAAACATATATAGATATTGGCACACTTTACACTTGCTTTAACCATTGAAATGTTCGACCCAATATTTTGGCAAATGGCAACACCATATAAAAGTTCCTTCAAATGACTAGGTTTGAAAAAATTGCATGAAATTTTTACTCAAATCATAAAATTTACCAGACATTGAAAGTTTGTCACAACAATTATACCAATACGAGTATTCAATCATATCATCAACAAGTTCATGTAAGTAAGAAATTGGTAATGTAGTGGTAAATCAACAATTTTTAGCATTTTAATTAACCTTTAGCAAAGATCTTAGTTATTTTCTAGAGGGATTTTCATTAAAAATAGATCTATGCAAGTAGTGTTTAGGGTTTTCAAGGTTAATTATCAACTCTTGTATCCAAATCCTCAAAAAAAAAATTGTTCAAGTATATAATACCAAGCATCCTATCAAAAAGATTTACAAATGGAAATCAAAATGCTATAACACCAATGAACATATTGATCTTGTGAGATTCTTATGACTAAATTTTTAGGGTTTGAGGACCTTCATCATTAAATATACCATTGTTAATTTTTCTTCTTGGGCTTTTATAGCATGTTTTCATTTCAATTAAGATATCAATGATTGTAATAAATAAAATTTGACTCTTGTAAAAGAAAATCAATTTCCTTTTAGAGAAATTTCAACCTTTTACATTAGGATTGATCAACAATGTTATGTTTAACTAAATTTATTGTTTAGATTTATGTTGATAATCCTTTTTAAAATTATAATTTTAAATAGGAATAAAACGTGGTAAAATCAAACTAAGATACTAAAAAGAGACGAGCTGGTGAAAACTTCTTGAAAAAGAGAAATGAAAATAACTTCTTGATTACAAAAATAGTAATATATGAAAAGTAGAGAACTAGGGATGAAAATCTAGAAGTCTCTACTTGGGGCTCCAACGCAATGTAAGGATTTTTGCATGATGTGATGTAGTGTTATATGAACTAGAAAACTAAAAGCATGGTATAATCCTAAAAAATACCCTACATGCACAAAAATCAAGAAAGATTTTGAAAGTACCAAAATAATAGAAATAACATAGTTACCTCTACTAAATCACTAGTCTGCTCAAAGGATGAAAAGGAAACAAAATTGAGATTAAATGGAGGGTTTTGGAAAGATGTCATTGAATGATTCTAATAATGAGATGGTTCATTTTTCTTTCATAAACCTGTAACAAATAAAATAAAGAAAAATATTTGTTGTGGCTATTTTAGGGGCTTGCCTCAATCAAATCCCATATTGGTCTTTTGACCTTCATGGACAACTCTATTTTTTATAAACTTTTAAATGAAAAGAATAGATACAATGTAAAATAGAATGATAAACCACAATGGTAGTGTCTAAAATGAAGATAGTCATAAATGCAAGCATTGTTAACACTTAGGAATCAAAAACCTAGATGATAAATGTGAGAAAGAGGAGAGGAACAATAAAACAAGAATAATGTCACCTCAAGATCTTGATGTTATTGAGGACACTATCAACTACTACAAATTGTTGTCACAACTCCATGAATGTCACTTTGTAATGAAAAATAATGTTTGCATGCACAATGGATTGATAAAAGCTTCATAGAATAACCATGGAGATTGTTTGCTTTTGCTTGAGAGAGATAAAGCTTTTTTCAAAAAAATCTTCTTAGAGTTATAGAATGAGCCTCTCTTTTTCCAAATTGGAAACAAATGGCTAGATAACTTCTTAGTAGCCCACAAATCCATTACCTTCCAATTTATAGTGATGACTAGGAGAAAGTAACAATCAAATGGGTCATTAGAATCATGATTTTTTACAGGACACTAGCATGTTTCTCAAATGTCTCTGCAATGTGCTCCCATCCAAGAGAATTGGATTAAGGAAGAGTGCAAAGAGCCAAGATCAATACAAAAGTATGAGAGGTATGATACCAAAGTGCTAACACCTTGAATTTAGGAAAAATCATATCTAGACACCAAAGTGAGCACAAGATATAATATGAAATTGTAAGGGTATGCAATTTTTGACATTGCAATGGTACATGACAATCATATTAGCATCTTTAGAGAGATAAATTAATCTATCAAAATACATAAGATAGTTTTCTCTCAAACCTTAAAAAATATTTAGGGTATCTAAGGTTGTATCATGTTGGGGTTTGGTGAAAAGATCTACATAATGAAGGATTTTTCATACCATAAAATATCAAACTCATTGGGATTCAAAGTTTGCTACGATTTTCATCAATTTTTAATGTGCAAAGTGTTTCAAAATCAAGGACGCTTATGTGTAAATTATTATTTTACACAATGGTTACATCTAGCAATGGTTATTTCTAGGATTTATGGGTGAAGCTAAGAACCTATTTTTAGGTTGCATTATTTTATTAGTTTTTTTAGAATAGATTTTTTTTAAGTTCCTTTCTTTATGCTTTTCCTATAGCTTTGGATAGAATTTTTTTAATTTATTTTGGGGGCATTTCATTATTATTCTTAATCCATAAAACCATATTCATTATAACCTATAATTAAGTGTACTAGGCACACGATATTATTAATGAGAGTTGATGCTACACAAATTTTTGTTCAAGTTGAAGTTAAGATTGAATATTTATTTGTAATTTCATCAAGTAAATTAAAAGTAGATTGGATTGATTCAAGTTTTGCATTGATAGTGTCTATTTACTTGAGTTGTGGCTTGAATGCAACGTATTTATTTCTTAAAATAATGTGATGCATTCCTTCAATCATTTTTTGCACTAATAGAACTAGGATCTATTTTAGCTACCTAGAAAGTATTGTTTATGTGTTTAGATTAGTAGTTTCTTTTCTTCAATATATAAACTTGTGTTTGCAAGGCATGACTATTGATAATTTAGTGCATGCATTTGAGGAAAAATATAGGTAGATAGTTATTTCAAGTTATGTAAACCTCCTTGATAAATATTGTATTGTGTACATATCAATATATCTTGTTTATAATCTTATTTTAGGGTCAATTTAGTTTGCTTTAGGTTTAGCTAGGTCTTAAGGAGCTTTCCCCATGATTTTGGAAAGAGGTTTTACTTCACACACTATTTCATTTTTATGTTCTCTTGCAAAAGATAAATTAAAATGCTAATAGTTTTTGGTGACTCTATTGGGAAATAAGAGACAACAAGCTAAGCTTGTATCAAGAAATCAATTTATTTGCATCTAACTAGAGTCTTTTCATCTAACTAGAGTCTTTTCATCATGGATAATAAGGTCTACATTAGATCAGAAAGGAAGTTGAGACTTCCTAATCCTATCTTCCAAACATTTAATCAAGCATATTCAAGTGTAGGCTCACCTTCACCAATGGTTCATGAGCTTATAACATATATTCAATTTCAATGATAAATATCTCATCCCAATAATGGGTGATAACACTCATAATAATCACAATGAGCTACCTCCATTTCCATTTCCATGGTAAGATAATATTAATCATTTTACACTTGCAACTCATAGAAGTTTCAACATCATGGCTCAAGTAAAAAAATTGCAATTCCATGGTAATGACACACAACACCTTGGTAAACGCAATATTGTCTTTGTCATATCATTCAATTGTTTGGTAACTTGGACCATGAATATGTCATGTGAATTTTTTTTATACCTTAGATGGATGGGTTCCCAAATGGTTCCACCATCTTTCTACAAGATCAATCACCAAATCTAGGAGTTCACATGGAAAAAAATCTTGACATGATTCAAACTAGCCAAACTCAATCATAATATATTTTCTTAGTATTGTATTAATATACACATAAAATTTATTTTTCCTTAGAGCAATCACTTGTGTTTGTTTCACCCCAAAATTAATTGCTCTTCTTTCCACAAAATTAACTAAATAAGAGGTCATATAGAAATTTTTTCTTTCTTGCACTTTAGATAACTATTTGTGCAAGTTGTTTCTCATGAGTGGTGCCTAGTCAATTCTAACCTTATTCTCTAAAATAAAAAAGATTAATATGAAATTTCATGACTCTATTCAAAAATTTAATTGTCATTTATTTTCAATTGGAATTTTCTTCTATGAAGTACTTTTTCTACCCTAGAAGCAAAGATTCTTCTCTTGCTTAACCAATTTTTATTGATAATCTTGGAACACATATCTAGGTCTTTGTTAAATAATTCAATGGCTAAATAAATAGTTATGGTAGGGTATTCTAGATGATGTAGGAGCTTAAAAGAATTAATTCTCTTAGGGTTCATATCCAAGAATACTTCACTTAGTAAGCCAACAATCTATCTCATCTAGGAGACATAGTATTTAGTGTGTGCTTTCATTAGATCAAGAGATTGGATTGATATAGGGAATGTAGCATTGATTAATCCCACTATCTACAATGCACTTAACTCAAGTAGTTGTATCCTTCACATACATTCTATTTTTAAAAAAACATGTTTACATGTCCCAAGTCTACATTTGATACTTTATTTGATTTAGATGTAATCTTAGAAGGGAGCTTGACTCCTTTGAACTTGCATATTGATATCATGTGAGTAGTTTTACTGATAATTGGAATAAGGAAATGAGGTTGCAAAGAAATAAGTAATAAATTAACAAAATAATAAGTTGGTGAGGTGTGGAAGCAATAATAGGGGAGATGGGTCAATAGTGGAGCAAGGTCCAATAGGTGGGATAGAAGTAGTTCATAGTGGGCCCCATAGTGAAACACCTTAATATCCAATTGCAAAACACTTTTTATCCAATTGCAAAACACTTTTTATCAAATTGACAAATCATTTGATGCCACATTAGCACACCAATAAAACATGACTTAGTGCACCACTATTGATCTCACTTTTTTTAGGCCTTTTTTGATATCTCAACAAAAAGCATACTGATGTGGCATCATATTTGATGATGTGGCCCTAAAACGAAATATAGAAGCATGTGAGTTGCCAAATAAACTATTGTACAAAATTGAGAGTGATTTGAAATTTTCATGTAGGTTTTTGAGAAATGCAAAGTTAGGGTGCTCCACTATAGGCCCCTCTCCCCTATAATTTATGGTTTCTACTTGTATGCTTGAGATGTCCACAAATCTAGAAAGTACGAATATTGCATGATTATGGAAAGTGGAAGGAGAATTATAGTTTGCAATAATATGTTAATATTTTATAAACTTATGGAGTATAAGCATTATGGGTATTGGCACCCATCCAAAATTTGTATTTCATGTTTGTAAGTGTTGTCCTAGGTCCTTACTTTTGTCCCCTCGTAGATTACCAATCTAAGAACTCATAAATAGGCCACCTTAGTAAATTCAAGTTCAATATTGTTCTTAACACCCATCTAAATCCTTGTGTTGTGCTCATCTATTAAAATTTCTAAGTTTAGGGGATTATGGCTTAGTTTTCATGTTTTGTTAAAATTTCAAAGTTTCAATGCAACTTTGTACCTTTTTCAAGTTGTGTCCTAACAATTATTATTTTGTGCCCTATTGGCCATTCCTTTTCATTATTTGACCCATTGTTTATAATCGATTTGAGATATCCTAAAAGTGTCCCCTAAGTGTTAAAGGGGGGGAATCATTAAAACTATAAGTCTAGACTCTTCCAGGTATTTTCCTTAGTGATTTTATGTTTGTTAGAGTTTCAATTTTTTGGGGTTTTTCACACCTTTATGCCTTCCCTATCAATCCTGACATCTTGCTTTGTTTCATGTCAAAATTCTTGTAAGTGTTTTGTCAAAGTTTTAGTTTTTCAAATCCCCTCATCCCTATCAGACTTGTCAACCCAAACATGCCTTCCCTAAAATTCTAACATCCTGACATTCCCCTTAACTCTTTATCAAATTTCATCTAAGTGTTTTGGAGTTTCAATGGTTCAAATCCCAACATCCCTTTCAAACTTGTTCCCCTAGTATGACTTTCCTTGAAATTATGACATCCTATCTTTTCCCACTAAGTCCCTCATCAAATTTTCAAAATTTCCCCATCCTCGATACCTTACACTTCAAAATTTTCTAAGTCCTTTGGATTTGTACTTTTGGCCATTCCTTATTTTGACACCATGTTTGGTCCCACCCAAAAATTTGATCCTAACAACCCATCATCTTTCTTATGTCAAAGATCTCATATTAGGCTTCCCCATTGAACCTTCTTCACTTGGCATGCCAAATGTCAAAAATCCACCATTCAAACACAAAAGCCTTACCTACCCACAAGATGACCCAATGACATTATTAATGCATCTGTAATGCTCCCCAACTACTAGAGCAGATCTAGTGGAACCTAGAAATCATTATTTATGAAGATTGAAATAGATTCAAAGGAGGAAAATGACACTCAACCACACTTCAGTTATTATTGTAGAGCTAATACTTGAAACACCATCCCTAGGTAACAATTTTAACTTATCTCATGGGTGATTTTCTAATTCCTTCCACTCAATCCCATGAGTCGTTAATGCTTAGACATATGGTAGGGGTATAAAGGATATTATTTCCATGTTTCTAGGTGAATATATTATATTTAAAAGGGATATTATTTTGTAGAACATTGATGAGGATAATAGTTAGGTCATAGTAATTCTCTATATATCATACCCATAATAGATGATATAATTTATTATAACTTTGATGCCTTCCTTCATGGGTATTAAGAACCCAATAGTCCTTGTTTGAAAGAGGGTTCTCAATTCCAATAAAAGATAGGTAGAATAAATTCTTTTTAACATATTCTCTGCTCTTCGGAGTTTTAAGAAACTTGTTCAATGCCTTCAATTCAATAAAAAGTTTTTTTTTTGTTTTTACCTTTTCTCATCAATTTTAGCATGTTGTGTATTCTTTATCTTAGCAACAATTTTTTTATATATTTTTATTTATCTTACCATTTTTTTAAGTGTTCTTATCATGTATGAGTGATTTTTTACTTCTTTTGAGGAGATGTATGTTGTGTATAAATTATTTGTAGGGACTATATGTGGATTCTAGTCTTTAGGCCTATTTTTAAGTCTGTTGTGGCTATCCCCCTCCCTCTTAGTGTCTTTCAAACCCCTTACCTTCATACATACTTGCAAGAACTAGTAAAAAGTAGAGATATGTGTGAGTTTGGTAGCCTTTCATAGGTTTCATGTGTTATTGTGAGCAAGCATAGAGGTCTTGTTGCATCACCATTTTCCCTTTCTATTTTTTCATTCTTCCCTTTTCCTTATGAATTGTTAGAGTAGGATTAAATATTGTTTTAATTTGTGTTGAATTGGATCAACACATGCAGTTAGACTTAGAAAGCAACTGACCTTATTTGGAGGTTTTATCTCGAGTTAGTAAGGCCCCACACTTGAGAGATCATTCTCATTATGTCTTTGAAATACTGAACTAGGTTTAGTAAGGGTGTAATTTTAGGTGACAATAGTTTTATGGTATGCCAAGTGGTCCAGATGTTTAATGTTCCAAGGTATATCATTTTACTCAAAATATTGGTGTTGTTCTTAGTAGTTTCAATCATTAGATACATTCTAAAAGCACTTGACAACTTTACAGTCTCTTGGTTTTAGGATCATGCTAATTAGTCATGCCTAATATACAAACAAGATCGTCATATAAAGGTAGGTGTTCTAAATTCTTGGAATTTCCTTTACCTTTATCAAGAAAGAAAATCCATGATAGGTAGCCCTCACCATATTTATGAGTCAATTCAAGAACACATGGACAAGAGTACAATATTTACCTACAAGTCTAGTAGGTTCTCCTAACCAAACAAAATATTATTCCATACCCCTTCCATAGCTATCTCAAGAAATTAACTTTTTTCTTTTAATGGAGGAATTCCTCTTATCCTTGCCAATCATGAAGAAATTCCAATAGAAGCCTTAAAAATTATACCTTATTTCATTGGAAAAAATGATACTACCCTTATAGAATGCATCCATGATATTTCTAATGTTTTCTCAATCCATAATATTATGGAGGATAATTTACCTATTAGACTCCTTGTTGCTTCCTTAAAAGGTGAGGCATTACAATGGTACAGTGGGTTGCCACCTAATTAAATATATAACTAGGATGAGTTAGGTGAGAATTTGTGAACAATTTGAATACAAGAGTGACCATCTATCTCTTGTAGAATACCTTACCACTATCAAAATAGCCCCTCATAAATTCATGGGAGAAGTTGCAACTTTAGGTTCCAAAAGACTTGGGAAAGGATCCTTGGCTAAGCCTTCTCCAAACCATGCATTCTATTATTTGAGGGCTTTAAAAAGTGATGTGGTTGTCATGACACAGTCAATGGTGGGAACAAACTTGCCTAATGCTTATAAAATATCTATAAGGGCTAAAAATTTCCTAATAGAAGCCAAAAAAATAGCTTTGAGGCCTCCAATACCTTTGTTTTTTGAGCTTCCACCTACTCAACCAAGATTGGAACATCTCCCTATAGCAACTAGTCCACCGACCCCTTATATTGCTCCTTCCAATGAATTGTATGAAGTAAAAACCTTATTACAAATATTTGGTAATGAATTAGTGGCTCTAAAAAGGCAAAAAAAACCCAAAATAACAAAATTTATTAGCTTTTTAATTAATATTATCAACCTAATAGAAAACCTTGTCAAGGGAATACTCAAGGAAAAGGTCAATTAAGCTATGGTAAGCCTTTGACACCTTAAACCTAGCTATCACATGATCTTCCAAATCCTTGATTCTAATGTAAAACAATGTATATTCTAGAACTATGAATGGTGTCACCCATGCAATTAGCCCGATAACCAAAATTCATACCAAAATAGGGTTCTCATCCAAGATTTAATAGTTCAAAGTACATCTATGCTTCCAAAACAATAATTTGAATCATGTCAAGAAAGGGTACTAAGGAAAGAAATGGATACAAGGCGATTCCACACTAATGAATTGACATGAAACTGATTTTTGTTAGCTGACGCCAATTTTGTTATCAAAGAGGGAAAGGAGGTTGAGATATCACAAATGATAGGTTAAAATAGGTTGAATAGTCATTTTACATGAAGAGAGATGCTGCCCATTATCACACGTTATACTAAAAGACTTTTTCCACATTTGCAAGGAAAACGTTAGGTTGAATAAAAAAATTGAATAAGAAGCAAGTACCTATGGTCCACAAAGTATTGTCGGCAAAGTGTGTTTATTTGTCTTTTTGAGCAATGAGGAATATACGAGAAAGCTACCCATTCTTCTTTTTATTTTTTAAACCCTAATCTATGATTGAAAGTGTGAGTTCCGTTGTGTATATATATTAAAGAATGATTCGGACATGAGACCTAACATGGCCATTTCATTCATGTGATTGCCATATTTTTATATATTACTAAAATGTGTGGACACACTGGAAGACTCATTTAGACTGGGTCTTTAAATATATGCATCTCACTTACTACCCACATGATTATAAAAATCCAAAATTCATTTTAATATATGCTATAAAAATATTATTGAGTAATCATGACAATGCATGGTATATTCAAAAGAGTAAACAATATACCTGTTAATTTGAAAATGATATTATATTAGTAATTGGATTTATGGGTTTAATGGGTATGTCATAGTTTTATTTTATATTTTTTAATTATATGAAAAATGATATAAGATGTATGTAGTTTATTAGTGGATTGTCTGCAGGATAGAAATTAGTGTAATAATTCTTATTTCTTTGTAGAATAAAAATCAATGCAATAATTTTTATAACAAAGTAATAGAAAAATAATTAGAACGAAAATCCATGTTTCATAGTTGAAATTATATCCCATTTGAAATTTATTAGAACTAAATCCTTCATAATTTATTAGAGCTAAATACTATCTTGTTTGACATTTTGAATATGGTATCAGGATAAATCTCAACATGAATGTACCTTAGGGGTGTGATGGGATTAGAATTCACTTCTTGATAGAATTTAAACTTTCATCATGAAAGGGCTAGTGGTTTAGCGGTGGAATAGCTCACTAGCCACAAATAGATTTTAAGTTTGTACATTAGCCTATAAAAATATTCTCATTATTACAACTATAGTCCTTTGTAAGAACAAATACAATTCTTATTGCAAAGTAGCAAAAAATAATAATTAAAATCAAAATATATGTAAAAATGCTTTTAAAGTGGCTCAAATTACACTTGCACAAAATGGTGTACATACACTCCAAATTCTTGGGAATAAATCAACACCTTACATTGTTCAATAATTTGAATTTCTTTAGTGAAAGCCACTTCATTCAATATTTAGGAAGTAAATGGAGCTCATTAATTGCTATAACATGCAATAGAGATATGAAACACTTGTGCATAAAACATCTCTACATAGTCTAGTATGTTGTATTGTGATTGAAACAAGTCAATATGAAATAGTCAAATAAAATAAATGTCTTAGAAAACATAATAATGGTATTTTAATCGAATTTGAGGACATAAAGTAAGACAAAAATAAAAGTCCAATTCAATATTTTAAAGAATATTGAAATTGAGAATGAAATTAACATCGTTAAAAATATTGAATTTTAAAATTAAATTACATAATATTTAAAAAAAATTAAAGTTGTGGAAGGATTGTAGTTTAATTGGTTGAACTCAACTGGTGAGGATAATGGTATGTTCTTTGATTATGTCATCCACCATGGTTAAAATATCTTGGAGGCATGATTGGGCCAAGTTCGACCTTGTGTGACTTTGATGGACTAATTCCCCTACTCATAGTAGCTTCACCAAAAAATGACATTTATTTTATAAATGTATGTTTACTCATCTAAGTCTGACCTTTTGTGACTTTGACACACTAAGTCTCATGTAACTCAATAGCTTAATCAAATAATAAATTTTAATATATAACTATATGTTTGGGCCAAGTTCAACCTCATGCAACTTTGACATAATGTTTCACCTACTCATAGCAGCTTAATTGAAGAATGAATTTTGATTTATAATTGTATGCTTATCCATTGATGTTCGACCATGCATGACTTTAATGGATTAATTCCCCTAGTCATAGTAGCTTAACCAAAGAACAACTTCTAATTTATAAATTTTTACTTATTCATCATATTTTTAATTTAAAAGATAATGCCCATTTCTATATAATCCAATTGTCTTCATATATAGATAGATAGATACATTATTTTCATGTATATAAACTAGAAAAAATTAGGATGACACAAAATAATACCAAAGCTAAGAATAAATATGTTTGTAGTATTCACATGAGTTAGTAGTATGAAAATATAGATGTCATCCATAATATGGGTCTATTAAATGGAAACGGGTTTTTTATTTCTTTTTAATATTAATAGAGGTAAATAATATTGTGTGTGTGACTTTTGGAAATATGCCTAAAGGACTTCCTCCTAAGAGGGATCATGATCATGCCATATAACTAGTTCCAAGAAGCCAACCACCGAACATTAGGCCTTACAGGTACCCACATATACAAAAAAGTGAGATAAAAAAGATTGTTGAAGAGGGGGTAGAGGCAAGAATTATTAGGCATAGCCAAAGTTCTTACTCCTCACTCGTGGTGATGGTGTGTAAGAAGGATGAAATGTGGTGCATGTGTCCAGACTATAGAGTGCTCAACATGTACACCATCAAAGATAAGTTTCATATTCCAGTACAAATTGATGATTTACTAGATGAATTGAATGGAGCTATGTATTTTACAAAGTTAGATCTTAGATCTAGTTATCACTGAATTCGAATTAAGGAAGAAGATATTTGTAAGACAACATTTAGGACTCATGAGGGTCATTATGAGTTTTTGGTGATGCCATTTGGTCTTACAAATGCACCATCTACATTTCAAAGTTTGATGAATTCCATTTTTTAAAAATTCTTGAGGAAGTTTGTATTAGTGTTCTTTGATGATATATTGACTTACAACATCCTAAGGCATGCATCAGTGAGAGGCTTGCATCAAACAACAACAGTAGGGTTTCAAAGGAGGGTAGGAGCTACATTTTGAAATTCTTCTTGTACTATAATATTTGTGTTGTGTGATAGCAACAAAGGCTTCATAAAATTTCAAAGGTGGGTAGGAGCTGTATTTTGAAATTATTTTTTAATATAACACATTACAACAAAGGTTTCATCAATTTTATAATAAAAAAATCGCATATTATCAATCACGTTGAATTAGAAGTTCACAAAAGATTAAAATGAGCTTGGTTTATTTTGTCTTTAAATTGGAGAATTTAAAAAATAAAATATAAAATAACTTTAACTAAGGTTATTTAAGATGAAAGAGATAGGTATATCCTCCTTAAGCTTCCCATGTATTGCATAATATTTTTGATTGATGGTTTTACTATTTGACACATACATCATCCTCGTCACTTAACTTCGAATCCAAAAGTTCTATTACCAACGAATCAAATTCTTTGTATAGAAACATTAATTATCATAAACATCAAACAATATTTTCCGTACTTTCCAAACTTTCAATTTCAATGCATCAATGCAAAACATTACTTAATAAGAACACATAATTTTTATCAAGACTAAAACTAATCTATCCTTTTTTGTTAAACTCTAAAATCTACGACATTAGTAAATGATGTAAATTCTCACTTCAAACCATCTCCAAAAATAAATTAAATTAAATATTAAAATATTCTTGGTATTGATTCTATATTTTCTTAAACCCTTTATCACTTATTATTAAAAAGTTCGACACATTTCCCTCTTAATTAATGTGACTAATCCGTTTCAAAAATTTATATGCGAAATACATTGCATTGGTTTTCAATCACATTACCTAGTCATGGCCCCATTCACTTTAAAAGTAGATATTTAAATTTTTATTTTTTTAAAATTCCTTTAAGGCATCGAATATCCCAGTATTAATCATCCCTATGCAAACAAAACTTACGGCTTCAATAATTCAACATTTATTACTGTTCCTTTCCATTGTTGGAAGATGATGTGCATGCTAACTAATAACATTTCGCAGCTCTGAATTTCCTAGAAAGTTTCCATAAGAGTTCATCCTGCAGCTTCATGTTTGGCCAACAGGTACCATATATCTGTTTTTTTCAGAATTGAATTATCAATATAGAATTCTTTGAACTCTTAGATTTAAAGATGTTTTGTTTTTAAAATCCTAAACTGTAACTAAAATGGTAGAAAAACATCTATTTTTGTTTCCCTTCTGTTTAATAGGCAAACTTAAACTGTAAATAAAATTATTTTTAAATCTTTTTTAGTAATATTTTTCTCTCCTCATGCTCTCTTCTTTCATCCTGATGATGGATCACGGAGTGTGATCGGAAACGTTGATGCAAAAACTTGAACACGCTCTAATCCATAAACAATTATTGACAAGAAAAGACTTTTCAAATTATTACAATCAAGTATTAAAGCCAAATGCAAAAACTGATGCAAGCAATGAAATAATTTTATTTACAAATTATTAAAAGAGAAAAAAGATGAACTAGATGAATTAATTAAATAATTTAAAACTATTTAGTAACGTAAAAGTAGAGGAAAATTTCAAATTTTAAATAATTAAATTTTAAAAATTATTTAATTATCCAAGATGAAGGGGAAATAAAATTAATTTAATTAAATGCAGAAGAAAAATTGATTAGGAAAGATTATAGAAATTGATGATGTTTTGGAAGAAACGAGTTAGTCAAATTTAGGTGTCTATATTTTTCCCCTCTTTGAGCTAATGCATTTTACATTGTTTCAAAGAGTGTGAAGGATTTTGTGATATCCTACCCCAATTTGCCCCAACAAATGAAGAAATGGAGGTAGGATGCCCCCTCGAGAGATTGACAAAATAAATATTTTATTTAGGTCGAACTCTTGAAAAGGTGTGATCAACTTAGTAGAGGTGAAAAAAATGGTAAATTAGGAGAAGAAAATATCAAGATGATGCAATGACTGGGTTGAGGAGGAATGTGGGGAGGAAAGAGGGTGAAAATACATATGTGATTGTGGGTTAGTATGGTAGAATAAAATGCAAGATGATGATGGTTATTGATCGATATCATGTAACAAAATGTGTAATAGATGAGATATTTAAATAGATAGATATGAGATAGATTGATATAGCTGGATATGATATTGATAAATATTGTGCATTTTTGTTTTTGTGATTTTTAATCATCATAGAGTATTTTATTGTGGCAAATGGATATATGTACACCAAGGTATGACAAACCATGGTGACTTTGGTATCCTTTGCATGGACATTGACACTGCAAACAAGAAGGATTGTCCTTATAGATAATAGATATAATAGAACCTTGTTAGAATATGTGAGGAAAATAAAACTTAAATCATAATATCCCTAATGCAAAAAAATGTATTTAAATGACCTTATAAACAAAAGAAGTTTGTTAATGCTAGAAGTCATTCCAACACACATAAGGAACATACATGTGCTAGTAATGCAATGAGAACATTTCACAAACACATCATACAAAAGTATTGACTCTGCCTCATTCCTACTCCTCTAATCTCATGGAGATATCCTCCAGTAATATAGGAATAGGGAAATTTGATAAATCAATCAAATAAAAAAACTCACTCACCAAAAAAATCAACAACCATTATATTTTCTTGTCGAAGGATATATGCTCAGATAGGATAATGCCTATTGGCAGAAAGATACATCCATCAAGGCATGATAGTTTGGATAAGATTGGCTAAAGTTGGTTAGACAACTAATCAATAGGCAGTAAGCCAACTCAGCATGAGTCTTTTGATTGTGATTTTTTCTTGAACACTCAATTTCTCTAAGTAAATACATGATTTTGTACTTTCTTGATTGTCATGCTTAGGCATTGATAATTTATTATGCAATGATAGATGAGTATGATCTAGGCTTATTATGGTTTGTGATAAGTGAACTCTTTATTATGGATACTGTGCGATGATGAAATGGTAGTTTGTGAAAGGATTTCCCTCTAATACTGACTCCAAGGATCCAATCTAAACACTAGGTTGAGGAAATATCCCCAATTAGGTATAGGATTTGCTTATTATTGGATACATAAATTATGAAACTTATTATGACTTAAGATGGAATGGAATGACACTAAATATTGATAATTATCAAGCCATGATAGGGTTGATAAGTGCATGATTTTTTTTTTACTATATGGATGGAGTAGATAAGACGCTAAGAGATGGTGGATAGAGGCTTCTACACATGGTGCCTGTAAATAGGTTTTCACCATGGTACTTACCCAAGGTGCCACAAAAGTGGTTTTTACCATAGAGCAGATTATTTCTTTTTAATTTTTTCTATTTTCTATTTTTTTTTTATTAGAATACTTTGAGGATTGTGCAAATAATTTCTTCAGGTGAATGCTAATGATGGGTTCATCTAGTGGCCCACCCTCACATGTGCATCCAATTGGTATGATCCATATCCATAAGATGTTGCAACAATGAAAGGTCCTTGCCAATTTGGTTCAAACTTCTCTTTCTTTTCATGATCTTGTTAATTCTTTTGGTTCTCTTTGAGTACTAGATCTCCTATCTCAAATATGAATTTCTTGTTATAGCTATGATGAAGGAAATTTGGATAATACTGTAAATGATTGAGCACCTTAAGATGCCTTTTGTCTAACATTTCTAAGTCACGTAGTCTAGAAACTTTGTACTCTTCATCATCAATAGTGTGTTGTAGAGAGACCCTCAATGATGGAAGCTCAACCTCTATAGGTAAGGTGGCTTCAACTTTGAAAACTAATGAATAAGGAGTGGCTAATGTTGGTGTGTAAATATTGGCTCGATAAGCCCATAGGGTGAGATTAAGATGGATATGCTAGGCATGGCCAACTTCATTGACTATCTTTTTGAGGATATTTAGGATTATCTTATTTGATGCCTCAACTTAGTCATTGCTTTAAGGGTAATATGGAGTGGAGAATCTATGTTGGATAAGAGACTTATGGAAAAGATCGTAGACCTTTTTGAAAGGTTGATTATTGTTAGTGGCAATGGTTGAAGGGACGTCGTATCGATAAATAATATAATTGAGTATGAAATTAACTATTTTTTCTAGTGATGAATGTGAGGGGAATAAGTTCAATCCATTTTGTAAAATATTTTATAGTGGTAAAATAAATTTATGGCCATTGGATGTTGAGGGGTGAATCTTACTTATGAGGTTGAGTCCCCACTATGAAAAAGGCCATAGTGTAGTAATTATTTGTAGCTCATGTGTTATTGCATGGATGAGGTCTCTATGTTGTTGACGTTTCTAATACTTTATAGAAAATTGATGGGCCTCTTGTTCCATTATACGCCAATAATAGCCAATTCTCACAAGTTTCTTAGCTAGATTAGGATCATCAAATTGTGTCCCATAGATAATGTTGTGTACCTCATCTAAGGTAGTGTGGGGTTCATTTGAGTTAAGAAACCTAAGGAGAGTACCATCAAGACTCCTTTGATAAAGAGTATCACCAAGTATTATGAAGTAGGATAAGTGTATAACAAAGGTTTTTTGTTGATTGGAGGATAAATCAGTTGGAAGGATATTATGATGGAGGCATCCACAAATGTCTTGATCTACCAAGTAGAGTTGGGACCAATGATTTCACACACGAGCTCAAATTTTTGGACATTGAATGTGGGGATCAAGAGTTGTTCTACTAGGAACTCACAATATTGAGTATTATGTGGCATGTCTAAAAGAGATCCAATAGTTGCCATTGAATTGGTTGCTTTGTTATTTATCCCAGGGATCTACTCAAATGATATTTGGGTGAAGTAATCCTTGAAAGTGTCCATTTTCTTTTATGGTTGGATTTTATCATTCTTAGTTTGGTAATCATCATTCACTTGTCTGATAACTAATTGGGAATCACCAAAACTTGTAGTTCCTTGATTTTCCATTGTATTTCCATTCATAGTCCAGTGATCAATGCTTCATACTTAGTAATGTTATTTGTGCAAGGGAATGCTAACCAATATGATTTTGGGATGTACAATCACCTTGTGGGGTTACAAATAGCATGCTTTCTCCTAATACATGGTGAGTATATGAACCATCAAATTATAATTTCCATAAGTGAGAGGGGATAACAATGAATATTCCCTCATTTAAGAAATCAGATATCAATGGATGATCTAAAATTATGGGGGCATATGCTAACTGATCTCAACAATCACTTGTCCCTTGATAGATTTTATGTCTACATATTTGATATCAAATTTACTGAGGATCATGACCTATTTTGCTAGTCTGCTTGTGAGTGTCGCTTTGTTAAACAATTACTTGAGGGGATCAATCTTAGCAATGAGCTTGGTTTGATTATTTAGCATAAAATGTCTTAGCTTTTGAGAAGTGAAAATAATTGTCAAACATGCATGTTCAGTAGGAGTGTAGTTGAGATCATAGCCTAATATGGTGCGACTGATATAATATATGACCTTTCTTTGCTTGAAGAGTCATGTTGTGCAAATGTGGTAGTGGAAATGCATAATAAATAATGGTTTCCTTGAATAGGTGGCATCATTACTAGAGGGGAAGTGAGATAATCTTTTAATTGTTGAAAATATTGTTGACAATTCTTGTCCCATTTGAAGGTGACACCCTTGTGTAATAGATGTATGAAGGATGACATTTTCCGGCTAACTAAGCAATGAATCAATATATGGACTACAATTTCCCTTGAAAACTATGTAGTAGTTTGAGAGTTGTTGGTAGAGGCATATCAATGATAGCTTTTACCTTTTCAGGATCAACCTATATGTATGTGTGAGAAATAATGTAGCTTAGTGTATAGGAGTGAATTTGCACCCCTTATGCAAATTCCCCCTTTTTCTTTCTCCACTTTAGAAAAGCAAGTTCAAAGGCTTAATTCCACCTAAGCCCACTGCTTTCATCCCACTTGGCGCCTGTTTTGAGTGTCGGTAGAAGCGTTTTTTTCAGGGACACTCGCACGATGCGCAAATGTCCACACGACGCGCTTACTTCCCTAGAAGATTCCTTCGATTGAACATGTAGAGGCGTTACACTTCTCATTGGGAGTCAAGTTGTAACACCCTCTTTGGCCGACTGACCCGAATATGGTCGTTTCTTTCATTGTCTCCTTCAAATTCATTCCTTCAACATGCACTTCATCTTATTCACAACTTCAAGCATTCAACCTCACACTCTTGCACTCACTCTCAAGTATTCAAGCAACATTCTTGCACTCCATTGCAACAAATACATCACTCCATCACTTTGATAGAGCAAGTTGGGGAAAAACACCATTGTAGTAGAGGCTCAAGTAGTCTCATTTTCTCCCCCAAGCAACCTTGAGTGCTCTTGGTGGAGGTGGTAAGCTTCCCTTTCCTCTCCTCTATCACTTGGTTGAGTAAGCACACTTACTGTCTTGTAGTGCTTTAGTGCTTTTTACTAATTTGTTTTCTTTATCTCACTTTCTTGGTTGTCCATGGAGGTGGAAACACCTAAATGGGGGTTTGACTAAGGCAAGACCCTATACAACAACCCAACATTTTTCCCTCTCTCTTGTGTGTAGGTGGGTGTGCTTTCAAGGAGCTAGCTGGTGAACAAGTTTCTTTGTGAGACCCTTCTTGCCACCTTGACTCTCGTATTTTTGCTTTATCACATTAGAGAATATCTTATTTACTTAATCACATTATTTTGGCCCTTTAGTAGTAGTTAGCTGGGCTGTTAGCTTGTTTTCTTAGGTTTGACCTTGTCTCTATAGTTGTCTGGTCGTATGGATGCCAGTGCACTTGAAGACGCCTATGCATTGCGATGTCATCCCAGTACCGTGCTTTTGTCTTTGGGCAGAAAGCTTCCTGAGGCATAGTGTTGGACTTGAAAACTAGCTCACCTAGCCCCATTTTGTATTTCGGGTCTGTAGAGCGATTGAAGGACCTTATAGTCCTCATCATTCTTGTCTCACATATCTCAACATTTCGGTAAGCTGAGGTAAGTTAGGGAAACCTTCTGCATCTTGGCCCTCTGTGACCTGTGGCCTTGCACGTGGTGGTTCCCCACTCTTACATTTTTGGTGAACTCGACGTGAACCATTATGGTTTCGTATTGCGATACTGGTCCAGTTCCTTTCCTTGTACTCTAGGAGTGTTGTAGGTGTGAGTGTTGTGAGGTTGTCGCCTTACAACCCAACTTGCAAAACCTTAATTGGGTCACTGCCTTATCCTTTTACATTTAGTCTATGAAAGTATCGTCTAAGTGTGCATAATGGCGTCCTTCCTGCATCAACCTATCCCCTCTACGCAACTTGTGGACAATGGTACTAGTATAACCTTCGATTCATAGGACTTGTTGATGGGTTTTAACAAGGAACCATCTCCTCTCTATATTCCTACGCAAATCAATGGAAACATCATAGCGGGTGTTCTCGTTGATCTAACATCACAAGTAAACATAATAACCAAGGAGATTATGTTGATTAACTTCTTACATAAAGATGGGCATGATGCACCTGTGAGTACTATCTGCACACATGATAGGATTTTCATGCCCCCTTTAGGTAGTATTGTCCTGTCGGTCCTAGTGGGACCTAAATCTGTGAACCTCTTGTTTGACATTATCCCTGGGTCTGAGATCTTTAGGGTGAAATTGGGTATCCCTTGGTTGGTAGCGATGAATACGATACCCTCGGTCATTCATAAATGTTTAAAATTTATCCACAGGGTTTCTATACATGTAATCCATGACACTAGTTATAGACCACCAGTTGCTCATGGCAGCTACTCCTTGGACTATTCCTGGCCTACGCCCATTGGTCCTCTTCCACCTAGGACAAACCTTCTGCACTGAACATATCAAAATTATAAGAAAGGGTGCCTGAGGCCAAAAGTGAGATACCCTCCCTCGCCTTATGCTATTTCACATAGGGATTTTTTAAACGCTGACAACAATGTCGCTAAGACACGAAAGAAGGAAGAAGAGAAGCGGTCCCAAGATCCTCCTTCTTCCTATTCTGCTGGTCAGTTTGGCACTTCTTCTTGCTCTACTGTGGTACCTTCAGATCCTGCTCCTCTTCTACACGAGAATCCTATGGTGCTCGCTTGGTGAAAGCCTAAGTGTCCTAGATTCAAACTTCCTATTTTCTGACAGAGCCTAGAACTGTTTGGTATAATAGGAAGATGGTCTCCTGAGGAGATTCCTCTTTGTCTCGACATTCACAGCCTCCTACCACTCCTGCCCCCAAAGTAGTGAACGGGAAGAGGCCCACTATCAAGGCTCTTGAGTCGACTCCCCCCGTTGCTCCTCAACATGTTCCTCCTGCTCTCATTCAAGAATCCATTCCTCTGTCAGAAACAACCGTAATGGATGTTCTCATGGTTGAGTAGGAGCCTTCTACTCCTTCACAGCCTCCAGCCTCCAACTTAAAGAGTCATAGAAACCACCTTGCACGTGAGTGCAAGCATCGATGAAAGGATATTTTGGTTGAGCAGGCCACCTCGCAAAGGAAGTAAGAAGAAATGACCGCCCCTGCTTCAGGCCCCCTGCAGTGTCGTCCTCTCCCCTTCCTTCTGCCTCTCTTCAGTTTGGTCCTGTGTTGCTTCTGGCTTCCGTTGTGAGTGCGAATGTGCCTAACCCTAAGGGGATATAGGTGTTCATCACCCCTTTGGTGGAGCCACCTTTTTTGATGTCTGTTATGGATATCCAACCTTTCCCAAAACTTGTGGATATGATTAATACCTCAGTTGTATCTGCTGCAGTTCTTCCCTCCTCTTCCTCCGCACATCTAGCCTCATCTGTGGGGATTTCATCTCCTTTGATGAAGCAAAAGGTGGAGTGTGGTCCTTCTAGCAGTGAATGACTTAAGAGGAGCCCACCTTCTTCGCAAGCTAGTCCCATGTTGACTTGTTTTGTCTTAGTAATAAAACCAGTCCCGGCTTCTCCTGAGTTTTTCATCACTCCCAAGTCATTTGGCGAGCCTAGCAGTGAATCTTAGGTGCAGCCTACCCCATCCACTGAAGTTAGACACAACTCTCATGTGGGGTGCATGTTTAACTTTGTGGATGAAGTTTTGGCCTTGTGAGCATTTTTTGTGAAATCGTTGACCCTAGCTCCACAAGAGCTTGGAAAAGAAGACCTTGCATGACCTTCTTCCTTGGCCCTTGTTGCAGGAGGGTCAGATGCTCCTCCTCTTAACATCCAACCATTGTAGGCTCATCCTCCTTCCCCTTATGATGATCTAGAGTGGGAAGCAAACGACCTCTTGGTTAATCAATGTTAGGAGGAGGCCTCTTGATCTTTTGTGTGTGTGTGTGTTTTGTGATGTGTTCCCCCATGATCGTGCTATGTGTGCCTGGATGACCCTTGTCACCCCTATTGGTGCTTGGATATAGGTGTGGTTTTTGTGTCGTAAACCTTCCTCTATCTGTATCATCATTATTCCATGTTTGTGCTTGATTTTTGATAAATTGGGGACGATGCAAAGCGTTGGGGGCATCTAGCCTTCCATTCCATGTTGACCCAATTTTTTTATTTTCACTTTTTTTTCTGTGCATTCTTCCTAATCTGGTTGGGGATTGATGATCTTTCACCTTGCACCACATTTATCTATCATTTATATGAGCTTGGACATATTTGACCTCACTAAACCAAATCCACCTGTGCCCTTTGTTTGTGTTTTTTTATCTTTTTCTTTCTCTTTATCTTTCTCTCTTCTTTGCTTGAGTTTTCCTTCTCATGTGTGACAATGTTCTTTCTTCAAAATTTCATTTTTTAGAAAACGTATTCATTGCTAGCAGATCTTTTCTCAAAAATCCTTACAAACATTCCATTCTGAAAACAACATTCAAAAGGGATCCTTTTGAAAGAACTTGAGTGTTTTTCCCCGAGGTGGAATGGCTATAATCTTCCCCTCACATGGGGGAATTCTCTTCCTTTATGAAAAGATTCCTTGATGAAAGATCAATTCAAGAAAGAGAAAATCTACTTTCAAATTGTGCGTCCCTTGAGTGGACCCCCTCTTCACAACGGGTTCCCAAGGGACCCCTTCAAAATCTTTTCAAACTGTCAATGGTTTGCGCGACTGTCCACTTACTTGCCTACATGGCTGCTTCCTGACTCTGCGGAGTCCACTTTGCTAGGTTTCCTCCATGTGAGAGATCTTGGGGGATACCTCCTTGCAGGACTAAGATCTTGTAGGGCACTTCCTCCATGCGAGAGATCTTGGGGGTGGCTCCCCTACAAGACTGAGAGCTTGTAGGGAACTTTCTTGGGTTTCCTCCATGCGAGAGATCTTGGGGGTTACCTTCCCTACAGAGCTACAAATATGTAGGGCACTTCCTTGGGTATTCTTCATGTGAGAGATCTTGGAGAATGCCTTTCCTATAGGACTGAGAGCCTGTAGGGTGCTTTCCTCGCTTCCTCCATGTGAGAGATCTTGGGGGATGCTTCCTGGATATCTTCCATGTGAGAGTTCTTGGGGGACACCTTCCTTGCAAGACTGAGAGCCTATAAGGTGCTGACTTCACGAGGCTTCCTTCATGTGAGAGATCTTGGGGGTTGCCTCCTTGTAGGTCCACGGGCCTATAAGATGCTTTCTTTCTTCAATTTCATATGGAGTCCTTCGCTTTCCCTACACCTTCAGGTATGCCAAATATTGGTTTGCTTCCTTGATGGTTTAGGTATACATTTCTAGCCTTATTCCTTCCTTGATCTAATTTACCGAACACTCATCAATACTCATGCTTGCTAAAGTGGGGGAAAAATGTATAGGAGTGAATTTGCACCCCTTATGCAAATTCCTCTTTTTCCTTTCTCCACTTTAGAAAACCAAGTTCAGAGGTTTAATTCCACCTAAGCCCGCTGCTTTCATCCCACTTGGCACCTGTTTTGAGCATCAACAGAGGTGTTGTTGTCAGGAACGCCCACACAACACGTAGATGTCTGTGTGGCGCACTTACGTCCCTTGTAGGTTCCTACGGTTGAACCTATAAAGGCATTACACTTCTCATTAAGAGTCAAGTTGTAATGCCCTCTTTAACTGACCAACCCGAATATGGATGTTTCTTTCACTCTCTCCTTCAAATTCATTCCTTCAACATGCACTTCATATTTTTCACAACTGCAAGCATTCAACCTCACACTCTTGCACTCACTCTCAAGCATTTAAGCAACATTCTTGCACTCCATTGCAGCAAATATGTCACTCCATCACTTTGATAAAGCAAGTTGGGGACAAATACCATTGCAGTAAAGGCTCAAGTACTCTCATTTTCTCCCCCAAGCAGCCTTGAGTGCTCTTGGTGGAGGTGGTAAGCTTCCCTTTCCTCTCCTCTATCACTTGGTTGAGTAAGCACACTTACTATTTTGTAGTGCTTTAGTGCTTTTTACTACTTTGTTTTCTTTATCTCACTTTCTTGGTTGTTCGTGGAGGTGGAAACACCTAAATGGGGGTCTAACTAAGGCAGGCCCCTATACAACCACCCAACATTTTTCCCTCTCTCTTATGTGTAGGTGGATGTGCTTTCAAGGAGCTAGCTGGCGAATGAGTTTCTTTGTGAGACCCTTCTTGCCACCTTGACTCTCATATTTTTTCTTTATCACATTAGGGAATATTTCATTTACTTAATCACGTTATTGTGACCCTTTAGTAGTAATTAGCTAGGACGTTAGCTTGTTTTCTTAGGTTTGAACTTGTCTCTATAGTTGTCTGGTCATATGGACGCCACTTGAGAGATGCCAGCTCACCGCGCTATCGTCTTAGGACTGCACTTTCATCCTCAGGTAGAGAGCTTCCTAAGGCATAGTGTTGGACCTAAAAACTGGCTCGCCTAGCCCCATTTTGTGTTTCGGGTCTGTAGAGTGATTGAAGGACCTTATGGTCCTCATCATTCTCATCCCACATATCCCAACATTCCGCTAAGCTGAGGTAAGTTAGGGAATCCTTTTGCATCTTGGCCCTCTGTGACCTAGGGGCTTGCACGTGGTGGTCCCCCTCTCTTACACTTAGTAACTTCCCTAAAGTAACCCCAAATACACACTTCTTAGGATTCAATTTGACATTGTATTTTTTAAGCCTATCAAATATTTGTGCAAGAACATTTAGATGATCTTCCCTTGTAGTTGACTCAGATAATAGATCATCAACATAGTCTTCCATGAGGACATGCATCATATTATGAAATATTGTGGTTATTACTCGTTGATAGATACCTCTAACATTTTTAAGACCAAAGGGCATGAAATTCTAGTAGAAGGTTCCCCATGGACATTTGAAATTTGTTTTGTGTTGATCCTCTGTGGCTATACAAATCTAGTTATACCCTAAAAATCCATCCATTAGAGATAGCGTTGAGTGTCCCATTGTTAGGTCTACAATCATGTCTATGTTTGGAAAAGGGAAATCTTCTTTTGAGCATGCTTTGTTAAGGTCTTTGAAGTTTTTGCATATACAAATGCCCCCAGTTGGTTTGGTAATAGGTACAAGATTAGATATCCATTTAGGATAATCAATTGGTTTGATGAAGCCTACATCTAATAGTTTTTATAGATCTTCTTTTACTAATAATGTGATCTGTGGATGCATTTTGTGTAGCTTATGTTCAACATGATTTGCCCCAAGGGATACTATTAGGTGATGAAGAACTAGCTTAACATCTAACCCTAACATATTTGTGTAGGACCATGCAAATTTTACTTGTCTATCCTTAAAGAATACCATGAACCTAGTCTTCTCCCAATCTTATAATGATGCCACAAAATAAGTGATCCTAAGATTGTATGTTGTGCCAATGTTGACTTCTTAAGATTTCTCTACAAGCACTTGTGATCTTTCCGATTTGTTGACATGGGGAGAATCTCAAGCCTTCCATCCTTAAGGGCCTTAGAAATTTTTTCACCATCGAATGTGTCCTTTGATTTTACTATTTTATGGTCTAAAAGTGTTGCATTACGATTCTTGCCAGGGGACCTTTATATGATTGTTATATTTTTGTGACAAGAAGGTTTGCAATTCTCTCCAAAGTATGCCATGTTGTCAAGATCTATAGTGAAGCCATCTCTATGATCCCCAAGTGGAATTCCATCTCTTAGTCCCATGAACTCAGCTATGGCTTCATTGTTTTGGAATATATCCCACATCCTCAAACAAAGAGTCTGTAAACGTCACGGTTTCTGAGAAATAGCTCTTCAAAGATTGCTACCTTTTAGCACTTTGGACTCTTAAGGGAAATCGTCGGTCCAATGTAGGTCAGAGTGATTCGACGTATTTGGGTGCAAAAGAGGGCCATCCCTAGTGTAAAAGTACCCATCCAGACATGTTGGAACAGTCTGTTTGGTCGTATGAGTTGCTAAATGAAAGTTGCACCACTTTGTAACTTTACACTGCTTGCATCTGACAACTTTTCCCTCAATTGAAAACTTGCCACCACGGGAAAACGCCTCCAAGATAGCAAAAACTGAGAGAGGTTATTATAGAGGGGCCCAACACAATCTTGTAGCATCAAACAAAATGTTTGTAGGCATCACAGTTTCTGAGAAACAATCTATCAAAGATTGCTGCCCTTTTGCACTTTGGACTCTTAAGGGATTTCATTGATTGAACGTAGCTCAAATTGCTTCAGCATGTTTGGGTGCGAAAGGGGACCATACCTAACCTAAACGTAACCATTCAGATGTGATGGAATAGTCGGTTAGGTCATACGAGTGGTAGAACAAGATTTATTTATGCACTTACAAGTAGTTTTCAACCTCCAACCGAACTCCAACGCTGATTTTCATGTGAAAAAAAGCCATGAGACCATAGCTTGTTGCTTTCTTTTTAATGGAAACTAGTGGGCAACAGAGTTAACTTCTTCATAGATTTAGCGTTTGAGATTGCAATAAGACATCAAAATGGCTAGTGTACTAAATAAATTCTTATGATTTCTAAAGAATGCTGGTAACTCTACTTAGTTGGCTTCTTTTTTCAAAATCATACAAATTGAACCTTGGCATCAATAGACTATGTATATCAAGCTACCGCAATTCAAGTTTCAACAATGAATATTTATCATGCATGTTTTAAATGACATTCAAGTTTATGGTGGTTTTGTTGTTTATATGATGTTATGTGATATTCTAATCCTAATTCATGCTTCTATGCTGTATATATATATATAATTTTTACAATTTTTTTTACTAACGAACCCAAAATGAACTGAACCACCCCCAAAATTGTTTTAGCCGAACTAGCGAACCGAACCCCTGAACTTGAACCCGAACCCAAACAGGTAACTTAGTTTGTAAGTCAGTTATTGGGAGTTGGTCAGTTGTTTTGTATGGGGGAGAGTCTTAAAAAAGGTTGATGAAGTCATTTTGAGGATTGATGAATGTAATTTTGTGAAGAATCAATAAGATCATATTGAGTTACTTTGCAAAAACTGTGGTTTCTACAGAAAAAATCTATGTTTTCTCCATTGTTCGACCCCTACACAATAAGAAACGACTGCATAGCATGTGGAATGTGGGGGAAGTAGGCATGAGACCCCTTTAAAGTTGGTTTGAGTGCTTTCTTTTCATTTTTTGTGAGTTTTGTGCCAAGTTTTCTCAAGGCGGGTAGTGAACCTAGATTTTGCATTTTGAGTAAATTATGAATTATTGAAGCCCTCCACCTACTGTACCTTTCATGTGGCTTGGTGGAGAGGCTATGTAAAATATGATTTGAATGTGTGCAGGTCCATTTAAGAAAGGGGAAATGATTTGTGAGTCTTGGAGTTGTCGTCCTAAGCAAATCATTGCTTAAATTGCATGAAAATGGAGCTTTTAGCCTAGGGTTTGTTAAAATCAATGAGAGTGGGGGAATCTCTTTAACGTTTAAGCATATTGGGATCATAATAGAGGTGTCTAAGTTGGTGTCATGGTTAGGGGAGTTGTGCAAGTGGTACTTTCAATAAACCTTATGCATTTGCATTGTAAACAGACAGTTTCATGGTACACCTTGCTAAAGGACCTATAGGTGCAGAATAATATTAGAATTTGTTGTTTTATGACACAACTCAAGATTTTTTGGGGTTTTCTTGTGAAGATCAAGTGTTTAAAGGGAACTCACTTTGTGAAAGAGGGCTAATTCACTAGCCTAGGACAGGGGTATGTTATTGGTTCTCAAATTTGGTCCAAAGGAGTTAAGGGTAGTTTTCACATATGTTTTCACCCCCACTTTGCATCAATCCATAGCTTGTTTGAAAGCACTTGTTTTAGGATTTAGCTATAACAACAAGCTAGTGAACTGTTTGATAAAAAGCTTTGGTACACATGTATGAAAAATGTGGTAGCATAGACAAGGCAGTGAACTGTTTGAAAAAATGCCTCAAAGAAATGTGGTCTCATAAAATTCCATGACAAGAAAATGCAATTGACAACTACTCCTAGTTATTAGTTATGTAATGTGAAGTAATTGCATAATTGCTTAGGTTGACTTTGTAAAAACTATATTGTAATTGAATTTTTTTCATCTATCAACATCTAGTTGTTAGTTATGCAATGTAAAGTAATGCTTTGAGTTTGAAAGATGTGAAATGCAATGTAATCAACGATATGAATATAAACTACATAATACAACCATTCTTTTTTATGCTATTGTACATTGATATTTAACCATTGCTCACTTGATTAAATTTTCAAAGAGTTTAATCATGCACATGAGGAAGAAATTAAATTTCGATTGTCAACTTTTATATATCAAATTATCCAATAATCTTGAGTGTATCTCCATATACAAAAATTGCATCAACGCCAACTCAAACAAAGTTTTACAAAATGTGGCATATGCCATCTCGATGTCTATTCAAAATTTACATGTCAAAATGTCTATCTCATCCTAAACTACTGGTGGATCATCAAAATGGAGCCTCTTTGAAGCACTCGTTGGCTCTGAAGGTAGTTGCACAAGAAAAATTCAAACCACAATTGAGATATAGTTATACTATATGATTTAAAATTGAATAATTAACATCAAAATCAATATACATTGAATTATAATTGAACTCTAAAATTGAAATCTTGATTACTTGAAATATCTGTCTCTTCAAAGGGTCAGGAGTCCTAGAATATGCCCCTCTCAAAGAACCAACCAAACCAACTTTTGTAATGTTAATCTATATATGTGAACAAAACATAAAATTGATCCAAGTTAGCATACAATTATCCGTAACAAGAAAATATTTACCAAACAAAAAATAAAATAGACACATACCTCTTTAGGCTGATCTTTTTCTTTATCTCCTTTAGGTGTTTCGACACCTCCTCCTTGAGGTGTTTCAACACCTACTCCTTGAGGTGTTCCAATACCCACTCCTTTAGGCATTGTGGAACTTGTCAACAACGACGTATAGCTCATAACTTCCTGTACATAAAAATGACAAGTACATATGAAACTACCAATCTATTTTGATGTATGTATAATCAATATAAGATCTTAAAAATCTTAATTCAATCAAATTTGAGTTCAATTACCTTCCCCTTATCTAACATTGCACTTCCATAACTTGGACAAGGCTGCACCTCGCTCGCACTAGGTATTTCCTACAAGAGGAAAATAAGATAAACATATAAGTTATTATATAATTTCATTAATGACAATTCAAATGACAAGTATATAATAAAAAAATGTAAACGAGTGAGTGCAAAAATATATACTGTGTGTGTGTCGAGGCCAAATGAAATGGCCCTAAGGGTGCTATCAGTCACCTGTGCGAGCTCCTCCTCAGACATCAATTGTTAAATAGACCATGTAAATAAATATTAGTACTTTATACTATCTCTTATTAATATTAATTTAAAAACAAATGCAAGTTATGAATTTACAACTTAAATCTTACCTGTGTCACTATTCCAATGTCCCCCTCTCTAGTAGGAGAGGAATCTGTAGGGTGTGCTCCACTCCCCTGTGTTTGATCTATAATGTCCACATCATGGAGGTCATAATCAAAAGTGTCCAAGGGATGCTCGATGGGTTGTACAAGAGGACCCAAGCATATCTGGTGGCACATAGAGCAAGTATGTGGCACATAAATATGTGGACTTGATGAGGATGACGCAACAACACTCGAGCCATCGCGAACATCACCAAAATGTGGCTGAGCTACTGTAGAAGCATGCAAAACTAAAAGACCACTCAAAGAGTGAATAGCCTGGATAGTCTGTGTGGCCGCATCCTGCATAATATCTAGATGATATACTGGAGGTGGCAGAGGAAGGGGAGGAGGGGGAACATATGGGCGTAGGACTACTCTAACTGCCCATGGTCTATCTTGGGGCATACCTCCACCAACGCCTTGGAAGGGTTTAATGTCAAAGTAATTAACATGATGCCCTAACACAAACTCAACATATAATTTTTTAATAAAGTAAAATGGTATATCACAATTGTTGTTCGGTGGTTTATCAAAAACCATACACCAACAATTCCAAAAGTTATCTATAATGTCCCTATGCGTGCACCATTTTATAGAAAGTTTTGGTTTATTAACATTAACTGGCAAACTAGTGTGAGAGTTAACAAATAAAGAGGCTATTTGGGCTTTGGTTACTCCAAGATCATTCACATCATCATAAGACAATCCACATGCGTAATATTCCCTCATGTCTTCTCACCACGAATGAAAGGCATTATGTTGGGTGGAGAGGGTTTCTATATTTTTAATTATTTCCTTCAATGTGTTTGACATCTCAGATAATCGAGGGATTCTCGTATAAACATTAGAAATGCCCCTCAATTGCTACAATTTTTCACCAATTAATTCTTCAATTGATGGTTGTGGAGGTGGTGGAGCATTTGACATTTGTGCATTTTCATTCTCAGCTGGTGGATTGTTTGGAATTTGTGCATTTTCATTCTCAACAGCCATAATTCCTGATTAAAGTTAAAAATTAATTAATCTAATTGAAACTAGACAATATAAATGAAAATATTGTAAAAATACCCTAGTTTTTAAAAAAAATCCAAAAAAAACCCTATTTTTTAACAAAAATCTATAAGGTTCTCTAATTTTTAATAAAAATACATAAACAACACTATTTTTTAATCAAAATCCATAAAAAAACATTCATTTTTAATCAAAATCCATTCTAAACTCAAGTTTTTCATAAAAATCAATCAAAAACCCTATTTTGAAAAAAAAATCCATAAAAAACTAACTAAAACTATAAAAATCTAATTCAAAATTTGATTAAAGCAAAAAAATACAAAAACTAACCTTTCAAATCGGATATCTGATATGTGAAAATCCTCCTCACTGTGCGCCCGCGGCTTGTGCAAATGCTAAATGATTTTAACAGCCCTCAAATATATATATGTGCCTCAAATCAGATATCTGATATGGAAATCTTGGTTTGGGCATTGCTTTGGAGCAATGTGTTGACACCCAAGCCACAAAAAAGTCAACTCGACGTTTTCACGTTTTTGGGTCGATGAAAATGTAATTTTTTTCCCATTGCCACTTTTTGGCCCATCATGATCCTACACATACCCCTTCGTTTATGCATTTATGCACAAACTTGAGTGAATATCATAAGTCGGTTTCAAGTCATGATTCCAAATCCACTTCTCACCAAGCTGACAAACCTAAACACAACAATCAAAACAACAATAACAATCAAAAATTTCACAGACCAAATAGAGGCTTTTTACAGTTTAATCCACCTCCTCAACAATAACCACAACCAACCCAACAAAATAAAAATCAAGTGGCAGCTGTTAAGGAAGCAATGCCTTATCATTATGCGGACCCTAATAGACAATTTATGACACCCTCCATAACACAACAAACCAATTACTTCAAAAATGCATGCTCACCTTACCACCTGTTCGACCACCTACATTCAAACCTAATACTTATTGCCATTTTCATTGCCAAAATGGACATGACACTGAACATTGCAAGCATCTAAAACATTTAGTTCAAGACCTTGTTGATTCAGGACATTTAACCATTATGGGTGTTAATGATAAAGGCAATAAGTTCGTTGCACCTCCTAACCAGAACTTACAAATCTTCACCAATCCTATGCCTAAACACACTACTTCATTTGTCAAGGCTAGTGAACCTTCAGAACCTGATGCAATGACTATTGATACAAATCATGAACAACACAATAAAACTCCAACTGTTACCCAAGATCATCCTATGGATATACTTGTGGGTGTGATAGATGTTATCCCTCGAAAGGGCCAAACCACTAAATCTCTTGATATCATTTTTTCTACTAAAGACATATTACAAAAACTTCTTGATGGTCCTTTCTACATAGCTGGCAGAATCTATGATAAGCCCACTAATGGGATATTAATAGATCCCACTTGTGGCGAGAATGTGATCACAGAAGAGTTTCTTGTATTACATGAGCTATATCAAGATAATTATAATAAACCGACTAAATTGATCAAGACACATACTGGTTTTGCATGCCCTACAATTGGATTGATTGCACTCCCTTTACAAATAGGACCTAGAACTTTGGAGGTAACATTTTCAATTATTCCACAATCCAACCAATTTCGTTTACGGCTAGGCCACCCTTGGCTTCGCTCAATGAAAGTGGTCTCATCAGTTGTTCACAAGTGTTTGAAGTTTCCACATGGAAATGAGGTATTCATCGTACACCATAGTGGCTTTAATCCTTTATCTTCCAAAGGTAATTTCTCATTAGAATCCTTTTGGCCTAAACCCATGGAACCCATCACTCCTCAAAAGGACTTCTTTTTCATAGCATATCAAAAGTTCAAAGCCAAGAAAATAATTGAATTATCTCTTCGTGGCATGTCCCCGTCCACATCTGCACCTCCTATCATAGATGAAACCATGCTTCAACCTGAATCATACATTGAGCAAGCCATACAACCTCCTGAACAATCACCTCTTGATACTTCCCATCCATCGTTTAAATGACTAAGGGAAAATGAAACAACTCCTATCCTACCTCCTCGTATTAAACAAGTGTACAAAGCAAAAGAGAAAGTGGTTGATCCGTCTTCTTCAACTTTTTTGTTCTTCCTTCTTTGGAATTAGAAGAACCTATGTTGACTCAATCTTCTCTTACACCTCAACAACTCCAAAATTGCATTAACTGAAATCATGGTGCTAGGGAATGTCAATGTCGTAGTCGTCTCCTTGCTCGTCAATCTGGCATAGAAGAAAACAAAGACAACCCACCTCCGCCTTTGACATAAGCAATAGATGACCACCCTGCCTCTCTTGACCCACCACCTGGTAATCCAATCCAACCTTCTCAACAACTTGAACCAATCCAACAACCAAAACTTTTGATACATTTATCTTTAGAAATCACCCTTCATCCTCCCTTTTTCATTAATCTTGATGATGATGACGATGTGGAGATGGCCAAAATCGATGAAGAAATACACAATAATTTAAACTCTTTATTCTCATCCACAATGAGCTTAAAAGATAAATCCTCTTCATCAAGTGAAGAACCTATTACAACTCCTAGTTTGGTACTTGCAATTCTTCCTTTGGACAGTCAACTTCTCGTGCATTACACTAATCATGATTGGGAGGCAGATGACTTGTTAGATGGTTGACTTGCATTCGCCTTGCTAAAAAAATTTCTTGCTTCTTTTATTTTTCTTTCATGTATGTATCATGTTCCCCCGTGATGTGTGTTTGATGCTCCCTCTCTTTGTCTACTTCTTCTATTCGTATCTTTATTCTTCTAATTGTCGTTCCTTGTATTTTTCTCTTTTGTTTTGTTTTGTGTTTTTCATTTGGGGATGATGCAAAGTGTAGAGACGCCCTATGTCTCTTCCATGTTGACCCAAAATGTCCTTGTCTTTTGTTTTGTTTTTTGTTTTCTGTTTGGAGATGACGCAAAGTGAGAGACACCCTATGTCTCTTCCATGTTGACCCAAAAGGTTTTTTTCTTTTTTTCTTTTGTTTTGCGTTTCCTTTTGGGGATGATACAAAGCATTGGGAAAAAATGTCTCCTTCATGTTGACTCAAAAGCTTTTTCCTTTTCATTTTATTTTAGCTTGTGTTTTCCTTTTGGGGACAATGCAAAGCGTTGAGACCGCAATGTCTCTTCCATGTTGACTCAAAACAAACTTTCTTTTTTGTAAGGAGAGCTTAGGTGGGGAACAAACTCTCCTAACGTCAAAACCTCAGGGAAGAATAAATATATGACTTTAAATTTTTCAATTACAGTTCATTAAGATACACTTGAAAATAATAACATAATAGAGAAATGGACACATACACAATTGAACACCAGATTTATGTGGGAAAACCCTTACGGGAGAAAAACCCACCACACCAAGAAAATCCTCTTTGTATTACAGTAAAGAAAATTACATACAAAGTTAAAACTTAACTTTTTGATGTCAATTTACAGCAAGAATGTTCACTGATCAATCTTGTACAGAACATTAATCTCACAATGCTCTCAGATGCATACAACGAACTCACTCAGATCAATCTGTGTTCAGTATCGAACAACACTACGCCATCGAACTGTTTACCATCGTCGACCATTGCAGAGCATAGTCATTTTTCCTCACAATCTGTTCATCTTCCACACAGGAACGGTCACAACAATCCAACTGCCAATGGTTCACATTCTGCTTCTCTCATTGGCTCAGAACACCCCATGTAGGACAGACGTTCGGTCAAAAAATTCAACTATATCGCATGTCGGTGAGACACTAGACCATGTCTCCCTGATGCCAAAAAGCCCGAACACATAGCTATCGGCAAGACCAAAGGTATCAGTGACACCCTAAGAAGTTAGAACGATAACAAATCAAGTCTCCCCGATATCACAAAGAAAACAACTGTCCTTATCGGCAAGAGTCACCACCATCGGCAAGAGTCATATCGAATACAAAACCATCGGCCAGACTCACTCTATTGGCAAGACTTCTCACCGATGTCCATTACAAAACTATTGGCAAGACCATCACTATCGCTAAGAGTCTTATAGAACCTTTATGTCACACTGATGTTCATCGTGCAAAGCTGTCGGCGAGACAAGCGCTATCGGCAAGAGTTCACACCGAAATCATACCCGTCGGTGAGAGAAACACTATCAGCAAGAGATCATACCGAATGCAAACCTATCGGCGAGACCAACAGTATTGGCAAGAGATCATACCAAATGCACCTACCTGTCGGTGAGAGACATATCCATCGGCAAGATTTCTCACCGAAGTTGCATACCCGTTGGCGAGACCACAACCATCGGCAAGAGTTCTCACCGAAAGCACCTGCCTGCCAGTGAGAGAAACATCCATCGACAGGAGATCATACCGAAAGCAAACCTGTCAGCGAGACCAACAGTATCGGCAAGAGCTCATACCGAATGTATACCCACCGGTGAGAGGAGAACCATCAGCGAGATTGGCACTGTCGGAAAGATTTTGAGAGTCTCCCCGATGACCATTAGGAACCAACCCGTCAACAAGAGGTCTGCCCGGATAGAAAGAGATAGGAATTTCATAGTGATAGCCATGTCTTGCCGATGACTTTCGTTGGCAAGACAATTTCAAAGTCACGCCGATCTGAGCTCTTCAGAAGTTTAGAACACAACTGCTAGTCGGCAAGACATTCAGAGGGTCTCACCAACTTTGCTCTTTCAGGAGTTTCATGTCAATAAGCTTGAGGCACATTTTCCAACAATCTCCCACTTGACGAAGATCTTACTGACACCTCTAGAGCACAACAAAATTATTGAAATTCATGGGCACTAAGGCCCATTGAACTGGCACACCACCTGAACTTGTCTATGCTCACTGGTTTCATCAATGCATATGCAACATTTTCTAGAGCATCCACTTTTTCTAAAGAGACCTTTCCATCCTCCACCATATCTTGTACAAAATGATACTGCACATCAATATATTTTTTCCTGGCATGGAAAGTAGGATTTTTCACCAAACAAATAGCACTCTGACTATCACAGTAAATTGTAATTTTCCCTGCATTGAACCCAATGTTAGAACACAAAATTTTTAACTAGATTGCTTGTTTACAGGTGTGTGTTGCTGCCATGTATTTTTCCTCTATAGTGGAAAACCTGCCGCTTACTCATCCAACTAACTACACCACCATTCATCATGAAAATATATCCATTGGTGGATCTTCTGTTGTCAATGTCCCCTGTCCAATCAGAATCCACATAGCCTCGAATGCTGAGAGTCCTCTGTGATTCAACCAAATTTCCATGGTAACACAAAGCATATTCTGAAGTTCCCTTTAGATATCTAAACACTCTTTTCACAACATCCCAATGTGTCCTTCGGATTTTCCATAAAATGACTAAGTACTCCCATTGCTTGGGCAATGTCTGGAATTGTATAGACCATTGCATACATTAAACTACCAACTACACTAGCATAAGGCACTCTAGTCATGTCCTCCATCTCAATAGGAGATTTTGGACAGTCTTCAACAGATAGCTTCATTCCCTGCAAAACTAGAACAACTAGCTGCTTGCAATCAGTCATACAAAATCTCTCCATAATAGTATTAATATACTTACTTTGGCTGAGCCAAATTTTTCTACTCTTCCTATCCCTGGTTATTTCCATTCCCAGAATATACCTGGCTGCACCAAGATCTTTCATTTCGACCTTTGCAGACAACTAAGATTTTAGATTAGAAATCATTAACTTACTATTGCCTATGAACAACATATCATCAACATAGAGAGCAATAATAAGTACCGACCATTTTCAGCTTTGAAGTATACATATAGTGATCAGATTTTGATTTTACAAATCCCAATGAAAAAAAAAAGTGTCAAACTTCTGGTACCACATTCTAGGAGATTGTTTTAATCCATAAAAGATTTTTTCAACTTGCAAACCATATTTTCTTTACCTTTCTCCACAAAGTGCTCAGGCTGGGACATATAAATTTCTTCTTCAAGGTCACCATGAAGAAATGTTGTCTTCACATCCATCTATTCAATCTCTAAGTCATACGATGTTGCAAGTGACAAAAGAAATCTGATAGACGTCAGCTTAGCTATAGGAGAAAAATTTCTCCATAATCAATTCCCTCTACCTAGGAATACCCCTTTGCAACCAACCTCGCCTTATACTTTTCCACATTGCCATCCAGACCTATTTTCTTTTTAAATACCCATTTGTAGCCAACAAATTTTCTGCCTTGAGGCAAGGGCACCAAAATCGAAGTATCATTCTTTTCTAATGATTCCATTTCTTCATTCATGGCTTCCAACCAAGAGTTTGAATCAGACATTCTAAATGCCTCTTTCACAGTCCTAGGCTCATCAATGCTAGAAATTAAAGCATAGGAACAAGTAGAATCTAACAAAGAAAACCCATACCTATCAGGTTGCTTTCTTTCATGTGTTGACCTCCTCACAGGCTGAGGCTGAGGTTGATCTTCTTCTTAAGAACTTTCAAAACTACTTGAGCTCTCCTCAGTTTCAGGTACATTTTGAATTTTCAATTCCTCTTTATCCGGTGTCGGAGGAATTTCAACTACATCCTTTTTATCTTCTAATTTTGTCTCTGACTCAGATCCAATGTAGAAGGCTTCAACTCACAAAAATAACACTTCTGTTGTATAGAACCTTCTCCGTATCAGGATTCCAAAGCTTGTATCCTTTTATGCCAGCACTATAACCAATAAAAATACATTTAACAACCTTGTTTTCCAATTTAGACCTTTTTTCATTCGGCACATATGCATATGCCTCATAGCCAAAGATACAAATGTGTCTCAGAGAGGGCTTCTTTCCAGACCATGCTTCCAAAGGTGTTTTCTCAACAAGAGAGGAATTAGGAGAACGGTTTATTAAGTAACATGTTGTTGCAACTGCCTCAGCCCATAACTTCTCCTCCAAGCCAACATTGCTCAACATACTTCATTCTCTTTCCATCACTGTCCTATTGAACCTTTCAGCAACTCCATTTTGCTGTGGAGTGTAGGGTGTAGTTTTATGTCTTTTAATCCCATGATCTTTACAGTACCTTTCAAACTCACTAGAACAAAACTCACCGCCATTGTCAGTCCTTAAAAATTTTATTTTTCTTCCAGTCTGATTTTCCACAAGGTTTTTAAATTCCTTAAAACGACTAAACACTTCTAATTTACTTTTCAAAAAATAAACAAATGCCCTTCTTGAATAATCATCAATGAACGATACATAATATCTTGATTTAGACAAAGAAGGTACATTTACTGGACCAAAAACATCAGAATGTATATAATCAAGTAAACTAGAAGATTTGTGAGGACTGGAGTAGAATGAAACACGGTGTTGTTTACCATATATACAATGTTCACAAAACTCGAATTCGAGGTTACAATCATCAAGCCCTTCAACCAGGTTTTTATTTTTCAAGGTTTTTAAACCTTTTTCTCCAATGTGGCCTAGCCTATGATGCCAGAGCATAGTCTTTTCTGCTGGAAGTTTAACTTCCATAGAGTTTACACTATTAGGAACTTTTTCCTCCTTTTCTCCATGAGTAGCCTTTTGTGACTTTGTAGAGACACTATTGCATTGCACAAAAAATGCATCCAACTTATACAAAGTACCAATACGAGCACCCCTAGCTAGCACCATTGAGCCTCTAGTCATTTTACAGCCATTTCCAAAGAATGTGACTTGCACTCCAACATCGTTCAACTTACTAACAAAAAGTAAATTTTGAGCCAGACCTGTATATGCATTACATCATTGATTCCCTTCACTCTTCCATCAGGGAATTGAATTCCGACTCTTCCACGACCAACTATTTACAAAGATGAATCGCTTGCCAAATACACCCTTCCACCATCGTATTTTTCATACTTAGTGAACTAGTTTCTATGAGATGTCATGTGGAAAGATGCACCAAAATCAATCAGTCAGACATCATCTAATGCCTGAGTTGCCAAGGCTGCAATGAAAGCATTTGCATCACTTTGAGAAGAATCATTGTCGGAAGAATAATTCTTCTTCTACTTTTTCTCCTCTTTGCAATCCTTTCGGACATGACCAAGTTTCCCACAGTTCCAAAACTTTACCTTGGACTTCTTACTAGGAGACTTTGATCTCCCCTCTGATTTGGATTTGGACTTCTTGTCCTTCTTCTTTCTTTTTTCTTTCGATCTGCCTCTAATAGCAAGAGCCTCCTTCGCCATCTCAGAAGATTTTCTTCTCATCTCTTCTGATAATAAAGAAGCAACAATATCTTCCATCTTAAAAGAGGAATAGTACTCCCAATAGCCATCACCAAGTGATCCCAAGAATCTGGCAAAGAACATAAAAGTAGCATACAACGATCTTCTTCATCAATCTTCACACCCACAGATGCTAACTGAGCAATCAACATGTTGAAAGCATTCAAATGATCGCAACAAATGCTCCTTCCTGCATTTTCAAAGAGTACAACTTCTTCCTCAAGAACAACTTATTCACCAAGGACTTGCCCTGATAAATAGCTCCTAGTCTTTTCCACAAAGAGGATGCTGTATTTTCTTCATGAACATTTAGAAGAACAAAGTCTGCTAAATAGAGCCTTATCAAGGATCTTTGAGGTCCCAATCCTCTTGCTTCATGCCTGTAGGCTTCGTTCCAGACACATCAAGCCAAAGATTATGGTCAACCAACATATCTTCCATTTTAAGTTTCCACAACTCAAAATTGCTGCCATTGAATTTCTCAATTTCAATCTTTCCTGACGTGCTTGCCATCTTAATTTATAATTCGAATTACCAGACTTCTACAAGACTCCCACTAAACAGAATTGACATAAAAAACCCAATGTACCCACAAGGATAACACAACTGGCTAGACTCTGATACCACTTGTAAGGAAAGCTTAGGTGCGAAACAAACTCTCCTAACGTCAAAACCTCAGGGAAGAATGTAGATATGACTTTAAATTTTTCAATTACAGTTCATTAAGATACAATTGAAAAGAATAACATAATAGAGAAATAGACACATACACAATTGAACACAGATTTACGTGGGAAAACCCTTACGGTAGAAAAACCCACCACACCAAGAAAAGCCTCTTTGTATTACAGTAAAGAAAATTACATACAGAGTTCAGACTTAACTTTCTGATGTCAATTTACAGCAACAACGTTCACTGATTAATCTTGTACAGAACATTAATCTCACAATGCTCTCAGACGCATACAATGAACCTACTTAGATCAATCAGTGTTTAGTATCGAACAACACTACACCATCAAACTGTTCACCATTGTCGACCATTGCAGAGCATAGTCATTTTTCCTCACAATCTATTCATCTTCCACACAGGAACGGTCACAACAGTCCAACTGCCAACGGTTCACATTCCACTTCTCTCATTGGCTCATAACACCCCACATAGGACAGACGTTCGGTCAAAAAATTCAACTGTATCGCATGTCGGTGAGACACCAGACCGTGTCTCCCCGATGCCAAAAAGCTTGAACACATAGCTATCGGCAAGACCAAAGGTATCGACGACACCCTAAGAATTCAGACTGATAACAAATCAAGTCTCCCCGATATCACAAAGAAAACAACTGTCCTTATCGGCAAGAGTCACCACCATTGGCAAGAGTCATATCGAATACAAAACCATCGGCCAGACTCACTCTATCGGCAAGACTTCTCACCAATGTCCATTACAAAACTATCAGCAAGACCATCGCTGTCGCTAAGAGTCTTATAGAACCTTTATGTCACACCGATGTTCATCGTGAAGAGCTGTCGGCGAGACGAGCGCTATCGGCAAGAGTTCACATCGAAATCATTCCCGTCGGCGAGAGAAACACTATCAATAGGAGATCATACCGAATGCAAACCTATCGGCGAGACCAACAATATCGGCGAGAGATCATACCAAATGCACCTACCTATCGGCGAGAGACATATCCATCGGCAAGAGTTCTCACCGAAGTTGCATACCCGTTGGCAAGACCACAACCATCGACAAGAGTTATCACCGAAAGCACCTACCTGTCAGCGAGAGAAACATCCATCAGCAGGAGATCATACCGAAAGAAAACCTATCGGCGAGACCAATAGTATCGACAAGAGCTCATACTGAATGTATACCCACCGGTGAGAGGAGAACCATCGGTGAGACTGGCGCTGTCGGAAAGATTCTAAGAGTCTCCCCGATGACCACTAGGAACGAACCCGTCGGCAAGAGGTTTGCCTGGATGGAAAGAGATAGGAATTTCATAGCGATAGCCATGTCTTGCCGATGACTTCCGTCAGCAAGACAGTTCCAAAGTCACGCCGATCTAAGCTCTTCAGAAGTTTAGAACACAACTGCTAGTCGGTAAGACATTTAGAGGGTCTCACCGACTTTGCTCTTTTAGGAGTTTCATGTCAGTAAGCTTGAGACACATTTTCCAACATTTTTCCTTTGTTTTCGCTCTCTTTGTGTCATTCTTCCAGTTCTATGTGTATTTTGGGAATGATGACAGTTCTGAGCTCTTTCATAAAAACATTGCAACAACGAACATACTAACCCCAAATCCATAGATCCCTTATGTGTTTGGTGTGCTTTCTTTTCTAAGGGGCAACTCCCTTTGTTTTTTCTTGACATGATGCAACCTAACTTTGAAACATATGACTTGGCATAGGGCTTTTTGAGTTGGCTCTTGTGTCTTGTTTTCTTTTTGCTTTTTCTTTTCTTCTCTACTTTCAAGTAATTGCTCATAGCACAATGTGTAGCAATTCCTTTAAAGTAGGGGGCATACATTACCATAATTCATTTGCATTCTTGGTTTCTAGTGTAGCCTTGTCATTTTTGTGATGTGTTTGTCACTTTGTGGATGACATTGGGTGTGATGTCCTTCATAAGTGTGATCTATTTTAGCATATTGAATTCCTCTTGGTGGTTTGATGTGATGCACTGCATCCCCTAAGTTGTGAATATACTATTCTTTGATTGGTCTTCTCTTGGAGACATTAGACACAATGTTCCCTAAGTGACTGACCTTGCATAAACTTAACAAGACTCTTTTGAACATCTTTTTACATTACATTTTGCATTTTTCCACCTTGCATAACACAACTTGCATGATTGTGGAACCATTTTTTTTTTCATTATCATTTGTCTTTGTGGCGCCTTGTTAAAGTTATCAACAAACATAACTTTAACATGGTTGAGTGGGAAGCCACCTAGCGGCATGACTTTTCCCCTAGCCACTTTTTTGTTTTGTAAGTGCATACAAACTAGTGTATGTGTCTTACCTTTTTTGGGCCTTCTCACCCCATGGACAACTAGTTCTGTGGCCCCAAAGTGAGTACATTTGGGCTTTCTCACCCGACGGACCGTCTTGTATTATGTCACCTTAGAGTGAGTACACATTTTCTTTTAACCTAGATCTTATCCACAACTAGTTGGATTAGTGATTGAAGCTTCATTCAATTCATCTCAACACTTGTGTGTTCCTTTGTTCTTATGTTTAGTTTTCCATGGGATCTTCATCTTGGGGGCTTGATCATCTCTTTTGATTGTTGTATTCCATTGTGAGGTCCACCTCTATGATACATTTATTGCTTAGACTATTTTGGGTTTTAGTATTATTGACTATGTCTGGTGATACCATTTAGGACATGATATTTTAGACATTTGAGTTCTTATCATGATTTGATTATGATATTTAAACATTTGAGTTCTTATGATAACTTGATTATGATTATGCTACATATTTAGTTAGCTGATTGTGATGGTTGACCTAATTTTATGCTAGTTATTGTGGTTGTTCAATTTGAATTTTGAAATGATGAACAAATGAAATATGTGATTAGTGATTTTTCCAGTTATGATATGAGATATATATGCTATGTGAAATTATGAAACTTGAGTATATGAAATGGTGATTCAATTGTTTTGATATATGATTTAGTTGGATGGAAACTTGAGTATATGAAATGGTGATTCAATTGTTTTGATATATGATTTAATTGGATGGAAACTTGTGTATATGAAATGGTGATTCAATTTTTTTGAAATATGATTTATTGGATGGATTAACGTGTGCATCGAGTGTGTAGGTACACTTTCCATGATCAATGGAAATTGGAGGTAACTTTTGGGAACCCTGAGTAACTTAACCAGTGAAATCGAACTATAGTCCATATGAAAGGACTATAGTTCCATTATGTAATGTATTTTATTTGTGAATGTTTGTAAATTAGTTTTTATTGCCATGTCAATCCATCTAGATAGTGAGTTGTCCACCCAAGTGGACAAAATCAAATTTGATCTATAGAGCACTTTTTGGGGGTTGAAAAGTTAAGTTTTTTAAGTGTTTTTATAAATTTATGGTCTCTAGGTCAAGTGCCTATGGGTTAGGTACCTTTTCAGCGTAAAATTTTGAGTCAATTGCATGATTGGACACCCTTTTTGAGGCCTTAAAGAGGCTTGACGAAAATAAAGTTTTGGAAAGTGGAATGGGGACTAGTCCCTTTCCATTCTCACTTCTCCATGTTGTCTTGAAATTCTCCCAAGTCCTCACACATGTGTGAGAACACATGGGTGATTGTGCCTGGAAGGGTGAATGGGTGAGTGACAAGTGTCACTTCCCCAATCAAAGGAAATTCAAACTTGAATACTATAAGGAAACTAAGAAGAAGGGTTTTGGGGGTCTCTTTGGCATTCTTGTTTTCTTTTGGAGTTGTGTTTTTTTTCTTGGGAGCTCTTGGTTTTGGGTTGGGGAGATTGAAGCAAAAGCTTGGAAGAAGAGGAGTTGTGGAGATTCTCATCCCATTCTTCCCTAAACTTGGATTGGAGGTAGGTTTACCATTCTACTCTTGTTTCTTTATGTTTCAAATAGATGAGATTTTATGTTTGTTTTAAAATACTTTTGGTGTTTGTTTTCTTGTGTTGTTGAATGTGTATTATGTGATGGGAAAAGGGTTGTATATGGATAGACTCGCCCAAAATTTGAGTAGAGCATCCTTCGTTGGGGATGGTATGGAGTAGGAACTTCCATGAGGATGTTTAGTTCCTCCTTAAAAGGAGAAGCTTAAAAAGGGTACGAGTACCCATATGCAAATTATGAAATGGTAGAAATGGTTTTGGTGGTATGGGTCTTTTGTGAAAGAGGAGTTATGGTGGAAGGGTTGTATGTGAAGAGATGAAAGTATGCTAATGGTTTTATTCTTGTTGTTCTCTTTGAGTCCCCATATGGAGTGCGTTGTCCATCCTCCATTCCCCATGTTGGATTTGTAATAAATCCTTAAGTTATGTTATAAACCCCTTGGGAGGGAGTGAAAATTGTTGTATGTTTCATGTGTGCTTATATGGCTTGTTGGAATGGTCTTTTTGTATACCTAGTTCCCTTGGTTGCCTCCTAGCTTAGGGGTAGTTGGTTTTCCAATCAAAGGTTGGGAGGTGAGCACCCATGGCCTTTGGAAAAAGTTTATGTATTGTGTAGTTTGCAGGTTGAGGAGTTGCAGATTTAAGAGTACCTATGGTGTTGAAGGAATGTTATTATTGTAAAGTTTCAAGAGGAACCTGCCCTCTAGGATGTGTGTTGTTGTAAATAAACCAATGATAAATATTGTAACTGTGTGTTATGAGAATATTTGTAACTATGTGTTGAAAAAAATATAGGTATTTTAGTATTTTCACCCAAATCTATGCATTTACTGTTGTAATAAAGTTACAGAGATAAAGACTGAAATGTTGTTCTAAGTTTGTACACTGCAAATTTATTAAGATTCTGAGTAGGTGTGTAATAATGGAGTAAAGAAAGCAGGCACTGTGTTCAAAAGCATATTACAATAGTAAATATTTCCTTCTTTTCTTAGTTTTGTGTTAGATATGAGTTGCCAAGAATTCTGACAAAATAAGTTATAAGAGTCTGTATAAAGATATTGCTCTGAATAGAAAAAAGATCAAGTGTTGTCTTTATTTCTTAGTCCTCATAGTGTAGCTTCTATTTATACGAGAGAAATAAAATGGTTCCTTTTAAAGTTTCAAGCGTCATGTGAAAAGAAAAAAAAATAGAGATCTGTGTATAACTAGTCTCTGAATTACTGCAAAAATAAGATAGTGTATGTAGTATAGACCAATGTAATCTTTTTCTTTCTTCTGTTACAAAAAGATAACTAATAGGAGAATGCCAAGTAGTTATATTCATAATTTAGAAAATATATGAGAATATAAAATGCCGTGGAAAAAAAAAAACACCTCTGTTACATTTAGTAAAAGACATACATATGCAAACCTAGTGATCTGGGCAGAAAACAAATGGGTCGCTTATACAAAAAACTAAAGAGAATGTGTGTGATATAATTCCTTTAGTATTCTCCGTTAAATAGGAACAACATAGTATTATTCCTCATTTTAATGCTATAGAATGGGCCATAAGTAACGTCTAGCCAAAAAAAAGAGGCTTCGTATCTACACTATGCCAGTGATAGAATAAATAAGATTTTTGTCTTACCTTATAACCAAGAATTACCTTATAACCAAGAACAAATGTTCTTACAAGTATTTGACAAGATTAAAAAAAAGAGAATAGGAAATCAACTACACGGATCCTACACTTGAATTGTTAAGAGAAAAAAAAGAAAAAGTATGTTCACATCTATACATAGAAATAAATAAATAAAAAAACCTGTAAAGAATAAATTAACGTTACATATACTTATAACACCCATAGTGTGACCCTTGATAGGTTGATATGGAACATTGTAGACCAGGCAGCGAGACCCAACTGACTGGAAAAAGATACTGGAACACCATTAGCCTCGTTTTTTTTTTCCCCTATGCAAACGCACTGGAAAAAGTAGGCACCAATCTTAAATGCTAATCTGGATGCGTAGGTTCAATAAAAAATAAATTAAACTACTATGTACCACTAATGGATTCCCCTTTTGGACCACAGTAGTGGCGCCGCTTGAGGGGCCTGTAAAGTTGAAAGTGTTCAATAGTTAGGGTTTGGAGTATTGTCATTTAAAATAGACATCATATGAAAAAAAAGGGGGCTCAAATTTGTCAAAAAAAAAAAAAACTCAGGTCATTATTTCCCCCCACCTCTCTTCGAACGTTGAATGCATAATTTTGTCTTATTAACATTACCCATGACTCACATAATAACGCATATGTAGAAGAACGTGGGTAGACAACTTTATAATGGTAAGACTTTCCATTTTTTCCTGAAATTTCATTAGGTATAAGGATCTAAAATCCATCGCGGGGAGACCTTGCATATAATTTAAAGGAGAGGGGAATATATCCCCATATTCTCTTAAAGAGAATCTTACAAATTAAATAAGATTTTAAACAAAGGTAAAGAATAGGAGTTAATAGAAATTCTTTTAAACACTCTTTATTCGTATTCCTCTTTCCTTTTCCTTAAAGGAAAAATGATAATATATAATATGTAAATGAAAAGGAATTTAAAAAGGTATTTATTTGTATAATTTATATTTTTAATTTTATAACTTTTAAATTTATTTTTAGAGTATATATATATATATTGAGAAAGATTAAATAATGGTAATAATAAATAAAATTAAAATAGAAATCTAATAATTAATTTATAGATTGTAAATATTTTATTCATTCTCATAATTATATTTTCAAGTTGAAATATTTAATTCAGATCTTAACAATGTCGTTAAGATGGTTTTATGGGTAGGGCTTACAATTAAAATAATGTTTCATCAATTAATCCTTACTTACATCCAATAATTATTCATACTCCAATGTTGGATCCTGACCTTTCTCATGATCGCTTGGGGGTATGTGTGATGGTCTCCACACATACCCACTCGTCTAAATACCAAACCCTCACCCTCGGGTGACAAGTCATTGATCTTGTTTTAGGGCCAACATCATCCGATGTGTGAAGTACATTTTTATGTTGTGCATGGTTAGTGTAACAATAGCAAATTTTCTAACTTGTGAAAAAAAAAAATAGTTGTGTTTTCCCTTGAAGTAAATTTAGGGCATTACATCCATCTTGCTAATGTAAGTGCATTTGAACCCTCTTCTTAATGTTCATGGCTACTTTAGTGTGAGTTTGAAGTAGGTTCATCTTCTCACTAAAGTGGGGGCTAAATGTGTCGTAGAAAAATGGCCCCTTGTCATTTTCATGGCCTTTTAGGTCTTGTTTCATGGTATTTGACATATTTTTCTTTGATTTTATGTTGCAACATGGCTTGAACATGAATATTTAGGTACTAAAATTCAAATAATGATGTCTTGTGAAGGTGTTGTGAAGTATTGTAAGACATTTCTACATTCTTCTAGACTTCATTCATTGCAATTCACCTAAAAATCACCTTTTTACACATCATCAAGTCCTATTTTGAAGTGTTGTAAAGTCTTGTAACAAGATTTCACACTTTCCTAGGCACAACTTCACTATTTATCTCTTATGACTTAATTGACTCCTTTATGCCCTCATATGCTTTAATTAACTGTATTTTTGGATATTATCTTGACAAACAACATTAAATGAAATTTAATTCCTGACACTTGTTTTTAGGTTCTAGGTGGGACCCATTCACCATGGGTGGTGAAAGAGTTCCCCTTAGCCACAAATTCAAAATATTTTAAATTTATTTTTAGGATTTTATTAAAAATCACTTGATGTCGGCCTGTTATAAGGTATGAACGGGAAACTACGACACAAGATTATATAAATAGGAATTTTTCACCTCAATTTACATCTCCAACACATCTACAATCTCATTCATTCAAGCAATCTCATACAAGCATTCAAGCATCTTACAACATCAATTCAAGCAACATTCAAAGCACTTTGAAGCATCCATTGACATTAATTCAAACTTGCATTATCAAGGGTTTGGTGAGTTAATAGCAATTGGATGTTATTAGTTTATCTTTCCTTTGCATTTCATTATTCTATTAAGGGTTTGATTACTACAAGTGGGGTTTGACCAAGGCAAACCCCTATTTGCTAACCCTCAACCATTTTTCCCTCTTGCAAGTGTGTTTGCAGATTTAGGTATGCAGATTTATCAAGAATTTATGTGTTGAAAAGTTGAAATCAAAGCCAACTAGGTGTTTCAAGTCAACTTAAGTGTGTTTCAAGTTGGAAGAGTGTTTTCTGTCTGTTTTTCACATAACTAACTTCGACAACCCGACAAGTAGACATTTCTAGATCTGGTGTTGCAGAGTTGTTTTCTGATTTTCCAAAATTTTGGGAGAGGACTGATTCGCCATTAGTGGTGAATGAGTCCCACCTGAGGACTAAAAATCTGAGTTTTGTCAAACTTTGGATCCCGATTGTCAGAAACCTGTTCCTTACACTGTTTTACTAGGAGGAGGACTAATTCACCACCCTAAGCGAATGAGTCCCACTGTGAAAGATCAATAATTTTCATTAGCATCTAGAACATTCTAGAATCATCACATTTCATCTAGGTGCACTCAGTTTCATCCCTGTACTTTCTGTGTTGCATTATTTCTTCATTTACATAGTTGTTTGCATATCGCAATGTGTTTTCAAACATAGCTTTACATTGCACTTTTGCATTCATTTTAGTTCATTTAGATTAGTCAATTGCATTTAGTTTAGTTCATTTATGCATAACAACATCGCATATAACATTAATTGAATGAACCCCATGCATTTTTGGGTCCTATCTCTCTCCTTTTAGGTGAAAAACCTTAGAAGAGCTAGAGTTGTCCATAGTGACCCAAAAATCTACGATTTAGTGAGAATCACTCTCGAGACTGAAGATTACCTAAATCACTCTCCTATCATTATAACACATTGCAATCAACATATTAATCAATCACTTAAATTAACATAGCAATCAAACATCAAGCAATCAATCATCCTATCAGTTCAAGTGAGATTTTCATCAAATATCGCAAACATCTATTTTTGATCCTTGCCTATCATGAGGTCAAAACAACATCATCATTATTGAATCTCGCCTATCATGAGATCAATAAATCATATAATCTATCAACAACAACAAATCATTGGTTGACATGATTAAACATCATCCAAATCAAGGAGAAAAACGAACAATCTTCAATGTTGTCCTAGATGTGCCATAACAGTCTTTCATTGTGCCACTTTATTTGATGAGCCAGAGAATCTCTCAAATGCGCCAAAGAACCTCTTCATTGCGCCACTACTTAGAGAAAGTGCGCTAAAACAAAATTCATATGCGCTAGAACTATGAAAAAAATTGAAATTAAAAACGTGGGAAAAATGATTCAAAATTCACAATGAGAGTTTTAGAATTTCATATCAGAGGTTTGTATGCCGTTGGCCGGTTATGTCGCCACACACACTTGAATCGATGAGTCTCATAAGGGATCACCATCTTTGCTCAAATGCTCAAATTTGTTCTCTCACTTCAAAATTTTCACAATCACAAGTGCACAAATGAATCCTTTTTTCACTTTTTACCTATTAAAAGGGGTAATTAAAGTGTGATTTATGGTGGGATAATTTAAAATTTTCAAGGGTCAATTAATCAAAGGGTAGCTCATTTCTTCCATTTCGAGAGATAAATCGTTGGAATATTATCAAATCAGGATTTCACCATCAACATCGTCAAAAATCATCAAAAATTTTCAAAAATGTTTAAATCATCTAAAATTCCCCGATTTATCTCCCAAGGGGGCATACATCCATTATCTTCTGAAAATCATTGTTCGGGGCATCATCAAAATTTTAGCAGCACGGGCAAATTTTTCTTTGAAGTAATGTGTAAACAAATCACTTCAAAGAGGGGAAAAATATATACATCCAAAATTGGTCTAGAGAAAATTAATTAAATACTAGTTATTTAATTAATAAAATCTTTAGAAGGTGGCGATATAGAATTTGAGACTAGGGATGGCATTCGCGTGCTCTGCAAGCCGAGTTAGGGTGACCGTGCCTTAGCTCGTTCTCTGTGTGCTGCTCGCTTCTGCGCTATGGGGGGGTTTTTGATGCTATCGGGGCTGTGGTGGTGGGGTTTACACCTGTTAAAACATTCTATCTCTCTTTTCCTTGACCGGTGTTTGCAGTGTGGAGGTGCGTCCATTGTGCTTGGCGCAGGATTCCTCTTTATTATTGTGGGCTCTCCTTTGGAGCTGTTGTGCTGGGCGCAGCCTGTCTTGGTGCCAGGCTTCCTCCTCTGCCTGCATGGGTTTGTGGTGTGGGCACGTGATCTTGGAGTGGCTGTGTGAGTGGCCTGCCATTTCGTGGGGCCTTGGTTGTTCCCACTACTGTGTGGTTTTTGTCTTTTTTGGAGGCCTTCTTGCTGCCGTTTAGGTGGCTTGTGGGTGGAGGGGGTCCGATCCTTCCCTTGGGGTTTTTTTCCATTTCTTGCAAAAGTGTCCCAAGGGTTTGCATGCCTGCCGGGGATCTTGTTTTTTGCTATGCTGTGTGGGGAAACATCTGGGGCTAGCCCCAAATTGGATTTCCGATTAGCATTTGGTTCAAAGCCTTCAGCGCATGGAGTGAATGTTTTTGATAATACATTGTTTTCATCAGAGATGGAGATGCATGATCTAGGACCGGTTAGTGGTTCCTGGATAACGAAGATTAATGGGTGTTTGGAAAGATGTAAAGAGAGACCGGAGTTGGTTATCCTGATGGAGATGCTTGCAGATGATATTGAATACTAGTTGAGGCACTCCTTTTATTGCAAGTTCATGGGTTTGAGAGTTTCGCTGCAATTTTTGGAATCCTAGGCTCAACGGACTTGGATGCCGGAGGGGGAGATAGAGATTAGGCTCCTTGCGAACAACTTTTTTATGGTCTCTTTTGATTGCATGGTAGATCGGAATAAGGTCTTCGAGGGTGGCCCCTATTTTTATAACTAGGTGGGTTTGTTTATCAAGCCATAACATGCTAGCTTCAACCATACTAAGGCACTACCGAGTCAGATTCCAGTTTGGATTCGGTTGCCGTGGTTTCCAGTTGAGTGTTGGCGGGATGACGTGTTGCATTTGGTGGCTTCAATGCTCGGTAAACCTGTTGGGTCTTCACAACAAACACAGTTTAAAAAGGTAATGAATTTTGCTTGTATCTGTGTAGAAATTGATTTAAGCAAGCCACTGCTAGATTCTGTTGAAGTGAGTGTTGGATCCTATACTTGGGTGCGACAGCTAGATTATGAAACCCTACCTTTTTGGTGTCGTCTTTGTCATGAATATGGTCACTTGCAGCGTAGGTTCCCTAGGGCTAAGCTTGTGGTGCCCCAGCCTTCTCAACCTTCTCGTAATCCACCTAGGACTGATAAGGGGAAGGAGCCTATTCTGGGTGATGGTAACGAAGATGATGGTTATGTCCCTGTCAAGGCTCACATAGGAATTGGGGGCAGAAGCGGACCTTGAGGGAGAGGCAGGATGATGACACTTTTAATAGGTTTGAGGTGCTGGATGATCTCAACTAGGAGGAAGTTAATCTAGGGTTGTTGAACTTGGATTAGGGAACTCTGGGTACAGGATAGGACGGGCCACCATTGGAGGCCATGCAAGTTGTGCAGGAGATTGGGGTTGGGCAGATGGATACGAATCAACAATTGATTGTCTAGACTAAATAGGAATCTACTATTGGAGCTTTGAAGAGTGGTGGAGGTGGTTCCCCATTGCCCCTAAAAGAAGGCATGGAAGTAGGGAACAACTCTTTGGCGTCTTCTCATTTGGGTATTCAGCAAAAGGAACCAAAGAAAGGGGTTGGTGAGAGGACTTCCAAGCTGGGAAGGAAAAAGGATATGGATAAGATTAATTTAACTGGAGAAAATTTGGTGGAGTCAGGGTCAGTCAAGACTCTGGATTCACATTTTTCATGGCCCCATAAATGATTGTTCTCTCATGGAATGTAAGGGGCTTGAACAGTGGCCCTCGACAAAAAGTTGTTCGTGATTTGGTTAGGAATCATTATCTGGATGTTCTTTTTCTTCAGGAGACTAAATTATCTATGGATAATATGTTGGACATAGCTCCTAAGTTGTGGAAATATGGTGAATGCCAATGTGTGGAGGCTCTTGGTGCTTCCGAGGGGGTGGCTTGCTTTTGGAACCCTCGAAAGATTTTCCCTCTCTGGTGGATGTCCTCTAGATACTCTATGTCCCTGGTCGCCTCTTGGTATGAGACTAGTGAGTGTATTCTCCTCTCTAATGTGTATGCTCCTGTTGAGTTTCAGGGTAAACAACTTCTATGGTCCCATCTTTGTTTTGTTCGTAGCTTAGCTCCTTTCCATCTGTGGGTTATGGCTAGCGATTTTAATGCTGTTGTGGAGCTGTATGAGAAAAGAGGTGGAATTGCTAGGTTGGAGCCTTTTGCTCTATTATTCAGAGATAGAATTTCAGAATTAAATCTTATTGATGTTCTACCCAGTAATGGTCGTTTCACTTGGAATAATAGGAGAATTGGTGAGAGTTGTGTTGCTGAGAGGCTGGATCAATTCTTGGTTTCCTATTATTGGGTTGGAGACTTATGGTCCACTCGATCTGAAATTCTTGATTGGAGAGGTTTTGATCATTGGCCTATTAAGCTTAGTATTATATCTACTCGTGGGCCTCATTCTCCCTCATTCAAGTTCCAGCTTATGTGGTTACGAGATCCTATTCTTCATGAACATGTGGCTTAGTGGTGGAGGATTGGTAGACCAACTTTTGGTACGACAATGTACACATTCTCCAATCTTCTTTAGTTTGTCAAATATCAGCTTAAAAGGTGGAATCGACGATGTTTTGGTAATATCTTTCATGCTAAGGTTGCTGCTTAGGAGGAGTTGAATAATATTACGCGGTTGATTCACGAGAATGGGGCTTATGTGGATCTTCTGGGGGAGGAGGCTAGGAATCTGAAAGTGGTTGAGGAATTTGAATTGCAGGAAGAGATCTATTGGAAGCAAAAGGCCCGGGTTGAATGGTTACAGGAAGGTGATAAAAACACTGCCTTCTTCTTCAATTCTGTGAAGGAAAGGAGGCATGGTAATTCCATTCCTGTTTTGGTGAATGATAGGGGGGAATGTCTTGCCTCGTTTCAGGAAATCTCTGCTGAGGCATCTCAGTATTTTGCTACTTTATTCAAGGAGGATTCGCAAGGGGGCTCTGTTGAGGAAGCACAAGTTCTTTCTTATATTCCTCAGTTGGTCTCCAGGGAGGCGAATGAATATCTGATGAAAGAGATCTCTCTTGATGAGCTGGAGGGGATTCTGTTTCAGATGAAGAGGGGTAAAGCTCCTGGTCCCGATGGTTTCCCGATTGATTTTTTTTAGGAATTCTGGGATATCATAAAGTTGGATCTTCTGGAGGTTGTCCTTGAGTCCCAAAGGAATAAGCAGATGCTTCATGCTCTGAATTCCACCTTCCTTGCTCTCATCCCCAAGTGTGAAGGGGCTGATAGGTTATCTCAGTTCTAGCCTATCTCTCTTTGCAACGTGGCTTATAAAATCATTTCAAAGTTATTGGCTGAGAGGTTGAAGAAGTGGCTTAAAGTGCTGATTTTAGAGGAACATAGTGGATTTGTGGCGGGTCGAAAAATTCTTGATGGGGTTGTCATTGCTACGGAGACCATCCATTCCATGGATAGCTCCCATGAGAAGGATATGTTCATTAATTTGGATATGGCTAAGGCTTATGACAGGGTTAGATGGTCTTTTCTATGAAAGATCCTTGTTTCTTTTGGTTTTGGTGAGGAGTGGATCCAATGGGTCATGAGTTGTGTCACGTCTGTTTCCTTCTCAGTTTTGATAAATGGAGATCATTCTGAACTTTTTGGTGCCTCGAGGGGTTTGTGCCAAGGGGATCCTCTTCTCCGTATATTTTTCTGCTTCTTGTGGAAGGTCTTGGATGTTTTTTGAAAAGAAGGGTGGAGCTTGGCATCATTCAGGGTTGGCGATGGGGTGGAGATTTACCTCCGCAATCTCATTCACAGTTTGTTGATGATACTGCCTTGATGGGGATGGCTACTGTAAGGGAAGATACTAACTTGAGGTAGGTGTTGGACATATATCTAGTTGCTTTGGGGCAATTGATTAATGAGGAGAAATCTTCCAACTTCTTCTTCAATACGCCGACCCCCACACAGAGAAGAATTGCTAATATCTTGAGGTTTCAGATAGGGGTTCTCCCTTTGACATATTTGGGTTTCCCAATTTCTATTCGCCATCTTCCCAAGGGTTCTTGGCAGAATATTATTGATAAGCTTCGTGCAAAAGTTAATCATTGGACCCATAGATGGTTGTATTTTGCGGGGCGGGTTCAGCTTCTCAAGTCGGTGGTGCAGGCTCTCCCTACCTACATATGTATGCTTCAGGTGGCTCCGATGGGTTTTTTGAGGGAGTTGGATTCTCTTGAAAGGAAGTTCTTATGAGCAGGAAGTTTCCCGTCTTCCAAGTGGAGCTTGGTCAGGTGGGATGTTGTGTGCAGCCCAAAGTAATTTGGTGGTCTTGGTCTTCAACAGTCTGTGTTATCCAGAGTGGTTGTGGCTGCTAAGCTATTCTGAAGATGGTGTGTGGAACATGATCTACCGTGGGCCAGGATATTATCTCATAAGTATTTCTCGGGGATTCCGCGGTAGGATCTCCCTCATTACCCTCTTGAGGGGAAAGGTTCGGTGATTTGGAATACTCTTCAGAAGGGTGAGAAGCTTATCAAGGAAGGTTTATTTTGGATTTGCAGACGGGGCACTGAAGCTCTTTTCTGGTCAGATTCTTGGGATGGATTCCCTCCACTTACTTCTCAGTTCCCCAACCTACTTCCTTTGTGTTAGAGATTTCTCGAGGTTGGCTGGTATAGGGTCAGTGACTTCAAGTTTGTTGCTTCTTTTGGTCAGTTGGAGGTGGCTCGTTGGAAGGATTCTGCGGAGTGGCCAGATTTGGGACTTGCAGAAGAAAGTGCTGAGCTTCACAAGATTCTTTATAGTAGGAGTTGTAGTTCTCTTCTAGAAGAGGATTCTTGCTTGGACCCATAATCCTAAGGGGGTTTACTCTATTGCTTCTGGTTATCAGGTGTTATTGCTTCAAAAGCTAATTGGGGCGAAGGTTCATTGGTGGAAAAGGGTGTGGAATAAACTCTCGTGGCCTAAATGCAACTGCTTTGTTTGGACTTTGGCTTGGAATAGGTGCTTGACCTGGGATAACATTCGTAAACAGGGATCTCAGGGACCTTCGATTTGTGTTTGGTGTGGGGGAACGGAAGAGTATTCTTCGCATTTGTTCTTTCGGTGCCCCTTTGTTGTGCAACTTTGGAATTGGTGGTGGGAGGTGTGGAAGCTTCCTTGTATTCATGCGTGCTCTTTGGTTGAATTCTGGGATAGTATGGGAAGACCTCCTTCTATGGCTTCCTTTTTGCAGGAGGTTTGGTTCATGGGCCCTACCTTTCTGCTTTGGCAGATATGGCTGGAGCGGAACCGTCAGATTTTTCATGATCAGAAGTTGGTGGGTTGGAAAGTGTGGATGCGTATGCTAGGAATGGTGCAGGAGTCAGTTTTGGCTAAGTGTGATGTGGTTTTCCCCTTGGAGAGAGGTGATGTTGAGTTGGTGGCCAAACTGGGTCTTCAAGAAATTTATTCTTCTTTTGTCAGTTCCAAGAATTGTAGGCATGGGAAAAAGAGAGTTCAACGGGTTGGAAGGTGGTTACCTCCTCCAAATGGATTTTTAAAGATCAATACAGATGGTTCTTCTAGGGGAAATCCTGGGCCTACTAGAATCAGTGGGGTTGGTAGGGACTCAGTTGGGTCGGTGATTTTTTTGTTCTCTATACATGAGGGGGTGAAGACTGTTAACTTCATGGGGGGTCTAGTGATTCTTTATGCTATTGAGAGGGCCCTTGCTTTGGGATGGTGAAAGGTTATATGTGAAGCTGATTCATATATTTTGATTAATCTGTTAAATGAGCAGAAGATATATGATATAAATTGGCAGTTGGCTTTGGTGGTTCAACGGATTCTTCAGGTTAGTTCTCGGATGGAGGAGGCATCCTTTGTTCACATCCCGAGGGAGTGGAATCGTGTTGCCGACTACTTGGCCAAATGGGCCTTTGAGCATGATAGTGGTTGGAAGGCTGAGGATTGGGATCAGGTTAACCCTGAGTTGCGTCTAGATTTGGACTGGTTTTTTGAGGAAGATAGGAGAATACATGGGGATAGTTGATATTGTTTTATGTTGTGGGGTTTTCTCCTTGTTTTCTAGGGCTAGGTCCCTTGGTTATTATTGTAATGCTCTTTTCTGATTTCCAATAAAGTTTTTACCCCTTTGTTTTAAAAAAATAAAAATTAATAAAATCTTTATTTTCCTCTACTTATAAATAAATTGCAAAGTTTATTTATATAGTTCATATTTCTTAATTCTTCCTATCTAAACCACTTTCTTCATGATTTAATTAAATAAACAAATTTAACTAATTTTTTTTATTTGAATAATTCCCTCTTTTTAAATTTGAATTCTTAACTCAAATTTTGTCACATTTCTCCATATTTTTCTAACCTACTTCCACCTCATCTTCCATCTCACCATGTGTCACATGAAATTAATTATTTCTAATTTCTAAAATGGGCATTTATCCTCAACAATTTTAACAAACTCAAAGACACATGACTTCTCATTTCCATTTATTCTTTTCTACACTTGGCAAGCTTGTTCTATTAAAGGGGACAACTTCCTTGTTTCTCTCTAACCTCCTCGTTTCTCACTGTTGATCTCTCCAGACTAAATCTTGATTGTCCATTCCTGCCAACTTACTTGATTCCATGGTGAAATCTATAAATAGAGGCTCATTTACAACTTTTGGGATATAGAGCATAGCATAAATTTACTCTGCAGAAATACTTACAACTTTAGAGAGTTTAGCATTGGCATTTTAGTATAGAATTTAGTATTTGATCCCAAGTAGTGTTATAATGGAAATTTCATTTCTAGGAACTTCATTTTTGCATTAGCATTTACATCATTAGCTTATCATTTTATCATTGCACATCATTCTGTATACAACAACATACCATTTAACATATCACTTAGTTCATTATCCAGCAAACTCATCAAATTCATGTAGGTGTAGGCATTATTCATGCATTTTAGTTTAATGGCTTCTCATTTCTTAGGTGTCATCCTAGTAATTTAGTGTACCTAAAATTTGAGAGCACTAATATAGGAGCCTTAAGAATAGAGGAAGATGGAATGACTTTAAGGAATCATTTTATCAATTGTGTTGTTAATCTTGATTTTCTTAATATAATACATTGCATCTATTGTGTGTTTTGATTATTCTAATTCACATAATTTTTCACACACAACTACAAAAATAATTAAATTCCTACTCTAACCCATTTGAAACTTATCTTATTTTGGAATTGGTGTCGTGTTGATGTGGAACAACGACCCTTTCCCAATCCCGTAATTAGTGAGCCTGTTTTAGTCAATTCTATGGAAGAGAATTAATGAAACCATTGTGATAAATGGATAAAAACCTAGTTTATGCTAAAAATGAACATGATGCAAGCTAAATTAACATGATTTTATGCTACAAATGATCTAATTATGCAATTTCTAAGCTAATCTAAGCTAATTCTAAGGTAAAAGATGAAAACCCTAATTCATATACAAACTAAGATGGATGCATAGAAGCCATTAATAGATGCTTTAAGCTATTATACAACTAAAATAAACTAAAAAAAGTTAAAAGTGAGTAAAAGATGAGTGTGAGTGCAAGTGAGTTCAACAACATAAGTTTGCATTTAAAAGATGGATCCATTTGTCTCCAAATAGTGACCTATTTATAGGAGAGCAAATGAGAAATGGAGGGTTAAGATTGAAAAGATTAATCAATGGTCCAAGATGAAGGAGATGAGATGCATGGATCATGGATTCTCATCAATAGATGAGAATGCATGATGGGATTTAATCAAGGGTTCACACTTGTCTCAAACAAACACACTTTTAACCTGCTCACATAGGTCAAAGGTGACTTGCTCAAAAAGTTAAAGGTTAAAAATTGTTTAAGAAGCCAAGTGAAAATATCCCATTTTCAAATGATGGAGGAATAAGAATATTCCTTGGAATATTCATTTGGGTGAGGAAAAAATCATTTTGCAAATTAAAAGAAATTCTTAATTGCGCAAAAAGGGGATAAGGAATATTCCAAGAGAATATTCCCCTTTTAGAGGAAAATTAGTTTAATTGCTAATTAAACAAGATTTAATCATGCAATTAGGGGATTTGGAGGAATAAAGTGATATTTATTAAGAAAATTGATAAATGGGGAGGAGAGAGAGATGAAATGATATTTAATTAAATAACTTAGGGTTATTTAATTATATAAGATGAATTAGGGAATTAAATTAAATGTTTTGATTTATTTAATTTAATAGTATGAAATGTTAGTGCGAAGGGGGATGAATTAACCTAATTTTGATGAATTACATTAATAGATGAAACTAATGAAATTAATTAAATAGCTAGGCTAATTCAATCAATTAAGTGAAAAGAAGATGGGTTTAAAGAGGAAATGATGTTAGTAAATCTGTTTCGAGTATATGATATCATTTAGGACATTTTTCAGTGTCTACATTTTTCCCCTCTTTGAAGCGAGGTACTTGCTACTTCGGTTCAAACAATAACACTCTTCGGATTAAAACTGCTGCTTAAATAAAAAAAAAAATATTTTTTATCTTCTAAATGCCCACTGCTGAAGGATAAAGCTAATTCCTTGCCCCCTCGAGAAATCGGGTAGAAATTTTGAATTTTGGGTTGATTTCTCGATAAAGGTTAAAAGTTGCCCCAAGGGTCCATAAAGGTTCTAGGAGGCAAGAGGTATGCCAAAAATGCAAAAAATGATGCAGAATAAGGTCCAAATTGGAAAAATTGGTGAAAATGATGATAAAACCTAGCTTGAAGGTGAAATTAGGGCAAAAAACCCTAATTTTCTAGCTTAAATAAACCAAAAAGGGTCACTTTCAATTCATTTGTGCATTCACATTTAAGAGATTCTTGCTTTGAAATTTGACCCTAGTTCGAGAGTTCCAGCGGCTTATAGGCATAGGGCCACCGATATGTAACTTCAAACTTGATTTGAAATTTGACTTTTGGATGCATTTATTATGCTTTGAAATTTAATTTTTGGCGACGTGGCGCAACCACGGTAGGAGGGTCCTCAAAGAGAACAATCCAGAATGGAAAGTAAGAGTTACACAATAGAAGCAACACAAAATATGGAGGAAAATGTAGATTCAAACCTTCTTATTATCAAAAATCTCAATTACAATCGACCGACAACATCTACGTTTATAGATTGGGCTCACAGGCCTAATACAACATGCTCAAAGTACAATATTCCTATATGCTCCTTAATGCGAGCTGAAATATTATGTATCAAATCTAATATTTTCTAGCTACCTTTCTAATGATCTATTACAATGATTTATATCACATCTATAGATCTAGAATCTTTCGCGTTGGCCAAAGATCATTACAATCCCCGATGAAGGAAATGTAATGTGTGCATGAAATAGGTCGACCTTAAATTTGAATTTCTCCTTGACGGGTGCATAGAATGAAGTGTGGACCTAAATTAAGGTCAGGGACACTCCACAGAACAATTTGGAACACCTCACAAGGATCCGCAAGTTATGGGAAGGATTCACAAGAGATAAATCTAGCCGTTATGCTCAAAATTGTTTCAGTGCTCTATTCTAGAAACTGCCACTTAATTCAGGAAGTGATAACTTGCTGAAAAAAGATCCAATCAATATGAAATATTGGAATAAGGAAAATGAACATGTCCATGATGAAAACATAGATCCGTAGGGTCTGGTGAGAAAATATGATGAATCTGCCAACTTGAACTAAACAAGAACAAAACTAAAATGAAAATATTTTTGGTTAATGCAGGATTGCAAAGAACCAAGCATGCTCTTGCATCAGACATCTGGGGTTATTTGAAAAGTGAGTCCCTCACTTTTTAGGGGCTAAAGGAAATCCAATACAATCTACATTAGCCTAGGAAATCAAAGAAGAATCCTCAATTGGTCTACCTTTCCACTTCACGTGATATTCTTTGTACTGTCTTCCACATGTTTTCCTCCCATCTTTGATATTCAAAATCTCTTCTATCTCATATGGTTGTTGTTTAGGAAACTGTTTCTCTAATTTTTCTTCACTTTCTTCATTGAATTCTACTTCATGGTGCTGATGTAGGCCTGCAATGTTGAATATAGGTGATATTCCCATGCCATCCAGTAACTCCACTTCATATGCATTTCTTGAATCAAATTTCTTCAAAATCTTATAGCGTCCAAACTTCCTCATCTTAAGCTTATTGTATGTGCCAACTTGAAATATTTCCTTCCTCAAATACACCATCACTTCGTCTCTAACTTCAAACTCCTTATGTCTCCTCCTTTCATTTGCTCGCTCCTTATACTTTTGGTTCATATCTTCCAATTGTTGCTTTACTTGAGTATGCGCTTTCTTCATATGTTCTGCAAATTCCTCTGCTTCTGCACTCCTTTTATCTTCCTTATTGATGTCTCGCAACTCTGATATACCTCTAGGATGAACTCTAGTAACAATCTCAAAATGTGTCTTTCTAGTACTCCTATTCATTGAATTATTGTAAGCAAACTCTGCTTGTGCAAGGACTAAATCCCAAATTTTGATCTTCTCTCCAAGCAAACATCTCAACAAATTCCCTAAACTCATATTTACTACCTTTGTCTATCCATCAGTCTATGGGTGAAAAGTAGAACTAAACTTTAAATCTGTCTTCAACTTCATCCAAAGCGTCCTCCAAAAGTGACCAACCAACTTTGTATCTCTGTCTAAAACAATACTCCTCGGTAATCCATGCAATTTGACCACTTCCTTGAAAAACAAGTCTGCTACATGTACTGCATCTATTGTCTTCTTACAAGGTATGAAATGTGCCATTTTAGAAAATCTATCCACCACCACAAATATAGAATCATTACCTGTCTATGTCTTCGGCAAGCCAAGTATGAAATCCATGCTGATATCCTCCCAAGGTCTCTCTGGAACTGTAAAAGGCTTATACAATCCAAAATTCTGACTACTCCCTTTTGCAACTTGAAAAACTCTACAAATTTGTACAAATTTCCTAACATCCTTATGAATCTGTGGCTAAAAGTAATTATCACTTACCAATGCTACTATCTTATCAATTCCAAAGTGTCCTGCCAATCCTCCACTATGTTTTTCTTTCACCAAGTTATCCCTCATCAAACTCTGGGGTACATATATCCAATTCCCTCTGAACAACATATCCTCTTGAATGAAATAATCCAACCATTGACTCCTATCCTCCAAGACTGGTTCTTTACAGGCTCTCCAAGGTTTTGCAAAATGTGGGTCTTCCTCATTCAAGTTCTTCAATTCATCAAAGCCTAATACCTCCACTCTCATCTTTTCCTATAAATTCCTTCTACTCAAAGCATCAACAACTCTATTTTACTTTCCACTCCTATGTTTCAAAACAAAAGTATAACTTTGCAAGAATTTCACCCATCTCATGTGTCTCTAATTCAACTTACCTTGACTATTCAAATATTGCAATGCCTAATGATCCGTATACAACATAAACTCCTTAGGCAACAAGTAATGTCTCCATTTCTTCAAGGCTTGAACTATGGCATAAAACTCCTGGTCATACACTAAATATCTTCTCCTAGCATCATTCAATTTCTCACTGAAATAAGCTATTGGTCTTCCTTCTTGACTTAATACTACTCCAATTGCATTTCCACTTGCATCACAGTCTACCTAAAATACCTTATTAAAGTCTGGTAAAGCCAACACAGGCTGCTTAGTCACCTTTTGTTTCAACAACTCAAAACTTCTGTCTACTCCAGATGTCCACCTAAAATATTTCTTATCTCCTCTCATTGTTTATGTCATAGGACTGCAAATAGAACTTAAATTCCTAATGAAATTTCGGTAGAAACTAGCCAATCCATGAAATTATCTTACCTCTCCAATGCTTTCTAGTGTAGGCCATTCAACAATTGCTCTTACCTTCTCAAGATCCATCTTCAATCCATCCATAAATATCACAAATCCTAGATATACCAATTCTTCCTTCATGAAACTACACTTCTTAATGTTTATCAACAATTGTTCTTCTCTCAACCTCTACAAAACTTGTCTTATATGCAACAAGTGTTCTTCCCTAGTCTTACTGAAAATCAAGATGTCATCCAAATAGACAATCACAAACTTACCCAAGAATTCCTTCAATACCTTGTTCATCAACCTCATGAAAGTACTTGGTGCATTTGTTTGTCCAAAAGGCATCACCAACCACTCATACAATCCTTCATTTGTCTTGAATGTTGTCTTCCACTCATCCCCTTCTCTGATTCTAATATGATGATATCCACTCTTCAAATCTATCTTTGTAAAGTATTTAGCTCCACTTAAACAATCCATAATTCCATCCATCCGGGGCAAAGTAAATCTATACTTCATTGTGATTTTGTTTATGTCTCTAGAGTCTGTACACATCCTCCATTCTCCATCCTTCTTAGGTGCTAACACAACAAGTACTGCACAAGGAATTAAGCTTTCTCTGATCAAACCCTTCCTCAACAACTCTTGCACTTGTCTATTCAAATCTTCATTCTCTTTCGATGTCATCTGGTGTGCTACTTTATTAGGAAGACTAGCTTTAGGAATTAGATCCATGCAATGACTAATACTCCTCATAGGTGGCAATCCATTAGGTACATTATCTAAAATGATATCTTCATATGCTGCCAACATCTCCTTTTTCTCCTCCGGTTGTTCTTCTACATGCTCCAAATCTTCAGCCTTCTTAGGAACCAAGACATAGCACATGTTCTCATGTATCAATCCATCCATAAATCTCCTTCCATCAACCAAACAAATTCTAGCATTTATACAAATCTCAACTTTAGGAACATCATCCAATGGCAACAAGGTCTACTTCATCCCATTAGCAACAATGGTATATATGTTCTTCTTTCCATCATGAATAGCCTGTCTATCATACTGCCAAGGCCTTCCCAACAAAACATGGCATACACCCATAGGCATGATATCACACAAAACTTCATCATGATAATTTCCTATCTTCAATTTCACCAAACATTGTTCACTTACTAGTATCTTATGCTCATCTTGAATCCATGCTATCTGATAGGGCTTCAGGTGTTTCAATCTTTCCAACTTCAATTTGGTCACCATTTCTTGAGAAACTAGGTTCTCAGAGCTTCCACTATCAAAAATCACTTTGCAACATTTACCAGCTACCTTGCATCTAGTTCAGAACAAATTATTTCTCTACAACGGTTCCTGCTCCATCTCACTTTGACACAATACTCTTCTATTCACCAACACTTCTCCCTCTTCTGATTTATTAGATGATCTGACATGATCCTCTTCAGCAAAGGTTGTTCTTCTATTGTTCTTTTTCTTTCTGCTTGTCTCTCCTTGATTAGATTCAAATGCTCTATGTCCTTATCCACCACACTTAAAACAAGTTCCACCGAATACTCTTTTCTCCTTATCATCTCTTCTATAACCCTCATTCTGGTAACCACCATATCCTCCTCTCCGGTAAGAGTTTCCATCATCCTTATGGTACGAATTCTCATTCTTACTAATTATCTTTATTCTGATCTACAAAAGATCATCTTCCTCCTCCAGTAAAATTTCTTCCTCTTTGAAATCCACCTCTGCTCATGTCTTTTATTCAACTTCTCTCATGCTTTTAGGGCACATTGATATGCCTCCTCCACACTCCACAACTTGATCAAACTAATCTTATCCTGTATGGATGACCTTAAGCCATTCACATATCTGGCTACTTGCTCGACCTCATCTTCCAAATGTCTGGATCTGATATTCAACTTATATAACTCCTCAGTATACTTTGTCACAGTTAACTCTTGCTTCAAATTTTGTAACTTTTGCAACACACTGATCTGATAATTTGCAGGCATAAACTTTGTCTTTAACTTATTCACTATCCGATCCCATGATTTTATCTTCTCCTTTCCTCTTCTTTGCCTATCTATCTACACATGTGCCCACCAAAGGGATGCATGTCCTTTCAACTTTGTACAAGCAAATTTTACCTTCTTGTCTTTAGCGGTACCTTCAAAATCAAAAAACTTCTCCATCTTTGTTATCCAATCAAGCAATTAATCCAAATCCAACTTACCACTATAATCCGGTTGATTGAAATGTGGTTTAGTATTTTCTCTGGTTAGGGATCTAATGAACCTCCCTTCTTCCTGATCCAGGCTAGGTTGATTTTCTCTTTCCCCTTCTTCTTGTACTTCTACCTCTTCATCACTCACATCATCAACTAGTTGACCTCTCCTCTGGGCCATTTTGACTACATCTAATCTACCAACAATTCCCCTCAACATCTCCATTATAGCTGGGTCTGCATTTCTGCACACTCCATTTCCTCTACCATTTATTCTTCCCACCATATTTACACAAGTCCTCTACAGCTGTAGGTCAGATCCTCAGTCCACCACCCCACAACAAATCTTCAATAGTACTCCACAAACTCTGACGATCTCTCACGGAATGAATCTTGCTCTGATACCAATCTGGCGCAGCCACGGTAGGAGGGTCCTCAAAGAGAACAATCCCGACCATGCAGCAAGAGTTACACAACAAAAGAAACACATAATATGGAGGAAAATGTGTATTCAAATCTTCTTATTATCAAAAATCTCAATTACAATCGACCAAAAACATCTGGGTTTACAGATTGGGCTCACAGGCCTGATACAACATGTTCAAAGTACAATATTCCTATATGCTCCTTAATGCGAGCTGAAATCTTACGTATCAAATCTAATATTTTTTTAGCTACCTTTCTAATGATCTATTACAATGATTTATCACATCTGGAGATCTAGAATCTTCCGCGTTAGCCAAAGATCATTACAATCCTTGATAAAGGAAATGTAACGTGTGCATGAAATAGGTCAGCCTTAAATTTGAATTTCTCCTTGATGGGTGCATAGGATGAAATGTGGACCTAAATTAAGGTCGAGGACACTCCACGGAACAATTTGGAGCACCTTGCAAGGATCTACAATTTACAAGAAGGATCCACAAGAGATAAATCTAGCCATTATGCTCGAAACTGTTTTGGTGCTCTATTCTAGAAATTGCCACTTAATCCGGAAGCGATAACTTGCTGGAAAAAGATCCAATTGATATGAAATCTTGGAATAAGGAAAATGAACATGTCCATGATGAAAACATAGATCCATAGGGTCTGGTGAGAAAATATGATGAATCTGCCAACTTGAATTGAACACGAATTGAACAAGAGCAAGACTGAAATAAAATATTTTTGGTTGATGCAGGATTGCAAAGAACCAAGGATGCTCTTGCATCATGGCATCGCTATATAGTGATGCCCAAATTGAAATCATTGATGCTGAAATGAATTATAGAGATGCATATGTATATGGTGATGCTAGTCGTGATTTAAAATTAGGGTTTCTAATATTAAAATGCAATGCATACTTGTATAGTGATGCTTCTACCAATTTAGAAATTAGGGTTAGGGTTGCCAAAGATTAAATAGTGACATTAGTGTGTTTTGTGACACATGTTTCGATTTGTAATTTTAAATGCCTTTGGGCGTCTCAATTTAAAATTTAAATATAGCGATGCTATTGTAGTTAGTGACATTATTGTGATTTTTGAGCTGTAAATTTCAAATTGAGTCAAATTTTCTTGAATTCCTAATGCATTGTGCTTTGTGGATGCAGGAGGTCATTCCATCGATGATGTCGCATGAGGACAGACTCACCATATTGGAGAGATTGAGTGATTTGTCAGAGTGGCGCCAAGAGCACCTGGGAGAGATTGACCTCAGGTATGTCGCATATGCACCCGTCATTTAGACATATCTTTCTATGATGACAACTTTGTACGAGAGATGGCACAATGAGACTTTGTCATTCCACCTTCCGATAAGTGAGGAAACAGTGACGTTGGAGGATTTTTGGTGGATCCTTCATTTGTTGATTCATGGTGATCGAGTGATCTCTGATGTTGATTTTGGATTTGAAACCTATTATGATGTGATGGAGCTTGAGGACATCGCCTTGGTGACATCACAGATCGACCTCAAGATGTATAGAGGTCACATGCCCACATTTAAATTGATCATTACAACCATTATTTTAGGTTTGGTTGCTCCCGATAGATGTAGCAGAGGGTTCAACAGAGGGTTCAGTCCAGGATGGGGCTTGATGTGGCATCAAATGCTCTATAGGAGGAAACTCTTTGTGTGTGGGGGCCCGTGATGCTAGCCTCGCTTTATCATGACATGCATGATTTTGTTTACTGTGATGGGAGAGCTATTGGTACAGGGGTGACTACTTCACATTTGAGTGTGGGAGCATATTTCCATGCTTTGACCTATTGTTTAGATGGTAGACATTGAGCCAGATGATCCTGTGATCTAGCGGTACAAAGGTGCCATTACACTGAGGCACACTAGATAGATTGGGATCTTGTATTGGCGATAGGTCATTGATGATATGACAGTTTTTTGTTGGTTCCCATGGCTATAGATGCCACCATGGTTTGATGTTGTACATCAACTATATTTCACCAGGCAGACCCAATATATGCAGGGTCGCGAGCAAACTATTATTGAGTGGTATTTATCGGACAGGGTGGCTCGACAGTTTGGAGAGGTCTAGGATAGACCTAGGTATGTGCAGGATCATCATGGAAAAAATAGGCCCTTAAGTGGAAATTTTTTAAGAAAAATCAAAGTTAGGAAACTTGACATAAAAATTTGAATAAGTTATCTATATTATTTCAAAAATCTGTAAGAATAGAATCTGTAGCAAATTGAATGTAGTTTCTAAACTACTAGGTTTATTTATTTTTAAATAATCTATTTGGTGAAAATTTGAAATTTTAATGCAGTAGTACTTAAATTTTAGGGGTAAAATAAGAAGTAGGTGTCTGTCTAACCACCCTAACCACAATAAAATGATAATATTTTAGATATGAGTAGAGGACTCATGTCCCGATGTGATGCATATTTTTTTGTAATTTTTTTCCAAGTAAATTATTAATTATGCATTTTTTATTACAACTTTAAAAAATATAAAAATTCGTATGTCTGACCACCTTAACTTGGTCAAAACTTCATGAAATTCTTTTTTTCTTTTTTTAATCCTATAGTATGTGAAGCATAGAATGTGACGCATGTTTCAGATTAAAAAAATGTGATATCATTTGAAATCTATAGATGTTTTTCAATCAACCTATCAATCAGGACTTTAGTCATAATTCAAATAGAAAATGAATAATAATTATTTATGAAATTCAAAGTAAAGCATTATTTATATTGGTGGAAATTTGGGAGTCTCCTTTAAAAACCCTTTTCGTTTCATCAATTTTGGGTAAAAAAAGTCATCAGCCACATACCCTACACATACCCATCATATCACCACTTTTTGGCCCATCATGATCCTGCACATACCCACCTAATGATGCATATAGAGTCATTTTTGCAAGGTCGACCAGAGAGGTTCCCACATGGGGACAGACCATTCCAGCTCCTGAGGTAGTCGAGAGCTTCAAACAGTTAGCGGCTCAGCCATGGGCCTATGATCAGGGTTAGGCGGTAGCATAGACTACACTTGCTTATGATGCCTGGTTTGTACCTCCACAATGGTTGAAAAATCCAGTGGGTGCTCCTTCACGAGGGAGGCCTAGAGGCAGGGGCTAGAGGTAGAGGACAGGGTGGCCAGGATGGTCAAGATGATCAAGTTTTGGAGGTTCCACCGATCAGACAACAGTCTCCTCAATAAACTCCAGTTGTACAACAGGGACCACAAAAACAAGTAGAACCACCAACACCACCACCAAATGCAAGGGATGCACAAAATCAACAACTACAACAACAGGTGTAGACTTTGACTTGTGAGTGGGATTAGGTTCGCCAATAGATTTTGGGTATTACGGCTGAGTAGGATCAGGAATGACAATTGGTGGTAGTCATCACGACCAAGATAGATTAGACTCTATAGAGGGTATAGGCCGTGACTAGAGAGAGAGACCAAAAGATTTCCTGGAGCCAGCAGATAGAGGCTATGATGGTGGCCACTCATGGTAGGACCATTTCAATGAGGTTGTATAGAGAGGTTGTTACAAAGGTTGTGTATTATAGGTAGCTTTACCACTAAGATGTATCGTAGGTAATTAGATAGCCTTATTTTTCACAGCGCAGTGATGCATGGTTGAGAGCAGAGGATCAACTTGAGAGGCAGGCCAGAGAGGGTAGTAGCCATCAGGGCTAGCCTTCGATGTACAAACACTTTTTTATTTTGTTGTCTGATTCTTTATCACAGATATACATTCATGGGATCCTTTTTGATAGCCTCGTGGATATTATACTTTTGATTGTTATACATACAATGATCTAGATTTTGTACCATGAATTCATTTTTTGATATATGATACAAATACAAATGCTTCATGATGTGTTCATCTTATTTCATGTTTATGGATGCTTATATTATGTATGGATGTACTCTACTTATGTCTATATGATATTTGATGATCATGATATGATATTCATGCAATGTTGTGTTCTTTTTCAGTATCTTTTCATGATATGCTATGGAATGAATGATATGTGATGTAAATATTATGGATGTAAATTATATGGATGCATTTATTTTTGTGTATTTTCTATGCAATTTTATGATGATGATGTATGCATATGGATGTATGGAAGCAAATGCTCATGATATGCAACAATTTAAGATGCTTATAATCACAAATGTATATTATTCATCACAACTCAAATGATAATGCAAAATGTATGATGTGATATGCAATGATTATGATGATGGATGCTATGATTATGCTATAATTATGAGATGTGTGTATGCTGATGGTTTGTGGATGCAAGGTGGATGCAGTGATGATGTTTTTGTTGACTGTCATGATACCAAGTTAGCGCAGAGAGAAGATAGAGGAATAAAGAATGAATGAGTGTTGATTTTGATGAATGCTTCAAAAGATCCAACAAGTCCATGATCCATTGAGACTTTATTAGATATGGTGACAAGACAATGAAAAATGAGGATGTAGGATGATGAGAGGCTCACATTTCAGGATTAGGATTTCCATGATTCCTTATTGTTTGATATAACACAGACACGATTCATCAAGGTATTAATAACCAGGACGACGTTGTATCTAGTGTAATGGACTTTGAATCAACAAACATATAGGATAGTTCTTGTTCACACCTTGACATACAAAAACCTCATTGGAATGTAAGTTAGAAGCTTAGAATATATTGGACGAAAGCATACACAATAATCAACAACATACCCTAAATGACCTTCCTACACACAACTAAGCAAGTATGCACCAAGATTATTTTACAAGAGTATCCACAAGCACAACAAACAAAAGATAATGATCGATGGCCCATTCATTTCTCTTTAAATTTTTTTGATAGACATCATCGAGAGGTCCTCATAATGGGTCATTAAGGTAAATCATAAGAAAAGATCAAAGACAAATGGTCAGTGTTATCCATATCTCTTGCCTAGTTTAAGTTTAGCTATGGTGATGTCTAATGTTGATGTCCATCATAGGAAGGATACATCCTAGGACATGTTGATCAGAGGTTGTTTGATGTTGGGATGATGATGCTAAGATGAGTCATTAATATAAACTTTATTGACGCAATTACTGATGATTTAGACTTTAGATTTTGACACTTAGGTTCACACTTTACGACTTTTTATGCTTGCTTTCTACTTGTTTTGCCAAAGGGTGAAGGCAACAATCTATTTATTATGGGTGAAGGTTTATTGCGGGTGAAAGTGAGATGGGATGGATGGTTTTGGATTTTCTAGAATATTCTAATGTTTTTGGTATTTTCTAAATGTTTTGAGGTTGTTTTTGAGTCTTTTTGAAATTTTATGCAAATGTTTATGTTTTTGATTTACTGAGGCTATTTAGGGTTTTCTGAGATATTTGAGGCTTTTTAGGTCTTTTAAACGTTTTCTATTATTTTTGGATTTTCCATTTTCAAATGTTTTTGTATTTTCTAGTTTTTTGAATGTTTTGGGGATTTTCAAAGATTTTACCAATGTTTAGGGGTTTTTGAGAATTTTACCAATTTTTACGGGTTTTCTGAGATATGTGGATGTTTTGGGGTTTTCGAGAATTTTACCAATGTTTAGGGGTTTTCTGAGATATTTGGATGTTTTGGGGTTTTCAAGAATTTTACCAATGTTTAGGGGTTTTCTGAGATATTTGGATGTTTTGGGGTTTTTGAGAATTTTTGAGCTTCAACCAAGAACCTAACCGAAAGACCTATCCTAGGTGCCTCAGGGGCTGATCAAAGATAATCCTTGCCTACGTTATACACACAGAGACCATGTAGTTTGACTGACTCAACCTATTTACAAGATGAAGATATGAATAGATGAAAGATGTCAGTTTATTATGACATAATCCTAAAGGACTAACCTAGGGTGTCTCGAGGGCACATCAATGATGGCCTTGCCTACGTTCAATCTTAGAGATGACATAGTTCAACAAGGGGACCGCTTTTTAGATTTTTGAGGTTTTTGACCTTTTTAGGGATTTTGATGTTTTTAGGATATTTTGGATTTTTCCTTTACAATTTTCTAAATGTTTTTGGATTTTAGTTGTACAGATTTTGCAAATGTTTTTGGATTTTTTGATGAACGTTTTATGAATGTTTTTGGATTTTCAAGATAAGATTTACGTTGACCTTGAGATATACAAGAACCCGATATGACTCATAACAAAATGCCCCCAGCGTGACATGTTAGACTACTTCGATAAAGGAAAGATAGACTGACCTTTGGAATATGCCAAGTAGTGCTAAAAGGTTCATGATACCTCATAATATCAAACTATGATAAGGATGCAAATGATGGATAAATGGAGATGCAAAGAATGGTAGGTCCAAAGATCCAAAGAATAGACAGATGTGCTTTATTTATGCAAGGTGCCTATTTTCTAGGTTTTCACCAAGGTACTTGCCCAGAGCGCCACCAAAGTGGTTTTCACTAGAAGAAGATTTTTTTCTTTACTTTTTTCAATCCTTATTCTCATTTTTTTGGATTTTGATTATTATTTTTTTTTTTTTGTATTTTCAAATTTTATACCCTTCAAGACTAGGCATAAAACTTTTTGAGATGCAAGTTGTTGGTTGGATCCTGCAAGGGTTTACCTTCAGGGGTTGATAGTTGGTATGCTCCTGATCCATAGCTTGTTGTGATGACAAAGGGACCCAACCAGTTAGGTTCAAACTTTCCTTTGTTTTCTTCATTTCGAAGGTTCTTCTAATTCTATTTTAGGAAAAGATCTTTGACTTGGAACGATCGACATTTCATCCTCTTGTTATAGCTTTGTTTCAAAATGTTTTGATATACTTGCAAGTGATTGAGGGCATCAAGATGACGTTCATCTAGGAATTCTAGTTTATTCAACTAAGACACTCTATATTCTTCTTCAGTAATCAGGTTATGTAATGACACTCGTAATGATGGGAGCTCAACCTCAATAGGGAAGATAGCTTTTGATCCATAGACCAAAGAGAAAGGGGTTGCACCTATAGGTGTGTGGATACTGGTTCGATAATCCTAGAGAGCGAGATTTAGTTGTATATGCTAGTCACGACCACCTTAATTTACTATTTTCTTCAAGATTTTTTAGGATAGTTTTGTTTGTAGCTTCAGCTTGGCCATTGCCTTGGGGATAGTATGAGGTAGAGAATTGGTGTTGGATATTGAATCTTTGGCACAACTCTTTCACATCCTTATTTTTAAAGGGGGTTCCATTATTTGAGATGAGAGTTTGAGGAACACCATAATGGAAAATAAGGTAATTTAGGATAAACTTGGCAATCTGCTTCCCCATTATATATGTCATAGGAATGGCTTCTACCCACTTAGTAAAGTATTTAGTGGCATTTATGATAAACTTTTGGCCATTGGATGAGGTTTGGGTGATTTTTCCTATGAGGTCCATACACCACTATAAAAAAGGACACGGTGTGATCATTCACTACAATTATTGAGTTGGAGCATGAATTAGATCCCCATGCTATTGACACTGGATGCACTTCCGCACATATTGATGAGCTTCTTTTTCCATGGTTGGCCAATAGTACCCCATCCTCAATAGTTTCTTACCTAATGTCATACTGCTAGAATAGGACCCACATATGCCATCGTGTACTTCTGTCAAAGAAGTTAAGGCTTCCTCTTGGTTAAGACATCATAGTAATGTCCCTTCGATGCTTTGACGGTAAAGGGTATCACTTAGGATCACGAATCGAGATGCCTTTTTAACAAAGGTCTTTTTAAGGTTTGAGGTGATATTTGATGGGAGGGTTCCTCTACTTAGGTAAGTGAATATGTCATGATACCACGGAGATCTAGGACCAACAATGACACACACAAATTTAGATTCAGGGATTTTGAAAGTTGGTATGAGAAGTTGTTCTACGAAGAATTCACATTGGAGGATGTTTGGCATGTCTAACAACGATCTAATTGTTGCCATGGCGTCTTCTGCTCTATTGTTCATGCGAGGAATTTGCTCAAAAGTTATGTCTATGAAGATATCCTTGACATTATCCACCATTTTTTTGTAAGGAGTAAGCTTGTCATCTTTAGTTTTATAGTCATCATTGACTTGCTTGATAACCAGCTATGAGTCTCCATAGACTTTCATCTCTTGAATCTGCCACTGAACTGCTATCCTTAGACTTGTGATTAAGGCTTCATACTCAACAATGTTGTTAGTACATGGGAATGATAGCTTGTATGAATTTGGGATACAATCACCTTGGGGTTGATAAAAAGAATGCCTAATCTGGATCCATGTTGGGTAAATGATCCATCAAAATACATCTTCCACTGAGTTGTGAGATCAATAAGGAACATTGATTCATTAGGGAATTTAGATATTAGGGGGTTCCCAACATAGATGGGTGCTTCTGCCAGTTGGTCTATGATTACTTGTCCTTTGATTACCTTGCACTCCACATACTCTATATGTCAAATTCTATTAAGATCATCACCCATTTAGCCATTCATCTTGTGAGCGTTGCTTTGGATAACATGTATTTTATTGGATCAATCTTTGCAATGAGCTTGATTTGATGTGACAACATGTAGTGCTTAAATTTATGTGATGCAAAAATTACTACTAGGAATGCCTTCTCAATGGGTGAATAGTTCATCTCATAGCCCACCAAGGTTCCACTGATGTAGTTGATGGCCCTTTCCTTTCTATTTTCATCATGTTGTGCTAAAAGAGCTCCTAGTGCTGCTGGTGTTGTTGAGATGTATAGGATCAATGGCTTGTTTGGTATTGGTCGCATGAGCACTGGAGGTGTTAGTAGATAATATTTGATCTATTGGAAAGCTTTATCACACTTGTCATCCCACTTGTAGGTTATCCCTTTATCGAGAAGATGCGAGAACAGGTGGATTTCATCTGAAATTTATGCTATGAACCTTTTGATGAATTGCAATTTGCCTTGTAATCCTCTCATTTTCTTTAGTGTTTGTGGTGGTTCCATGTCTAGGATGGATTTTACCTTTGTTGGATCAATTTCTATACCTCTTTGTAAGACAATAAAGTTGAGAAGCTTCCCTCATGTGACCCCAAAGACACACTTTTTTGGGTTTAGTTGTACCTTGTATTCTTCAAGCCTATCAAAGATAGGTCCTAAGACATGTATGTGCTCACTTCTTTTCTTTGATTTTTCCAAAATATCATCCACATAATCTTTGACTATTTTGTGGATCATATCGTGGAAAATGAGGGTCATTTCTCTTTGATAGGTTGCTCATGCGTTCTTTAACCCAAATGGCATCAAATTCTAGCAATAGGTTCCCCATGGACAAGTGAATGCAATTTTATGTTGATCCTCCTTGGTGATTATGATCTGATTATAGCCCAAGAAACCATCCATGAGTGATAGCATTTCATGCCCTGTTGTTAAGTCCACAATGAGATTAATGTTAGGAAAAGGGAAATCATCCTTTGGGCATGCTTTGTTTAATTCTTTGAAGTCAGTATAGATTCTGATGCCCCTAGTGGGTTTTGAGACTGGTACCAGGCTTGAAACCCACTCAAGATAATCTATTGTTTGGATAAAGGAAACATCAAGAAGCTTTTGTAACTCTAGTTTGACCAAGAGTGCTATCTAAGGATGCATCTTTCTTAATTTCTGCTTAACTGGCTTGGCTTCAGGATAAACTGCTAAATGATGCACAACCACTTTAGGATCAAGGCCTAGAATATATATGTATGACCATGCAATGTTAACTCTTCACTCTTTGAGGAATGCTGGTAGGTTTTTTTGTTCTTCATCTAGGAAGGATTCAACATAGAAGGTGATCGTAGGTACCTCTTTTGTTCCCACATTGATCGGAGTGGCCTTTTCTGCTAGCACTGCTGAATTTTTAGGATGCATTGCACTAAGGGGGAGATTGAATCCCTCATCCTTGGGTGCCTTAGAGAGGTTTTCAACGTCGAATGCATCCTTTTTTTACTATTTTAGGATCAAAGAGTGCCACTAGGTGGTTTTCACTTAAGGATCTGCATGTTAGTTGCATTTCATTAATTTTACGATTGAAGGATTCAATTGTCTCCCCATAGTGTGCCCCTATGTCAATCTCTATGTTGAATCTTGCTTTGTGATCTTCCCATGATCAGTTGTCATGGAGTCCCATGAATTCTGAGTTTGCCTCATATTTTTTGAATAAATCTAGAATTGGTGGTCCTTGTTAGTCCATGTCAATAAGTTGCGGGTATACTAGGCATATTTCAGTTGGTTGGTTACTTGGGAAAAATGATGTTATGGATATCATAAAGAGGGTTTTGTTCTCAAATAGGTCAGCAACATCAAGGGGAAATTCATCTAAGGTTGTATCAGGTGATGTAGGTAACCAAGAGAAAGCCTCAACTCGTTTAGTGGAAATACCTTTTCCAATAAGTGTGACCTTGCTAGTAGTACAACCTAAGCCAAGATTCTTTTTTTGTTTCTTAGGAACGATGGATTCTAGTAAACAATTATCATTCTATCCTTGCTTTTCATTCTTGTTATATCCCCAATTTTGTATGAGTTCTAGGCCCTTGTTATCATCTTCCATGGGAAGAACAGGGACAAATTGTTCATCTTGATAGAGGAGTTTAGAGACATCTTCCTCATTGACATCTTCCTAGTTCAAATCTCCCCACTTGGTGAAGGTAGTAGCTACCATCTTGATTGTTTCAAGTTCTTTGGTGCTAGATGTGGGTTTAAAATGAGTCTGAGGAGAACTAGGTAATTCTCCTAAGACAAATGTGTCTTTTAATAGCTTGTAGTTTCCACAACCATCATCTTGGAAAACTGCTTTGACATCGGGTATACTCTACACAATGGGAATTTTTGTCACTGAGGTAGAGGCTAGGGATGATGGGTCAACAAATGAGCTTGATGGTGTAGGCCCTTCATCATTCTTAGGTATTTGGGGTATCTTATAAAACTTAGCTTCAAGACTTTTGTAGTAGTAAAAAGGCCAAGATCTCCATGGATAAAGATTTTTCTGCCTTCAAAAGGAAACTTTACACACTAATGATAGGTCAAGGCTATAGGCTTTAGTGCATGGATCCATGGTCGGCCAAGCAAGATGTTATAGGGAAGATCATGATCAAGCACTTGGAATGTAGTTTCTACAATAAGAGGTCCCACTTGGATTGAAAGTGCAATGATTCCTTGTGATACTCATTCTTGGTTGTCATATGTCCTGATAGTGGTACTCTTTGTCTTCTCAATAGCCTAGATTTTTGATCAACTACAAAGTACAAATGTTCATACCAACACCTCCATCTACCAAGACTCTTTTGACCTTGTTTTTTATGAATGACAATCTCAAGGTGTAAAGCACAGTTATGAGATGGTTGTGATGGTAGGTCTTGCTTGGAGAAGGTAAAAAGATGATTGGTGATATGCCCTACCATAGCTTGAAACTGATCGGTATCAATGTTCTTAGAAACAAACAACTTAGAAAAGGCTTTCTCCAATTTTTCCCTATGTGTGTGGGATAACTTTAAGAGTTCTAAGATAGATATCTATGTAGGGGTCTGCTTAAGCTGATCTAGAATATTGTATTTGCTAGGATTAGATGTGGGAAAAGTAGGTTGTGTCCTAGATTGAGATGGGACTCCTTGAATGGTTATTTTTCCATGTTGTGTAGTCACTCCACATTCCATACTAGCTCCTTTGATGGTGACAACAGTAATAACGATATAGTAGGAAGCCACTACATTGGAATAGGTGTGGTGCACATTTGTGTAATCCTTAGCTTTTCCGTTGTTATTTTCTTTGTTATGATCCGACATAGGGTTCTTGTATATCTTAAGATCCTAATTCCTAGTTGGTACCTCAACAGATATGGTATCATTTTCTATGAGATCTTGGATGATGTTTTTAAGTTTCATGTAGTTGGTTGTTTTATGTCCTTTGATTTTGTGAAAATCATAAAGGTTACGCTCATTGTACCAGGATGGCTTCTCTTGTGGTTCTTGGTAGTTTTCAAAGTTGGGAAGTGTTATCAGATTTGACTCTACCAACTTCTTCATGATTGTTTTGATGGGTTTCGATAACTCTGTGTACTTTCATTTGGGATAGTTGTTCCTATTAGCGATCTGCCTTTGTTGCATTTTGGTGTTATTGATATGATTATTCTGAGGAGATTCGATTTGTTGCATAGTTGGTTGGATATTATAAACTTGATTGTTTTTAGGTCTAGGAGCACTTAGTATGACCTGAGCATCTACCACACCATCATTTGTTACATTTTTGTTTTTTGCCCAAACATGAGGTTTCTCATTCAAACTAGTTGAAGGATGGTTATCTTTGTAAGCTTGAGTATTTCCTTGTGAGATTAGAGCTCTTTTGATGTTAAGGGCTCTAGGGACAAGTTCATCATATGATGTGATGCACTGCATTTTCAAGTGGAATGACAGATTTGGATCCAGATTGGCTATTATGATTCCCACTTGTTGTTCATCAGGAAGATGCCACTTGCTTTTACTATCTCTTTATCTCCATCGTTGTAAGAAATTAGTGAAAGTTTCCCTTTGAGTTTGTCTAAGAGTGTATAATTCTTCTAGACTTACATCCACGTCAAGATTAAAGGAGTAATGATTGATGAATTTATCAGTGATTTCCTGAAAAGTTTTGATATTAGGAGGCAAATGAGAAAACCAATCCATAGCATGACCTATTATACTTCGAGGGAGGAGGCGCATCAGATATGAATCATTGTAAGCCACCTCCATGCACATGATGTTAAAGTATTTGATATGGTCCATAGGACTTCCTCTCCCTTTATATTTGTCAAATTTGGTGATTTCAAAACCAGGAGGGAATGGTATCATTGCTATGTTTTAGTAAAATGGACAAGGACACAAGTTTTGTGTATGGGGTTTCTTTACCTTGCCCATGTGAAGGTCCTACATTTCTTATGACAGTGCTTTAAATTGCGATGCTAGACCATCTTGTGGGTTGGGTGGAGGAACATATGGTGGGATGATAGATGAGTTGTATGGGGTGTATGATGGTGTGAGATTCTGTGAAGGTGATTTGGGTATGGATGTATATGTTCCAAATTTATTTGGATTGACGATGTTCAAGTGAGGATAATGAGAACCTTGTTGTTGTTTTTGGGCATACTGTTGAGCTAGTAAGGTTGCTTTCTATTGAGCTTGTTGTTGTTATTGTGCCACTAAGGCTTGCTGATTGACCTGATGTTGTTGGTGCGCTAATAAAGCTACTTGTTGTGCTTGACGTTGTTGTTGTGCTAAGGCTGATTGTTGTTGTTGTCACTGTTGTTGTGCTAAGATTTCTTGTTGTGTTTGATATTTTTGTTGTGCTAAGGTTGCTTATTGTGCTTGATGTTGTTGTGCTAAGGCTGCTTGTTAAGCTTGTTGTTGTTTTTGTGCTAAGGCTACTTACTAAGTTGCTAAGGGTTCTTACTATTGTTGTTGTTGTTGGATGACTTGTTGATAGGCTTGTTGTGCTTGTTGTAAATCTAAGGCATGTTCTTGTAATGTGGGATCAGGTGGTTGTTGAGGGATCTGTGGAGGATTATAGATATTGATGTTTTGAGTGGGTAATGGATCGTTGATGAGAAGTGGATGGTTTCCTTGGTTCAACATTCCTTGTAAGATGGTAGAATGAGGTGGAGGAATGTATGTTTGAGGTCCCAATTGATTTGGAATGACAAAGGGAATTATTGGAAAGGATGAAGATAATTTCATTAAATTTTTCAATTGAAATGACACACTAGGACCTTGAGTTGATTGATTAAAAATATTTCCTTGTACCATGTTTTGAGGATAGCCTTGCGCAAAAGATGTAAACAAAGGATTCGTGATCAAGGTACTTACTGGGTTGACATAACTTGTAACCAAGGGATTTTCTTGAGGTGGATTGATGATGGATGGTGTGGATGTGTTTTGTAAAACCAATGATATGGATGAACCCATTGGAGGATTTGGTAAGGATGTCCCTATCTGCTTCAAGGGTTGACTCTATGGTACAGTATTGGTATGCCCTTGTGTGTTGTTTTGAGATATTTGATCTACACTACTTTTTGTAATGGTAGGAACACTTGTGGTACTCATGGATGCAAATGAAGAAGTATTCCCTCGATTTGATGAATTCATGGTTGAGTAATGAAGATCAAGAGGTGTGTATATCTATTTAGGATCTTTAGGAATGGGAGGAGCACCAAACCTAGGCATCCAAGTGGTTGTGTTAGATGGAGGATTAGTTTCAAGTGTTCCCACAAGTGTATTGTTTTCAAATGAAAGAGCATGTCCAGAGTCTTTAGCAAGGATTGTTGCAATACTATGAATGTAGGTTTGATTTAGCCCTAGCTATGGAGTTGTGAAACCTTGTGTTAAATTTTGTGCCACAAATGCTAGGGAGACAAGAGCTACATTTTTGGTGTAGGAGCACCTTATGCTTCAAAAAGGAAGATTTGTAAGAATTTGAATCTCCAAGTGTAAAAGCATTGTAAAGGTCTTGTGAAGTCACAATTTATGTATTTAAAGTCTTCAATAGGTTCTAGGAGGTCAAAATGTCAAGAGTGCAAAAATGTCATTTTTGTTGCAAAGGATGTAAAAGTGGGACAAGAAAGAAATTGTAAAAAAGAATGAAAAAAGAAGGTGAAGAGTAAAGTGGAAGATCCATTTCAATGTATTTGAATCCATAATAGGTCACTAGGTGAGTGAAAAGATAGAAAAAACAAAATTTGGAAAAAATGCTAAAAGTTGCCAATATTGTAAATGCAACAAAAATAAAAAAATAGAAGATCAAGAGGCATGAGGGAAAAAGAAAGGTTTTGGTCAGTGAAAGAAGTTAAAAATGGAGGGAAAAATATTTAAAAAAGTTGGTAGAGGTGAACACTTGATCATCTTTTGTATTCTTGAGGAGTTTATATCAAATAAAGTCCCCTGTTCATTAAAATTCTATGTTTCTTTCCACTGTGCAATAGTTTGTACAATTTACACAAAAGTTAAAGGTCCTAAATCTTATTGCACCAAGTAGTGTAGTTAAGTAGCATTCATTTTAATCTATTTTAAAGAATTTTTATTGAATTCAACAATTGTTTGAGCCTAGTTACTGTAGTTGGTCTGCAACTTCATATAAGATTTTGAGAGTCCAATAGGCATATGGAGGCTACTCCACCGAAATAGGTCTTGTAGTTCTGTGCAGTAGATGTAAATAGGATGTTTAATGTTGTGTGTGAGTTGTTTTGTGTAGGGGAAACAAGAACGCTTTCATGGAGTTTGTTGCTACAGAGAATTTGAGGGGTTTTCCTAACATTTGAAGTTGCTACAATCATGGTTTTGAATATATATTGTTTGCAGAGGTTTGGTAATTTTTTCTAGAGCATAAGCAAACCTATTCAAAGGAGTTTGAAGTAGTTTCCAAGTGGCAGAAGGTATGGAATATGGTAAACTAATAAACCCTCATTTGTAGGGCTTGCTTTGAGCAAAAAAATAAAGGGTTTTGTGGAGCAGTAGTTAAATAAGCCTTTCAATCCTTAAAAATGATGAAATCCTAAGTTTTTTGACATGGAATAAGATTGTTTCAATCAATTGGTGATTAGGTAATGATTTAAGGATACCTCCTTTGTTATTTTGGCCTAATTAGAGGCTCATTTAAGCGTTCAATCCAGTTTTTTGATGTTTGTTCCAAAATAAGTATTGTTTCTTTTGAAGTATGTTTTAAGGGATTGAAATGGGTCTAAAAATTTGTGTTGAGTTTATGTTGACACAAAAAACCAAAAGAGTAATCACCCGATATAAGATTTTGATGACCTATAAGGCATAAGGTGTTTTGGTTGCTAAAATGGTGAATTTGATGAAAACAATGATTTAAATCTTCTTTATTGATGTTGTAAATGGTTTCTAAGTGTTTGGAAAGGGTTTGAAGGAAAATATGTTTTCTTTGGAAGATTGAGCAAGGTTGATTCCTATGTGCAAGAATGGAGTTTGGATTGCAGTGTTATGAAATTTGTTGGTTTAAAGTTTTGTGAATGTAAACTAGTTTGTTTTCAATCTAAATATGAGGATTATAGTGATTTAAAGGTCTGGTAATAGGTTAAAAGAAAGATTGAGAGAGTAGTGGTCTTTTTTCCTTGAGATTCAAGTTGTCAAGAATGGGAATTTGGTGAATAATGTGAGTTGTGGATTGTTTTAGAATTTAGGAAGGTGAATTTTGATTTGGTACAGTCAATTGATTGCTGGTTAAATTATTTTTTTGAAGTATGATAATGATATGGATGATGAGTTGGCTTGTTGACAACCTTGTTGGCTCAAATGAAACTGATAGTTTTTGTTGAATGAAAAGTGAGTTTTGATGGATTTGTGAAAGTGATCTTCTCCAATTGTGTTTGGGACATAAGTTCCCTAGATGTTTGGTGTTTTGATAGATTCCCTTGCATCAATTGGTATTAGAGCTGGTTGATTCTGATAAGTTGGTTAAGTTGTTGCTGATGTTGAGTTGTTGAGTTTGGTTGCAGGTGCTTGATCCATCTAAGCTACAAATAATTTTTTTTGTTTGTGAGTTTGTGGTTGTGTGCAAGTTAAGAAAGAACTTGGTTGATGGTTTCCAAAATACTAGGGAGAGAAAAGTGGAGACACCTAGGTGAGGCAATGAAGTTTGCTAAGTTGTGATGTAGTAAGAACCAGATGGATACCTGATTGTGAAGCACTTGAGTTTGCATCCTGAAGAGTATCCACTGATGGGATTAGATGAAAAGATGAAGACAAGTTGGTTAGAGAAGGTCAAGGATGAATTGTGAAAGAAAGAGGAAAGTTTGCAAGGATAGTCCTGTGTCCTTGGTTGAGAAAGAGGAAAGATGAAACTTGTGGAAGGACAGTCCTATGTCCTTTTGAAGGTAAAAAGTGATAGTGAACTTGATAGTCAAAGGAAGGGAAAGGAAAATGGAAAGTGAAGACAAGAGAAGACAAAGATGAAGATGAAGGAAAAGAAAAAGGCAAGGTTGGAACCAAGACAAATGATTATTTCAAGAGAAAAGAAGAAGAGCAGTCCAAGGAAGATTTGAATTTTTTTCAGGTACAAGAAAATTTGAAAGAACATGTTTCCAAGGGACTTGGAAAGGTTTTGTTGGTTGGTTGTATGGCGCAGGAGCACCTTGTGCTTCAAAAAGGTAGATTTGTAATAATTTGAATCTCCGAGTGTAAAAGCATTGTAAAGGTCTTGTGAAGTCACAATTTATGTATTTAAAGTCTTCAATAGGTTCTAGGAGGTCAAAATGTCAAGAGTGCAAAAATGCCATTTTTGCTGCAAAGGATGTAAAAGTGGGAAAAGCAAGAAAATATAAAAAAGAATGCAAAAATAAGGTGAAGATTCATGTGGAAGATCCATTTCAATGTATTTGAATCCATAATAGGTTACTAGGTGAGTGAAAAGATAGAAAAAACAAATTTTGGAAAAAATGCTAAAAGTTGCCGATATTGTAAATGCAACAAAAAGAAAAATTCAGAAGATCAAGAGTCATGAGGGAAAAAGAAAGGTCATGGTCAGTGAAAGAAGTTAGAAAGGAAAGGAAACATCTTTAAAAAAGCTGCTAGAGGTGAACACTTGATCATATTTTGTATTCTTCAAGAGTTTATATCAAATAAAGTCCCATGTTAATTAAAATTCTATGTTTCTTCTCACTATCCAATAGTTTGTACAGTTTACACAGAAGTTAAAGGCTTTAAATATTATTGCACCAAGTAGTGTAGTTAAGTAGCATTCATTTTAATCTATTGTGAATAATTTTTATTGAACTCAAAAATTGTTTGAGCTTAGTTACTGTAGTTCGGTCTGCAACTTCATATAAGGTTTTGAGAGTTCAATAGGCATATGGAGGCTACTCCACTGAAATAGGTCTTGTAGTTTGGTGGAGTAGATGTAAAAAGGATTTTTTATGTTTTGTGTGAGTTGTTTTTGTGCAGGGGAAACAAGAACACTTTGATGGAGTTTGCTGCTATAGAGAATTTGAGGGGTTTTCCATACATTTGAAGTTGCTACAATCATGGTTTTGAAGATATATTGTTTGCATAGGTTTGGTAATGTTTTATAGAGCATAAGCAGACCTATTCAAAGGAGTTTGAAGTAATTTACAAGTGGAAGAAGGTATGGAATATGGTAAACTAATAAACCCTCATTTATAGGGCTTGCTTTGAGGAAAAAAATAGGGTTTTGTGGAGCAGCGGTTAAATAAGCCTTTCAATCCTTAAAAATGATGAAATCTTGAGTTTTGTGACATGGACTAAGACTGTTTCAAGTCAACTGGTGATTAGGTAATGATTTAAGGATACCTCCTTTGTTATTTTGGCCTAATTGGAGGCTCATTTAAGTGTTCAATCTAGTTTTCTAATGTTTGTTCCAAAATAAGTATTATTGCTTTTGAAGTATGTTTTAAGGGATTGAAATGGGTCTAAAAATTTGTAATGAGTTTATCTTGACACAAAAAACCAAAAGAGTAATCACTCAATATAAGGGTTTGATGACCTACAAGGTATAAGGTGTTTTGGTTGCTAAAATGGTGAATCTGATGAAAAAAGTGATTTACATGTTAGAATTGGATTTAAATATACTTTATTGATGTTGTAAATGGTTTCTAAGTGTTTGGAAATGGTTTGAAGGAAAATATGTTATCTTTGGAAGATTGAGCAAGGTTGATTCCTATGTGTAAGAATGGAGTCTGGGCTACAGTGTAATGAAATATGTTGGTTTAAAGTTTTGTGAATGTAAAATGGTTTGTTTTCAATCTAAATATGAGGATTACAACTTGATTTAAAGGTCTGGTAATAGGTTAAGAGAAAGATTGAGTAGTGGTCTTTTTTCCTTGAGATTCAAGTTTTCAAGAATGGGAATTTGGTGAATAATGTGAGTTGTGGATTGTTTCAAAATTTAGGAAGGTGAATTTTGATTTGGTACAGTCAATTGATTGTTGGTTAAGTTATTTTTTTGAATTCTGATAATGATATGGATGATGATTTGGTTTGTTGACAGCCTTGTTGGCTCAAATGAAACTGATAGTTTTTGTTGAATGAAAAGTGAGTTTTGATGGATTTGTAAAAGTGATCTTCTCCAATTGTGTTTGGGACAAAATTTCCCTAGATGTTTGGTATTTTGATAGATGCCTTTGCATTAATTTCAAAGGCTTGATGTTCCATAATTTCCTCCCTAGTAATTTCAAAGGGGTTTTTTGTGATATCTTCTATCTCATATGGTCCTGAAGGGGATGAAGGTTGTTGTGATGGTGTAACTTGACTCCTTGGATCGAACTCTAAAGGATTTGGATCACTTGAGGTAAATGTCAGTTTGGTTTTCTCCATGATTCTCTTGTGTTGTGATCTAGTCTTTACCATAAATGTTGTGTCACCTGTGGGAGAGTTTTGTTGTGATTTGTGATGTTTGAACTCTCTAGTTAACTCAAATCTAGGTAAAAGAGACACTCTAAGTCTTTTGGGAGCAATTGTGATAGTGGGGGATGAAAATATGGATGATGTGGAGAGTGATCTTTGCAAACGTTTTAGAACAACACTTTTGAATTACTCTTGATTTTTTGATGTTGGGATAAAGGATGCTCATGAACTTGTAATTCTTTAGGGTAAACTCACAACCTTCAATATGAACTAGTTCAAAGATGATAACTAACTTAAGTAAGTGCATGGAAAAGGATACATTTCACATACAAAGTAGCTAAGTTAGAGATTGGTTTGATTTGATTTGATGTTTAAGTCACAAAGTGTTGGTGTACTAATTTTTTTTCAAAGTTGGATGAAGTGAAGGATGAAATTTGATGAAGGGGTGAGTGAGATGTTTGACCCAATGTTGACTTCAAAGTGAACCTTTGTTTTGAAAAGACCAAGGTAGTGAGAATGATGCTAGACCTCTAAAATGTTCAAATCCTAAAGAACCAATGTTGATTTATATGAGAGGATGAATGGGGATGTTTAGACCTATTCGGATTCTCCTAGCTCGAGCATAAAAGTTTCTTAACAAGCAGTAGCGATTGCGATAAAATATTGAAGCCTACTTCCTATTGAATTGTGCACTATGATATCTACATTTGCAATGACGGGATGGAGATCTTCCCCTATGGATTCTGATTATGTGATGGATCATTTAGAGGAGTTCAATATCATCAAAAAGACCAAGATTTTGACTCCAAAATAATGCATATAGTTCTGGGTTGTTTCTTGAAACATGTCTTTAAAAGTTTGCTACCAGCTTGTCTCTATTCTTGTGAAGTTTTAAAAGATGTTTCTTGAGAGCTTATGGAATAAGATTCCTTAGTATAAAATGATGACTTGTAGAATTTATTTTAGGGATCCTAACTTTACGTGAGATCATGTAGAAACAATTTAAGTTTATCGAATAAAGGAAGATATTTATTGGCACACAGGTGGTAGTAATATGGGCCTTCCAGCCTCAATATCAGCTTGTTCCTCTTATTTGTCTAAAATGGTTGTTGTGTTTCTCCACTTGGTATTTGTTTCATTTGTTTTAGAAGTGAATATTCTCAAACTACTAATTAGATCGGTTTGTTCTCCATTAATAAGTTCAAAGTTTGGTTGAATTATAGCACTTGGAAGATCAAGTTGTTCAATGGGAGCAATCAGTCTCCAAATAGTCATGTGGGGTTCATTTGTCAATTTATCTTGCTTAAGTGAATTGATTTTACAAAAAAAATTTCTTGATTATGTTTTCAAACTAGATGTTTATGTCAAAAACATCATAACTTTCATAATGTCCATTTCGTGAAAAATATGAGATTAGAGCCATAATTTCCTATGTTGTCTTTGGGAAATATGGATTTGAGATTAATGTCAAGATATTTAGAAATATCTAAGGATAAACCCTTAGGACAAGTAGTAATATCAAGGCTAACTCAAGAGGTCCATATTTAGGCCAAAGTGTTTAAAATTTTGAGGAAGATAGTGAATGTTTGTTTTTGCATCATCTTGAAATCAAGCAAAGTGTTAAATTGAATCACAATCATTACAACCCTAGGTTTGAAATGGCTATATTTGTTGAGTCCCCACTCAGATTTCTCCAAACACTAAACAATACGAATAGTTAGAGATTTCGTGACATTGGCTCCCTTCCATGGCACACACTTCTCGGGACCACCAAATATCAAAATCCTTAAAATCCAAAGATCAAAAGATTTTTTTCTATTTCTACAATTGAATAGTACAAATGTGGGGTGGCTTCAGAATGATCATTCTTGCACCAACAAATATTAAGGATTTTTGGCTTCTAAACAAGGGTTCGTAATAAGAGCTTCTATTTTAGGGGGTGCAATGATAAAATCCATCAAGAGGTATCCCAACCCTTAGAACAAGGGCTTTACACATCATAAAGATACTGGGGGAGAGCTATCATGTGTCGCTTCCCATCGATCATAATTTTCATTGCAACCACACATTTATATAACAGTTTGGAAGAGCTTGGAATTAGCTCGTTACCGATTGGGTCATTCCCTTGGGGTAAGTATTTTTTCCACCAAGGTAGGCCCTCTAAAAATAAACAATAGCAAAGAAGTACATCCGTAGTTTGATCATCTTCATTTGTATGAACAAAGAGAGAACACATGCTATGCCTTTTTCTCACACTCGCAAGGGGCTTCAGTTTTAATCCAAATTGAAAGATGTAGGTGATTTTACAAGGTGTTAAGGAATGTTTCTATTTCTCAAGGTCACCAAATGGTGGAAGAGAATTGCATACGCATCCACTAACAACGTTGAAAATCATAAAACATAGCAAACGGTTATAAATTTTAACCCCTCAAGGCAGTGATGAGTTTGTTTTAAGAACCAATTAAAATATGAAGTTTCCTTATTCAATTTTCAGCCCAAAGTAAAATGATGATGTGAGGGTTTAGTTTTAATCTTGTTTGAGCATTCTTTTTAAACCCAATGGAAATTTAGTGCGTGTCCTAAAAAAAAAAATAGAAAGCATAAAAGTTGGGTTACAATTGCCCCTAAGCGTCAAATGCTTGTTACAATCATAGAATTTTAACATAAGGAGAGGATTTCTTCACTTGAGCTCCATGTATTTCAACCTACAAAACCCTGTAGTCTAACAACTAGAACATAGTTAGAGGTGCATCAGTGATCAGATAAATCAAGGAAATTAAATCACATGTTGAAAAATCCATCGTAAATTTTCTTACCCTAGTTGGGCATTGTTGAACATGATAGCATCGTAGTTTGAAGTCTGGACGTCACTCCGGTGAAAATGGGTGTTGCTCTGCAGTAGAAATAGAGAACATGATAGCGTTAGGATTTGGTTCGGTGTTGCTTCTTACAGTAGCGTCGCATTTTGAAATTTGTGGGTGTTGGTCTGGTGAAGTTGGGTGTCATCATTTGAACTTTTCAATACCTCTATATTAAATTGGCATCACCAGATTTAAATCAGCGGTAGTGCATTTAATCAAAGTCAATGTCTCAAATTGAAATGGCATTGATATATGGCGACGCTCTTAAAAGTGCAATTTTGTTTGTAGTTTGGGCGTCATTGTATCTTGAAAAACAACAAACAAACGAAATTGAGCTAAAAACTGGTTAAATTAACGGTTTTCCCTCCTTCTAGTGCAAGAATGTGAGACGAGGATTGTTAGTGTGGGTCAATTACGCTTAATCCATGTTGAATTGAAGCATAATTTACCCAAATAAACTTACATCTACCAAATAAGATCATTCAAATTAAAAAGATTAAACTAAGCATTTAATTGAAACTGAAAGCTATAAAGTACAAAAATAGTTAAATTCCTACTCTAACCCATTTGAAACTTATCTTGTTTTGGTATTGGTGTCATGTTGATGTGGAACAATGACCCTTTCCCAATCCCGTAATTAGTGAGCTTGTTTTAGTCAATTCTATGGAAGAGAATTGATGAAACCATTGTGACAAATGGATGAAAACCTAGTTTATGCTAAAAATGAACATGATGCAAGCTAAATTAACATGATTTTATGCTACAAATGATCTAATTATGCAATTTATAAGATAATATAAGCTAATTCTAAGCTAAAAGAGGAAAACCTTAATTCATATACAAACTAAGATGGATGCATGGAATCCATTAATGGATGCTTTAAGCTATTATGCAACTAAAATAAACTAAAAAAAAAGATAAAAGTGAGTAAAAGATGAGTGTGAGTGCAAGTGAGTTCAACAACATAAGTTTTCAATTAAAAGATGGATCCATTTGTCTCCAAATAGTGACCTATTTATAGGAGAGGAAATGAGAAATGGAGGGTGAAGATTGAAAATATTAATCAATGGTCCAAGATGAAGGAGATGAGAGGCATGTATCATGGATTCTCATCAATGGATGAGAATGCATGATGGGATTTAATCAAGGGTTCACACTTGCCTCAAACAAACACACTTTTGACCTTCTCACATAGATCAAAGGTGACTTGTTCAAAATGTTAAAGGTTAAAACTTGCTTAAGAAGCCAAATGAAAATATCCCTTTTTCAAATGATGGAGGAATAAGAATATTGCTTCGAATATTCATTTGGGTGAGGAAAAATGCATTAAATTGCAAATTAAAAGAAATTATTAATTGTGCAAAAAGGGGATAAGGAATATTCCCCTTTTAGAGAAAAATTAGTTTAATTGTTAATTAAACAAGATTTAATCATGCAATTAGGGGATTTTGAGGAATAAAGTGATATTTATTAAGTAATTTATTAAATGGGGAGGAGAGAGAGATGAAATGATATTTAATTAAATAACTTAGGGTTATTTAATTAAATAAGATGACTTAGGGAATTAAATTAAATGTTTTGATTTATTTAATTTAATAGTATGAAATGTTAGCATGAAGGGGGATGAATTAACCCGATTTTGATGAATTAGGTTAATAGATGAAACCGATGCAATTAATTAAATAGCTAGGCTAATTCAATCAATTAAACAAAAAGAAGATGGGTTTAAAGAGGAAATTATGATAGTAAATTTGTTTCGAGTATATGATATTGTTTAGGAAAATTTTCAGTGTCTACAAGGGGTATAAACCCTGACCCACACGTAACAACCCTTGCAAAATGTAGGTTGAGAAATTTTTCCTGCCCTACATACTCACACTTGACATCTCATATTTAAGTCGAGATATAAACCCTAACCTGTGCCCTGTCACCACCGTCTTACCTATTGTTTAGGTTTTTAAAACTCTAACACAAAGTGTAGGTAAGGGAAAATTCCCTGACTTACACCAAGGATTACATCTCCCAATGCAAGGGAAGATAAATTATCTACCTCTGCACTCATGAATGGAATACCCTATATGTAGGTTGAGAAATTTTTCCTGACCTACACTTAGCAATTTTTCCCTCCAAAATGTAATTCAAGAAATTTTCCCTGAACTACATCACTTTTTTCTCTTCCCATATGTAGGGACGGGGAAATTCTTCACTCTTACATCAATTTGCACTACCCCCATGTAGGGGTAAAGAAATTCTCCACCCTTATATCCAAATTCTGAAGTACCATGCAAGGGCACAAAAATTCTGCTCCCTTGCATCCCAAAATTTACTAACACATGTAAGGGTGCAAATTTTTTCCACCATTGCACAAGCAATTCTCTCTAAAATTAGGGAAAACCTAAAATTTCTTTTGCAGCTTCATCATTGATGTTTGATCCTTCACCAAACAAGAGAAACTTTAAGTATAAGTACCAAGGGGTGTTCCCAGCAACCTTTATGACTTCAAATGTCAACGATATTGAGGACACAAAAATTGGTCATGTTGACATGTTTGAATTTCTAGAAAGGGTGAATAAGCAATTGATTGATGAAAGCATGAGATGTATTGTTGAGAGCAGTATCCATTTGGTGGTTGCATTCCTAGTGTCAACACATAATCCAAATTTTTTAATTATAGTAGCAACCCATTTTCACAAGGAAACCAAAAATGTCAGAGATGTAGAGTGAAATGTGCTTATAAGATTGGATGAAGAGTTCTTTAATAAAGTCTTCAGATGTCCAAGTATTGATACATACGCTAACCTCACTATGGAGGACTCACAGGTCCATTATGACAATGTAGATGAGAGGGACCAACCATACCAAGGCTCCAGGTCATGGAGAGCCAAGAGCGGAAGGCTGCCCTAGTCTACCTCAAATTGGATAAGTGTTTAAGATCAAGGATAGAGAATGAAGAGCACTCTCAAGTACTTCTATCACTCTGCTAACCTGAGAGTTGGAATGGGACTAAATGAGCAGGCTTCTGGAACTTGAACCATATCTTAGACAAATATCTACCTGAGGATAATAGTGTGGGTCAGGAACGATAGTGCGACCCATTGGCATCTCTCTAGGGTGTTGGTGTTTGTACAGACAAAGAGTACAAAGATACAATAAAAAGTACAAAAACCTACCAATGGTCTAGAAAATAAGGTTTAAAGTACTAACTAAAATAAAAACAAGCAGAATGACTAAAGTAACTAGAAAGATGAAGTAGAAGTGACAAAAAGAAAAGGTGATGAAGATTAACTCACTGAGTCTAGTTCGCCAATAAGCTCCACATGAACGTATACCTACACATAGCCAAGAGAGGAAAAATATTGGGGCTGTATAGGGGTTTTCCATAGTCAAACCCTTGCTTTGGTGTTTCCACCTCCACAGGAAACCAGAATAGCCACAAGATAGAAAATATGATAGAGAAAGTAATAGAAAAGATACCAAACAATAACAGTCACACTATGCTATGAAAATTAAGTGAAAATGCTATGGAAATGGATAAATGAAATAATACCCCCTTCTCAATCAAGGTTCCCTCTGTTGGAGTTAAAATGACACTAAGAGGGGGTGGTGAATCAGTGACTTAACTATTTGACCAATTTTTTCAAATATTCAAACACACACTCAATTTGATCTCAATATCACTCTGATTAAAGCATTCATGAGTTGAATGTAATCATTCATAAACAAATTGAGAAAAATAATGACTTAATAGTGAACTGAAACAACAATAGCATAGTAAACCAGAGAGAACACAGAAGAACAAAGAGGCACAATATTTTTCCGAGTGGAAAACCCTCCTGGGGTATAAAAACCACTCCCTAAATGCCTTCCAGGCTTAATCTTATAATCAACTATTCACAATGCCTTATAGGCTGATTTTTGAGCACCCACTCAAGGAGCACCAACCCCTCAAATTATGTTTTGAACAATAATAATGATTCAGAGGATTTCTCTATTTTCAGTTAAGCACATATCTCTCTGTTTTCTCATCTACAGAGTACCTTAAAGATTCAATAACTGAATCCCCAAAATACTACATAGAGAAGAAATTTACAAAGTCTCTGCCTCTTTTATTGCAGAGTTTATCCATACAATTTCATACAGCCAAGGAATTGATAATCTCATAATTACATCAATAGTCGAACAGAAAACTAGGTTTTCTGCTACTATATATACATCTAGATTTAAATGCCAGATAGGTAACTGTCTTCAGGAGTAACAACTGAACAACCAAACAAGACAAGAACCGATTCACCCAGCTAAGAGCCGTTCTCAACAAATCTGTAACAAATGAGTTCATTTTTATGCATAAAAAGCACAACTATCCACCACAGAAAATCATAACCTCTAATGCATGAAAGACAATACTCAGTCAGGGCATCATATTGACTGAGATGCAGAGAGAAGTTAAGAAAAATGGTGATAATAAATTAATATGCATAGTATGAAATGCATAAAATAAAATACCAGACAGATCTGTAACTCCCATGGCTCCATTATCCACTGTCGAGCTTCCAGTCAAAAATGCACCAAATAAACCTTCCATAAACCTATGTAGAAATCATTATAGTCAGCAACAATAGAAACATAAACATTCATGATGGCAGCTAGGCTAGGGTTCGATACCCAACAAAAAGAATAAACTCAAAATTTTTCCCTAATCCTTTTTATTTCCATCGATGACATGTTATGCCGAAGGCAACTTTAATGTCACTAAAAACCTTATGTTTGTCGCTTTCGCCAAGACCCATCAGAGTCGAGAAGACCTCTTGTAGACTTCATAATGTTTTGCCGAGAGTCACTTGATACACATTGTCGCCATGACAATTCAATACCTATGCCGAAGACCTTTGTCATTTCCAAGTCGCCAAGACAATAAAGTTCTAAACCGACATAAACCTTTTTCCTTATGTGCATCGCTATAACATACCAATATTGGGGAGACCTCTCGACGAAAGCATTGTCAAACCGAAACAAAACTTTATACACTGAGTCGCTTGACCATGCCAAACTTTCACCGAAAGCACTTCAAAAGACTTAGTCGGTAAGACCAAAGTGTTCGCTAAGACATTCCCTCGAAATAAAAACTCATGCCGATATGCAATGTTTTTTTTAACCGGCAGTCAGTGTGACATAGCGCATTCGTTATGACTTCACACCGAAAACAATAAGTCAGGCTGAAGTGAATCCCAGATGTGATGTTGGCGAGACAAAACCACTTTTCTGAGACCTATTCTGAGAACCCTGACTCTTGCCGATATGCATCCATCCACCATCGGTCGGTGTAACATTGCAATCTCACTGTGACTTCATACCATGGTATTACACTTTGCCGATAGACTTCCACATGCACTAGTCAGGGAGACAATATGATTTCACTATGACCTCAGCCCGATGGCCAAACTCATGCCATATACTTATTCTGAAGTGGGTCGGTGAGACATAATGAAATCGATAAGACCTTATCTCAACGGTATAACATATGCCGAAAGGGAACACTTTTTGTCGCCGAAACAAAAGAGAAGTCTTGCCGACAACAGCCTGTAAGATAAATTCAATCGCAATGACATCTGAAATGTCTTGCCGATAGGCAACTCAGACATTTCAAAGTGGATCGGGGAGACCCTGCCATACTCATGCCGATATGTGTAAGCCCGAATGAGAAACAACCAATACCATTAGACAAATGAGATGTCAGAACCAAGATAACTGTAATGCCTTCAAAAATGTGAGATCAAAGAATGTAATCAAATGGCTTGTAATCATGTGAAATACACCGATATGCAAAGAGAACCAATGAAAGAGATTTTGACATCAAGGACAAACCATAAACACAATTGAGATCCAACATCAAGCATGTAGAGGAGGATGCAAGCTTGGTAAGGTTTATGTTGCCACAAAAACAAAGAAGCAGTCTTGTAGGACACCAAGTCACAAATCCAATGGTGGAAAATGTACAACAAGAAGTGGAGAAGATGTGTAGGAGCTCAAGTATTGTCAAGCAAGATTAAGCTAGCATGTGAAATTATGTAGAAGATGGATTGAATTGCTAAATAGATGAAGTGAAAATGAAAGATATCCATTTGGAGAATTAGGAGGGAAAGAGACATTCTTGGGTTGGCAGGAAGGCACAGAGGTGTTACACTTCATCACCAATGGAGAATGGAACATATTTGCGGATTCCAGAGGTGGGAATCTGTTAGGGATGAAAAAGTTCCGTATAGACGTTCGTGTGCTGCATGGACATCCCTTGAACAAATTCCCCCACTGACACAAAACAAAAGCACCAAGTAGATGGATTGCAGATAGGTGATGTGGAATTACTTATTCAGACTTGATTTTTCTAAAGTAGAGGGTGTAAGAGGGGAATTTTCAAGGGGGGTGCAAATTTTATCCTATACATTTTTCCCCCCACTTTAGCGAGCATAAGTGTCAATGAATGTTTGGTAAAGTAGATCGAAAGGTTTTAGAAATGTATACCTTAACTGTCGAGGAAGCAAACAACAATCTGGTGAGCTCAAAACTGTAGGGTAGACAAATGACTCCAAAGGTACTCTCTCTTAAGGAGGATCAAATAAAGGACTCTGTAGATCCTCGAAGCTACAAAGTTGATCAAAGTGCACCGAAGACCCATAGACCAATGATGGACAAATCCCATAGGATGCAAGCGCTTCATAGGTTCTCAAAATTTCAAAGAAGGTGCCCCTAGGTACTATCTCTTGAAGGAAGCCCAATGTAAGGGACTTTGCAGAGCCAGACTGGAAAGCAACTTCATAGGTGCACCTGCAAAGCAACATGTTAATCCATAGATAAAACATGTTAGAAGACAAAAAATAGCCACACAGGCAGACAAGTAGATAGTCACATAGATAGTCAAAAATTAAAGGAGAAGATTTCAAAGGGGTCCACTCAAGGGATGCTCTATTTGAAAGTACAACAATATTTTTCGAAAATCAACTCGACATCAAGGAATCCTTTTGAAAGATGTTCAATTCATCAAGTAATTTGAAAGGAAGAAGGTACCCTTGCAAGGGGAAGGTCAGAAATTTTCCCATAGGAGAAGATGCTTCCTCCTTGGAGGAAGGTTTTTCAAATTCTTTCTTTATGAACCCATGATGAAGGAAAAATATTCTGATAGGGGTCCTTGATGGAGAATGTGATTTTTGGAAAAATATTTTGAAGGGATTTTCAAGAAAAGATTCGTTGGCCATCAAATGTGTTTTTTGAAAATAAAAGTGGTGTGATAGCCCTCCCTTATGATGGTGCATGTTGAACACAAAGGCACATGGCATCCTAAGTAGAGAAAAGCAAGAATGAAAAAGTGATGTTGTGGCCCACAGAACATGATGAGATGTAGTCGTGGTAATGTTGTCACACATGCAAGGGACAACACATAAGCACCACAACATCATGAAACAAGCACAAAAAATAAGAGAGCAAAAATGCAGGCAAAGAAATAATAACATTACGAACAAGGGACACATGGGAAATTTGATATTTCGAGGTCAGAGTTGCTCATAAATATACATGAATAAGTATAATAATATATAAATGAACTATCATCAACCACCTACTATATCAGACCATATGAAGAAAGGCATGAGAAGACAAAATAAAAATAAAAAATTGGGTCAACATGGAAAGGAAGCCTAAATTCCCCAACACTTTGCATCGTCCCCAATTGACAAAAATCAATACACAACAGAGGAAGAATGATGTAACAAATACAAGAAGTTTTTCGACATAAAAACACTCATGTATCCAAGCACCTACAAGGGTGACAAGGGTCATCCAAGAACACATAAACAAGCATAGGGGAATAGAATAGACACACACACACACTCTAATCTACAGATAAAGAAGAGACACCCCCTACTCCTCATTAACCAAGAGGTTGTCATTTTCCCAGTCTCGATCATCATAAGGGGAAGGCAGACGAGCCTATAAGAGAAGAATATTAAGGGGGAACCCTTCAATCCCCCCATAACAAGGGCCAAAGAAGAAGGCCCCTCAAGGTCTTCTCCACTCAATTCTTGTGGGGTGAATGTCAGTGACTTCACGAAAATTGTTGATAGGGCTAGGACCTTGTCCACAAAATTAAAAATGCAATTCATTGGAGTGCCATATGTTAACTCAATGGGCGAGGGAGGTGGCGCTCAAGATTCACTGCTAGGCTCACCGAGTGACTTAGGAGTAGTGACAAACTCTAAGGATTTCAGGACTTCTTCTGTCACCAGGACAACACACGCTAATGCATAACAACCCTCTGAAGAAGGTGAACCCCTCTTTCGACCCCCATTGCTAGCAGGGTTGCTCTCCATCTTCCGCTTCATCAGAGGATGTGATATCCCCATGGATGAGATAGAAGTTGTGGAGGAAGAGAAGAAGACCGTGGAAGACACCATTGACATATTTGACATGTCCACAAGCTTTGAAAATGACGGGATGTTCGGAAGGGACATTAGAAGGGGAAGATCAACCAAAGGAGAAATAAACACCTACACCCTCTTCGATTGAGGATCATTTATGCTTGTGGCAGGAGTAAGAAGCAAGACTAAAGTTGAAGGAACTAAAGTAGAGGGGATGAGAGAGGAGGATATAGTAGAAGGTGCCAGAGCATAAACTGCCAACTCCTCATCCTTCCTCTGCAAGGAAAATTTGTCAATGGCTAGAGCATTTCTCTAACACTTGTACTCATGCACAAGGTGGTTCCTGTGACTCCAGGAGCTAGAGGCTAGAAGCTAAGACTCTTGTTCAACCATCGAAGTATCCATCATGGTCATTTTTGGTAGAGGGAGAGACTCCTGGACGAGAATAGGAGGGAGAGGTTGAGAGGATGATTGAACAACAATGGGGGAATAGGCTCTAACACCTCAACAGTAGGCCTCTTCCCATTCACTTCCTTAGAGGAAGGAGTAGTAGGAGGCCACAAAGGCTGAGTCATAGAAGACTCCCCATGGGGACCCTTCCCCTTACCATATTGAACGGGTTGAGGCACCACGGGAAAGGTAGGAAGGTCAGATAACCAAATCTTAGCCTTTTGCCAAACGGGCACCATTAGACTTCTTATGTAGAAACCAAGAGTAGTAACCCAAATTTCCTCTTCAAGGAGGGAGGCAGAAGCAGGGCCCTAAACATGAGTAGGCTTCTCCTTTCCCTTCTAAGATGAAGAGGTAGCTTGTCACTACGCTATTGGGTGAGTCACTTTCGGCTGTCCTTTTCCCTCGATTTTGTACTTCACATAGTTTTGATAAAGTAAGTCCATTCTAGGAGGAAGTAGACCAACCAGAGTGGGCCAAAAATGAACCAAGGAACAACCCCCATGGGATACCAATGGCTGATATCCTACATCATGCACAACATATACGACACCTTCATGGGAGAAATTTAAACATTTATGAACAATGAAAGTGATTTTGTTGATGGAATCTAGCCATGAGATCCTCAACTTTACCCTAAACAGATTGAACTCTAGAATGAGATCAAAATTTGTACCCATAGCCCTAGGTCCAACTAGGATAGAAAGAGTTATAGAGCCATATGGTGCAAAAGAGAGACCTTCATGTGTACGTATAATAGATTTCATTTTTCATATTCCTTCCTTTGTAGTGAATTTAGCCATAACATCCCCTCTAAAATAACATTTACTCAGCTCACGGGGTCAACTAGGACTCCTTTCATAGTGTTTTCATTGAGGTGAGCAAGCATGTATAGGGGAGAGGGATTTTTATTCAGAGGCAAGTCCTGCGAGTTGAAAATCACATCTGGTGAGCTAGTCATAGGCTGCAGGGGAGGAGTATGAGTAAACAAAACCACATTAACATGCACCAAGGCTTTAGGAGAATCATCATAAGGGTCAATGATCAAGTTCGTAGAGTCAGACGGAAATGGATCTGTATAAATCTGCAACTCACTATTTTCCTTCGCCACTGACTTATTTGTATTCTGATTCTTCCCATCGAGACAGATGGTGTTGTCATTTCATGCGATCCTCTATCTCATGATGCAGGTGCATGCAATGCTTAGTATCATGTCCATTAACATGATGGTACTAACAAAAAGCATTGCTTTCATACCAATCAGGATAAGGATCCTTCAAAGGTCATGGATTTTCCAATGTTATAATCTTATCCTTCAATAACTTTTGCAGAATAGAAGAATAAGATTCAGCTAACTTTGTAAACTTTTTATTGTGCCTGAGGCCATGATCATTAGTCACAAAAAATACATTTGTAACAACCTTTCCTTTTCCTAAAATAGACACAATAGATTTTCCTTCAGAACGGAAGCACGAGGAAGATCCCCAAAACTAAACCACCATTTGCTAGTACTCTCATAATGCAACACATAGATGTGCAAAAGAAGGGTATTTCATTAAGGAAAATTTCTCCCACTAGGCTCGCTATAGGTTGCCTATGAGTACCTTCTACACATTTGAGTCAAGCAGTGGGTACGATATTTGTGAAAAGAGCACTTGGTAACGTGCAATTAAATCAGTTATCTTCTCGTGCTCTCCTTGCTTACATTGGATGAGATCTAAGAAGGTCATCTTCAGACCAATGTTAGCTTGGAATTGATGGAGAAACTGATTAATGAGTTGGTCAAATAAGAATATAGAATTATCAGGAAAGGAACAATACCACTCGAGTGTTGTATCCTTGAGAGATCAAGGGAAAAAGTTTTTCCATTAGAGCATCATGGTGAAAGAAATCTGTGTGCATGGCATTAAAAGTTGATACATGTCTATGGATCCCCTTTACCACCATACTTCTTGAACTTAGGAATCTCCATTCCCTGCAAGAAAGGAGTGCTCAGAATCATTACTAACAATGGACTATATTGGGAGAAGGGTTGAAAGATAGGTTGGGAGGAGGCTTGAGAGAGGTTAGCCAATTGGATTTGCATTTGGCCCATGTTCTGAAGAAGAGCATTCAGGACAAGGTTTGAAGATGACAAAGTTCCAATAGAACCTCCCTAAGAACCGCCACCACTAGAACCACCTCCAGAGCCACCACCGTGGTTGTCATCAGAGTCATCACCAGAACCATGAGTGTGACCTCTGCCAAAGCCACCACCATGACCTCTGCTAGAGTCAGCACCACCACCGCTACCAAAGCCACCACCATTCATTCTACCAGAGCCCCCATTGCCAGGGACAACAGGAGGGGTGAAGCTAAAACCAAGGGGTATCCTACTCGCCTTGATAGTGTGGGGCTTCTCAGTAGCAGAGGAAATGTTGATCGAGGGGCTTATTTCAACCATGCACATAGACATGGTAGGCATCGAGACGCCTATTTTTCTTTCATAGGTGTTGATCAACTCCCCTTGGGTGGTGTTGGATCTAGGATTATGCAAAAGGATGTATGCTTTGGTTAGATCAGTGAGGCAACAAAAAAACTCTACGCCATTCTGATACTTTCTTAACATATATCTCACCACACCAACAAGCCTGGTGGCTCTCGTCATATTTGGTGCTTTCTCTAAATGATTTAAGAGGTTTGACAACCTCCTGTCTAATGCCAAAAGGTTTTCTGCAGGAATATGCACAACGTCATCCTTATCCATAGATGAGGTCGTAAGGGATGCTGGAGGAGTGGGGGAATGAGTGGTCTCATATATGAAACCCATCTCATCTGAGAAACCTGTAGAAAAGAAAGTAGTAAAACTAGAAGTGACCTTCATCTTTTCCATTGGTAGGTGTCATACACTTCTTCTAACAATGCACCCGGATTTTGTAGACTGGGTTGTGATGCTCATAAAAAATCACAACACCCAAGTTTACAATGATCACCAAGTGTGAGGAAAAAATCTCAACACAAAAAATGGATAGAATTTGTTCATGTCGGGTTCACCAAAAAGTAGAGGAGGGGGACCAACTGCACCAAGGATCTAGGTCATGGAGAGCCGAGAGTGGAAGGTTTCCCTAGTATACCTAAGATTGGATAAGTGTTTAAGATCAAGGATAGAGAATGAAGATCATTCTCAAGTGCTTATGTCACTCTACTAACCCGAGAGTTGGAATGGGGCTAAACGAGCAACGTTCTGGAACCCGAACCATACCTCGAACAACTCTCTGCCCAAGGACAACAATGTGGGTCAAGGACGACAGTGTGGTGTGCTAGCATCTCTCTAGGGCACTGACATCCATGCGACTAGAGAGTACAAAGGTACAATACAAAGTAAAAAAACCTACTAACGGTCTAGCAAATAAGGTTTAAAGTACTAACTGAAATCAAAACAAGTAGAATGAGTAAAGTAACTAGAAAGATGATGTAGAAGTGACAAAAGGAAAAGGTGATGAAGATTAACTCACTATGAGTCTAGTTCACCAGCAAGCTCCACATGAATGTATACCTACACAACCAAGAGAGGAAAAATGTTAGGGCTGTATAGGGGTTTTCCGTAGTCAAACCCCCACTTTGGTGTTTCCACATCCACTAACAACCAAAATAGCCATGAGATAGAAAATATGATAGAGAAAGTAATAGAAAAGATACCAAATAATAACAATAACGCTATGATATGTAAATCAAGTGACAATGCTATGGAAATGGAGAAATGAAACAATATCCCCTTCTCAATCAAGGTGCCCTCAAGCACGTAGAGGAGGATGCAAGCTTGGTAAGGTCTACGCTGCCACAACAACGAAAAGGCAATTTTCCAGGACACCAAGTCACAACTCCAATGGTGGAAAAAGTGCAACAAGAAGTGGAGAAGATGTGTAGTAGCTCAAGAATTGTCAAGCAAGATCAAGCTAGCATGTGAAATTGTGTAGAAGATGGATTGAATTACTAAAGAGATGAAGTGAAAATGAAATATATCCATTTGAAGAAGAATTAGGAAGGAAAGATTTGTTCTTGGGTCGGCAAGAAGGCACAAAGGTGTTACACTTCATCGCCAATGGAGAATGTAACCTCACTGTGGATTCCAGAGGCGGGAATCTATAAAGGACGACAGTGCGCCACATAGATGTCCACTCAACACACGTGCGTCCCAGGCAGAAATTCCCCCACTGACACAAAAGACAACCGCCAAGTGGATGGATTGTAGATAGGTGATGTGGAATTACTTAGTCAGATTTTATTTTTCTAAAGTATAGGGTGTAAGAGGGGAATTTTCAAGGGGGTGCAAATTCACTCCTATACAGACAATAATCATGATAAGTGCAAAAGGACCATCAACACTCAGTGGCTCAAAACCGCTAGGCCAAATATCTCAAGGCGACCTAAGAACATTCACTATAGTGAATTCATTGAGGAGGTAAATGAGTTGATAAATCTTCTCAATAGAATTAAGGGATAGCCCACTTCCACCACTTTTCAAGATTGGATGTATCTTTACATTCATGTTATAAGGAAAAGACAAAAGAAAATATTTTGGGGAAAGTAGATAAGTGATGCTATTTGTGAGTAGCTTTCTAAGGTTAGTACTTCATTGAAATTCTACATGACTTCATATCTAGTCTATGCTGCTTCTTCTATGAGGAAATATTTAGGTTTGTCGTCAAAGGGTGACAAAAGCTAAATTCCTGTATATCAATATTACTCTCAATTGAATATGAAGCAAAGCATCAATCATTTCAAGAGAGTCAATTATGTGTTTTTCTCTTCATATATGTTCATGTTTGATAGAAAACTTGAGAAGAAGAGGGTACCATATGAGGCATGGGTGTTGGTCAAGAAGTTTGGTTGCATGTATTTACAATTTCCCACTTTTACATATATTCGAGTTGGTTGTTTTGATGGATACCCATATATGCTTCCCAAGTATCCTAATGACAAGATTGTGCTAATGGAGCTATGCAGACAAATCAAGGTTGTTCATAGTAGGCAAGCTGAATCACACAAGCCTGGATTCAACATTCCTCTAACAATTGGCAAGTACTCCATCACCAGATCTCCCAGAGCCAAATATATGGAAATAGAGATGCAATGGGTTACAATGAAAAAACATAAAAAGGCATGATTTTGATTATAGAGGAATCAAGGAAAAACTCAAGAAATGCTACACTCATGTGAATAAGGTTGAAGATATATGGGCTTTGTAAAACTGATGACAATGTAAGGAAGCTTGACAATAGTTGGCTTACCATAGAGTGGATCATAGATGTGGATCTCGTTGATATCCCAAAGGATATGGAAGATGAAGATGACATTCTTGATCCTCCCTATGAAAAGAATAATTTTTTTGATACCCCTCTTCCACCTATATAGTGGTTGCAAAAATAGATGATCTCCATAAGAGAGATTATTCAATATATTCTTGCAAACACTAATGTTTGGTTGTAGGAAAAGGGGATCAAATTGAAGTATTTAATATAGGATTAGAAGAAGAGGAAACTGAAAGGCTTGTAGGTAAAAAGAAAAGGGAATTAAGAACAAAGAACAAAGATGATACTCAAAGTACTAGCAAGGTACTATAGACACTCAAAATTATCCTCACAATTATCCTATTTTTTGCCTATTAATTAAATGGATATTATTATTGGGGTTGGGGCCCTAGCTCGGTTGGCTAAATCTTTCCTATTGCAGGAGGTTGGTCACGAGGTCTAGTCTCCCCCACCCCGTGGTACCGGAGGGCATGTCGCGCCAGCACCACCGGTCATGTTAAAAAGTTTACCAGGCACATTGCAGTTTATAGGGGGTTGTGCTACCCGATTCCTGCAGTCTAAAAAAAATAAAAATGGATATTATTATCTCTTTAATTGATTAATTTAATTCTTTATTCTATTCACTCATTAATTCACTCAAATCATTAACATATTATAAGCATTTATGCATTTATAAGCAATTATCAATACTTTATCCATTTCATATTGCTCCATTTGCATTAATTATTAAAATATCTATACATGTATTAAATCATTTAAATACATAAAACCATTTAATCATTTGTCTAAATTCACAAATCATTAGACCATTTAATCTTTATCCATTACATAAAATCATTTAATTCATTAAATCATCCATTAATTCACAAATACATCTTTATTCTAAGCTTCTAAACCTACATTATATCATAAACCCACTCATTTATCTCTCATTTCATTTGATTAAAATAAGCATTTCTCCACTTCGCTCTTTAATCGGGCACATCTTTCCCGCAACATGAATCCATCCCATGAGGACATCTATAAAAAGCATTTTCTTCTCACCAAAAAAGATATACATTGAATTCTCATCACACAATCCTCTCTTCCATTCATCAGAGCTTCTTGTTGCATTTGTGCTTGTGAAAATATGAGAGCACCAAATGCATAAATCAAGATCATGGTGAATAGGAGAACAATGGAGTTGGTTTTCTTTTGAATGCATATGTTTGGTTTCACATAGTTTAGTTTTATGTTTTTGCATGTGCTTTCATTTAAGAAAGACTTCATTTATGTTATGTTGGAAATTTTGATTTTGGATTTATAGTTTTAAATCAACTTTTTCAGTTTTCACAATATGCATAATGGCGATCCCAATGTGAATCTGACAGTCATTGAATCCGTTTTAGTTTAGATTTAGATTTTTAGTTTTAGTTTGATTTTTGTTAATTTGGATTAACTTTAGAATTAATTTAGATTAATGTAATTTAGTTTAGATTTTAATTTTTAATTTAGTTTAGATTTTTAAATTTCTAATTTAGTTTAGTTTTTAAATTTTTGATTTAGCTTAGTTTTTAAATTTCTAATTTAGCTTAGTTTTTTTATTTCTAATTTAGCTTAGTTTTTAAATTTCTAATTTAGCTTAGCTTTTAAATTTCTAATTTAGTTTAGCTTTTAAATTTCTAATTTAGTTTAGTTTTAAACTTCTAATTTAGTTTAGTTTTTAAATTTATAATTTAGTTTAGGTTTTAGATTTCTAATTTACTTTAGTTTTTAAATTTCCAATTTAATTTAGTTTTTAATTTCTAATTTACTTTAGTTTTTAAATTTCTAATTTACTTTAGTTTTAAATTTCTAATTTAGTTTAGATTTTTAATTTCTAATTTAGTTTAGATTTTTAATTTCTAATTTAGTTTAGATTTTTAATTTTTAATTTAATTTAGATTTTTAAATTTCTAATTTAGTGTAGATTTGAGTTTCTAATTTAGTGTAGATTCAAAGTTTCTTAATTTAATTTAGATTTAAGTTTCTTAATTTAGTTTGGATTTAGATAAAATTTAGATTTTAGATCTTTTACAATTTAGAATTTACAGCTAGATTCTTCTAATTTAGTTAGATTTAAATTTTTAAATTAGATTAATTAGATTTTAGAGTAAATAATAGCTTTTTTCTTTTTAGTTTAGTTTTTTTTCTTCAGGGATAATTTTGTTAATTTGGCTTTTGTATAAGTTCGCATGTTAGAGACTTGAAAAAAAATAAATTAAACCCTTGACATTGACTAAAACTACTAATCAGTTTGTTGAAGGTTCGATTGCCAAAGAATCTAATCTTGAAACATTGTGTCTCCTTTTTATAGAGTAGATCACATTTGAATTCATTGGTTTAAAAAGAACTCAAGTGTTTGCTTTGACATCATAAGCAAGATTAAAATTAACAAGTGTCTTGTGGTTTGTAAACTATCATCGAGTGCGTATGCTCTCCTCTCGTGTCATTCAATGATCTTGAGGATCAAACATATTTCCTTGGAATTTGTACAATCACACCCCACATTTGGATTTTGGATTTAAAAATGAACCCCATGTGAGTGTGAGGTAAAGGTGTTGTGTATGCTCTCTCCTTGTGCTTCGTGTGATCTTAGATGATAAAAAAAAACATCCTTACCTTGATTTTGTTACCTTTAGAGGGGCCTGCCTCGAAAGAGGGAACGAATGCAATCGGTTTTTCGCTCAGGCTGGTATATAAAAGGATAAGACTAAACCATCAAGTCCTCATGGCAGTCTTTTCTCTTTCCATACAATGTCACTCGAAATAGGGTACCTACCGTAAATTGTATAAGAGCCCCTAGTAGAGTGATTAAAGCCTTAAGTGGCTTGTTGGATGCTTGCGGGGAGCCGTGTCCCCGAGTATTCACTAAGAACCTTTGTTATAGCGGCCAAAATCCCTTTCACTTTCTAGCACAAGAATAGTTGTTTTGAAGCCACCCCACGTCTTCACTAAGCATGTGTAGAGGCATAAATTCCTCTTTCGGGAATTGAGACTTGGTGAGCTCAAGAAGTGAGTGTCGTGGAGGGGAGCTAGTGCCACCAAGTATCTAGTTGTCTTCCTTGTTTAAGTGGTTGGAGAAATCCGAGTGGGGATCTAGCAAGTGGTATCTCTTGAGAAGCCTAGGTTGTGCAAAGTGTTTTCAAAGTGTTTTTCATCAAGATCAAACTCAAACACATTATATCTGCTTGTGTCTTCCATGTGTGTTTAAAAAAAATCTCAACCAAACATCACACCTAGTAATTTACAACATGTCAAATTCGTAAAACCCAAAAAGTAAAACATTAAAAACATCCAAAATGAACCTATCATTCAAATCTCTTGAGGGCATCATCTCTTGAGGGCATCATCCTATAGTTCTGATTTTTCAATCCTTTTATTCTGCATAATCCTTGCATATCATCCACCCTTGAATATCCATTTTTTTGGTCAAAAAGACCTTTAGCATTGCACTTAGGCTATTCTTCCTAGGTCTTGATATCAAACCTTTGGATATTAATCACCCAAATCACTTGAGGTTCATCATCCTTGAGTTAGGGAACATATCATCATCCATGAGTAGGGAAATCCTCTTGGAGTTCATCATCTCCTACATACCCTCTTTGGATCATTTTTCCTTATGTCTATCCATCATAGCACAAGTAAAGCCTTGCATCATAACCAACTTTAGACCTAGAGTTGCCTTTGAGCTCTTGCATTCTTAGCTTGACATATCATACCATACCATTCTCATATCTCATCTTAGAATCATATCCTTTTCATTGCATCCTAGTCTTAGGTCTCATATATTATCTTGTCTTGGGTTGAAGATCACAACAATCCCTTATGACCCCTAAAATAAGAATAAAAATGTTTCAAGAAGAAGGGAACCCTTGGGGAAAATACTTTGATGGGGAAGATCACATTAGTGTTGCAACTAGTGAAATAGATGAAACTGATAGTGAAGAAATAACCCAATCCCATATAAATGAAGCA
>VDFB02000008.1:46823069-46849974 GCA_007258455.2 Sequoia sempervirens
TTTGAACTCTTAGATTTAAAGATGTTTTGTTTTTAAAATCCTAAACTGTAACTAAAATGGTAGAAAAACATCTATTTTTGTTTCCCTTCTGTTTAATAGGCAAACTTAAACTGTAAATAAAATTATTTTTAAATCTTTTTTAGTAATATTTTTCTCTCCTCATGCTCTCTTCTTTCATCCTGATGATGGATCACGAAGTGTGATCGGAAACATTGATGCAAAAACTTGAACACGCTCTAATCCAGAAACAATTATGGACAAGAAAAGACTTTTCAAATTATTGCAATCAAGTATTAAAGCCAAATGCAAAAACTAATGCAAGTGATGAAATAATTTTATTTACAAATTATTAAAAGAGAAAAAAGATGAACTAGATGAATTAATTAAATAATTCAAAACTATTTAGTAACGTAAAAGTAGAGGAAAATTTCAAATTTTAAATAATTAAATTTTAAAAATTATTTAATTATCCAAGATGAAGGGAAAATAAAATTAATTTAATTAAATGTAGAAGAAAAATTGATTAGGAAAGATTATAGAAATTGATGATGTTTTGGAAGAAACGAGTTAGTCAAATTTAGGTGTCTATATTTTTCCCCTCTTTGAGCTAATGCATTTTACATTGTTTCAAAGAGTGTGAAGGATTTTGTGATGTCCTACCCCAATTTTCCCCAACAAATGAAGAAATGGAGGTGGGATGCCCCCTCGAGAGATTGACAAAATAAATATTTTATTTAGGTCGAACGCTCGAAAAGGTGTGATCAACTCAGTAGAGGTGAAAAAATGGTAAATTAGGAGAAGAAAATATCAAGATGATGCAATGACTGGGTTGAGGAGGAATGTGGGGAGGAAAGAGGGTGAAAATACATATGTGATTGTGGGTTACTATGGTAGAATAAAATGCAAGATGATGATGGTTATTGATCGATATCATGTAACAAAATGTGTAATAGATGAGATATTTAAATAGATAGATATGCGATAGATTGATATAGCTGGATATGATATTGATAAATATTGTGCATTTTTGTTTTTGTGATTTTTAATCATCATAGAGTATTTTATTGTGGCAAATGGATATATGTACACCAAGGTATGACAAACCATGGTGACTTTGGTATCCTTTGCATGGACATTGACACTGCAAACAAGAAGGATTGTCCTTATAGATAATAGATATAATAGAACCTTGTTAGAATATGTGAGGAAAATAAAACTTAAATCATAATATCCCTAATGCAAAAAAATGTATTTAAATGACCTTATAAACAAAAGAAGTTTGTTAATGCTAGAAGTCATTCCAACACACATAAGGAACATACATGTGCTAGTAATGCAATGAGAACATTTCACAAACACATCATACAAAAGTATTGACTCTGCCTCATTCCTACTCCTCTAATCTCATGGAGATATCCTCCAGTAATATAGGAATAGGGAAATTTGATAAATCAATCAAATAAAAAAACTCACTCACCAAAAAAATCAACAACCATTATATTTTCTTGTCGAAGGATATATGCTCAGATAGGATAATGCCTATTGGCAGAAAGATACATCCATCAAGGCATGATAGTTTGGATAAGATTGGCTAAAGTTGGTTAGACAACTAATCAATAGGCAGTAAGCCAACTCAGCATGAGTCTTTTGATTGTGATTTTTTCTTGAACACTCAATTTCTCTAAGTAAATACATGATTTTGTACTTTCTTGATTGTCATGCTTAGGCATTGATAATTTATTATGCAATGATAGATGAGTATGATCTAGGCTTATTATGGTTTGTGATAAGTGAACTCTTTATTATGGATACTGTGCGATGATGAAATGGTAGTTTGTGAAAGGATTTCCCTCTAATACTGACTCCAAGGATCCAATCTAAACACTAGGTTGAGGAAATATCCCCAATTAGGTATAGGATTTGCTTATTATTGGATACATAAATTATGAAACTTATTATGACTTAAGATGGAATGGAATGACACTAAATATTGATAATTATCAAGCCATGATAGGGTTGATAAGTGCATGATTTTTTTTTTACTATATGGATGGAGTAGATAAGACGCTAAGAGATGGTGGATAGAGGCTTCTACACATGGTGCCTGTAAATAGGTTTTCACCATGGTACTTACCCAAGGTGCCACAAAAGTGGTTTTTACCATAGAGCAGATTATTTCTTTTTAATTTTTTCTATTTTCTATTTTTTTTTTATTAGAATACTTTGAGGATTGTGCAAATAATTTCTTCAGGTGAATGCTAATGATGGGTTCATCTAGTGGCCCACCCTCACATGTGCATCCAATTGGTATGATCCATATCCATAAGATGTTGCAACAATGAAAGGTCCTTGCCAATTTGGTTCAAACTTCTCTTTCTTTTCATGATCTTGTTAATTCTTTTGGTTCTCTTTGAGTACTAGATCTCCTATCTCAAATATGAATTTCTTGTTATAGCTATGATGAAGGAAATTTGGATAATACTGTAAATGATTGAGCACCTTAAGATGCCTTTTGTCTAACATTTCTAAGTCACGTAGTCTAGAAACTTTGTACTCTTCATCATCAATAGTGTGTTGTAGAGAGACCCTCAATGATGGAAGCTCAACCTCTATAGGTAAGGTGGCTTCAACTTTGAAAACTAATGAATAAGGAGTGGCTAATGTTGGTGTGTAAATATTGGCCCGATAAGCCCATAGGGTGAGATTAAGATGGATATGCTAGGCATGGCCAACTTCATTGACTATCTTTTTGAGGATATTTAGGATTATCTTATTTGATGCCTCAACTTAGTCATTGCTTTAAGGGTAATATGGAGTGGAGAATCTATGTTGGATAAGAGACTTATGGAAAAGATCGTAGACCTTTTTGAAAGGTTGATTATTGTTAGTGGCAATGGTTGAAGGGACGTCGTATCGATAAATAATATAATTGAGTATGAAATTAACTATTTTTTCTAGTGATGAATGTGAGGGGAATAAGTTCAATCCATTTTGTAAAATATTTTATAGTGGTAAAATAAATTTATGGCCATTGGATGTTGAGGGGTGAATCTTACTTATGAGGTTGAGTCCCCACTATGAAAAAGGCCATAGTGTAGTAATTATTTGTAGCTCATGTGTTATTGCATGGATGAGGTCTCTATGTTGTTGACGTTTCTAATACTTTATAGAAAATTGATGGGCCTCTTGTTCCATTATACGCCAATAATAGCCAATTCTCACAAGTTTCTTAGCTAGATTAGGATCATCAAATTGTGTCCCATAGATAATGTTGTGTACCTCATCTAAGGTAGTGTGGGGTTCATTTGAGTTAAGAAACCTAAGGAGAGTACCATCAAGACTCCTTTGATAAAGAGTATCACCAAGTATTATGAAGTAGGATAAGTGTATAACAAAGGTTTTTTGTTGATTGGAGGATAAATCAGTTGGAAGGATATTATGATGGAGGCATCCACAAATGTCTTGATCTACCAAGTAGAGTTGGGACCAATGATTTCACACACGAGCTCAAATTTTTGGACATTGAATGTGGGGATCAAGAGTTGTTCTACTAGGAACTCACAATATTGAGTATTATGTGGCATGTCTAAAAGAGATCCAATAGTTGCCATTGAATTGGTTGCTTTGTTATTTATCCCAGGGATCTACTCAAATGATATTTGGGTGAAGTAATCCTTGAAAGTGTCCATTTTCTTTTATGGTTGGATTTTATCATTCTTAGTTTGGTAATCATCATTCACTTGTCTGATAACTAATTGGGAATCACCAAAACTTGTAGTTCCTTGATTTTCCATTGTATTTCCATTCATAGTCCAGTGATCAATGCTTCATACTTAGTAATGTTATTTGTGCAAGGGAATGCTAACCAATATGATTTTGGGATGTACAATCACCTTGTGGGGTTACAAATAGCATGCTTTCTCCTAATACATGGTGAGTATATGAACCATCAAATTATAATTTCCATAAGTGAGAGGGGATAACAATGAATATTCCCTCATTTAAGAAATCAGATATCAATGGATGATCTAAAATTATGGGGGCATATGCTAACTGATCTCAACAATCACTTGTCCCTTGATAGATTTTATGTCTACATATTTGATATCAAATTTACTGAGGATCATGACCTATTTTGCTAGTCTGCTTGTGAGTGTCGCTTTGTTAAACAATTACTTGAGGGGATCAATCTTAGCAATGAGCTTGGTTTGATTATTTAGCATAAAATGTCTTAGCTTTTGAGAAGTGAAAATAATTGTCAAACATGCATGTTCAGTAGGAGTGTAGTTGAGATCATAGCCTAATATGGTGCGACTGATATAATATATGACCCTTTCTTTGCTTGAAGAGTCATGTTGTGCAAATGTGGTAGTGGAAATGCATAATAAATAATGGTTTCCTTGAATAGGTGGCATCATTACTAGAGGGGAAGTGAGATAATCTTTTAATTGTTGAAAATATTGTTGACAATTCTTGTCCCATTTGAAGGTGACACCCTTGTGTAATAGATGTATGAAGGATGACATTTGTCGGCTAACTAAGCAATGAATCAATATATGGACTACAATTTCCCTTGAAAACTATGTAGTAGTTTGAGAGTTGTTGGTAGAGGCATATCAATGATAGCTTTTACCTTTTCAGGATCAACCTATATGTATGTGTGAGAAATAATGTAGCTTAGTGTATAGGAGTGAATTTGCACCCCTTATGCAAATTCCCCCTTTTTCTTTCTCCACTTTAGAAAAGCAAGTTCAAAGGCTTAATTCCACCTAAGCCCACTGCTTTCATCCCACTTGGCGCCTGTTTTGAGTGTCGGCAGAAGCATTTTTTTCAGGGACACTCGTGCAATGCACAGATGTCCACACGGCGCGCTTACGTCCCTAGAAGATTCCTTCGATTGAACATGTAGAGGCGTTACACTTCTCATTGGGAGTCAAGTTGTAACACCCTCTTTGGCCGACTGACCCGAATATGGTCGTTTCTTTCATTGTCTCCTTCAAATTCATTCCTTCAACATGCACTTCATCTTATTCACAACTTCAAGCATTCAACCTCACACTCTTGCACTCACTCTCAAGTATTCAAGCAACATTCTTGCACTCCATTGCAACAAATACATCACTCCATCACTTTGATAGAGCAAGTTGGGGAAAAACACCATTGCAAAAGAGAGGCTCAAGTACTCACTTTTCCCCCATGCCTCTTTGAGTGCTCTGATGGAGGTGGTGTTTCCCTTTCCTCTCCTCTATCACTTGGTCGAGTAGGCACACTTCATCACGTAGTGCTTTATGCCTTTACTACTTCTGCTTTCATTCACTTTCTCGGGTTGTCCTGTGGAGGTGAAACACCTAAACAAATCAATCATGTGACCTCATACAATGACCCAACATTTTCCCTCTCTGTGTGTAGATGTGCTTTCTGTTGTTTCAGCCGGGTTTAACAAGTTTCTTTGTGAGACCCTTCTTGCCACCTTGACTCTCGTATTTTTGCTTTATCACATTAGAGAATATCTTATTTACTTAATCACATTATTTTGGCCCTTTAGTAGTAGTTAGCTGGGCTGTTAGCTTGTTTTCTTAGGTTTGACCTTGTCTCTATAGTTGTCTGGTCGTATGGATGCCAGTGCACTTGAAGACGCCTATGCATTGCGATGTCATCCCAGTACCGTGCTTTTGTCTTTGGGCAGAAAGCTTCCTGAGGCATAGTGTTGGACTTGAAAACTAGCTCACCTAGCCCCATTTTGTATTTCGGGTCTGTAGAGCGATTGAAGGACCTTATAGTCCTCATCATTCTTGTCTCACATATCTCAACATTTCGGTAAGCTGAGGTAAGTTAGGGAAACCTTCTGCATCTTGGCCCTCTGTGACCTGTGGCCTTGCACGTGGTGGTTCCCCACTCTTACATTTTTGGTGAACTCGACGTGAACCATTATGGTTTCGTATTGCGATACTGGTCCAGTTCCTTTCCTTGTACTCTAGGAGTGTTGTAGGTGTGAGTGTTGTGAGGTTGTCGCCTTACAACCCAACTTGCAAAACCTTAATTGGGTCACTGCCTTATCCTTTTACATTTAGTCTATGAAAGTATCGTCTAAGTGTGCATAATGGCGTCGTTCCTGCATCAACCTATCCCCTCTACGCAACTTGTGGACAATGGTACTAGTATAACCTTCGATTCATAGGACTTGTTGATGGGTTTTAACAAGGAACCATCTCCTCTCTATATTCCTACGCAAATCAATGGAAACATCATAGCGGGTGTTCTCGTTGATCTAACATCACAAGTAAACATAATAACCAAGGAGATTATGTTGATTAACTTCTTACATAAAGATGGGCATGATGCACCTGTGAGTACTATCTGCACACATGATAGGATTTTCATGCCCCCTTTAGGTAGTATTGTCCTGTCGGTCCTAGTGGGACCTAAATCTGTGAACCTCTTGTTTGACATTATCCCTGGGTCTGAGATCTTTAGGGTGAAATTGGGTATCCCTTGGTTGGTAGCGATGAATACGATACCCTCGGTCATTCATAAATGTTTAAAATTTATCCACAGGGTTTCTATACATGTAATCCATGACACTAGTTATAGACCACCAGTTGCTCATGGCAGCTACTCCTTGGACTATTCCTGGCCTACGCCCATTGGTCCTCTTCCACCTAGGACAAACCTTCTGCACTGAACATATCAAAATTATAAGAAAGGGCGCCTGAGGCCAAAAGTGAGATACCCTCCCTCGCCTTATGCTATTTCACATAGGGATTTTTTAAATGCTGACAACAATGTCGCTAAGACACGAAAGAAGGAAGAAGAGAAGCGGTCCCAAGATCCTCCTTCTTCCTATTCTGCTGGTCAGTTTGGCACTTCTTCTTGCTCTACTGTGGTACCTTCAGATCCTGCTCCTCTTCTACACGAGAATCCTATGGTGCTCGCTTGGTGAAAGCCTAAGTGTCCTAGATTCAAACTTCCTATTTTCTGACAGAGCCTAGAACTGTTTGGTATAATAGGAAGATGGTCTCCTGAGGAGATTCCTCTTTGTCTCGACATTCACAGCCTCCTACCACTCCTGCCCCCAAAGTAGTGAACGGGAAGAGGCCCACTATCAAGGCTCTTGAGTCGACTCCCCCCGTTGCTCCTCAACATGTTCCTCCTGCTCTCATTCAAGAATCCATTCCTCTGTCAGAAACAACCGTAATGGATGTTCTCATGGTTGAGTAGGAGCCTTCTACTCCTTCACAGCCTCCAGCCTCCAACTTAAAGAGTCATAGAAACCGCCTTGCACGTGAGTGCAAGCGTCGACGAAAGGCTCTTTTGGCTGAGCAGGCCACCTTGCAAAGGAAGTAAGAAGAAATGACTCCGCCTCTACTCGTGCCCCCCGCAGCTTCGCCCCTCTCCCTTCCTTCTACCTCTTCGGCCTAGTCCTCAGGTTGCCTCCGCTCTCAGGAGCGTAATGTGCCTAACCCTAAGGGGCTATGGCAGTGTTCTGTCACCCTTGGTGGAGTCACCTTTACTAATATCCGTTTTGGATATCCAACCTTTCCCAAAACTCATGGATATGATTAATACCTCGGTTGTATCCACTGCGGTTATTTCTTCCTCTTCCTCTACGCCCCTAGCCTCATCTATGGGGGAGTTCATCTCTCCTGATGAAGAAAAAGGTGGAGGTGGTCTTTCATCGGGCCATCGACGTAAGAGCCCATCTTCTTTCCTCAAGTCATCCCTGTTGACTTGTTTTATCCCAGTAACTAAACCAAATTTCTAGCTTTCCCCTCGAAGTTTTTCATCATTCCTAAGTCATTTGGTTGTGCCTAGCAGCACCCTAGGTGCAAATTACCCTCTTTCCACCTGGGTTGTGACACAACGCCATGTGGGGTGGCATGTTTCAACTCAGGGATGAAGTTCGCCTTGTGAGCATTTTTTAGAAATCATGATCAGCTCCATAAGAGCTCGAAAAAGAAGACCTTGCACTCCACCTTCTTTCCTTGGTTCTTGTTGTAGAGGACGGATGTTCTTCTTATTATTCCACCACTGTAGGCTCATCCTCCTTCCCTTTATGGTGATCTAGAGTGGGAAGTGGATGACCTCTTGGTTAATGAGTGTTAGGGGGAGGCCTATTCTTTATCTTTAGATTAGATGTGTGTTGTGATGTGTTCCCCCATGCTTGTGCTATGTTTTCCTGAATGAACCTTGTCACCCTTGTTGGTACTTGGATACAGGAGTGGTTTTTGTGTCGTAAACTTTCCTCTATATGTATCATCATTCTTCCATGTTTGTGTTTTGATTTTGATAAATTGGGGGATGATGCAAAGCATTGGGGTACTCCTAGCCTTCCCTTCCATGTTGACCCAATTCTTTATTTTCACTTTTTTTTTTTGTGCATTCTTCCCTCGATCCGGCTGGGGATTGATGATCTTTCACCCTTGCACCATGGTTATCTATCATTTATATGAGATTGGACAACTTGACCTCATAAACCAAATCCACTTGTGCCCTTTGTTTGTAAGCTTTTATCTTTTCTTCTCTTTATCTTTCTCTTCTTTCGAGTTGTCCTCTCATGTGTGACAAATGTCTCTTTCTTTCCAAAATTTCAATTTTAGAAACGATTCATTGCCAACGGATCTTTTCTCAAAACAACCTACAAACATTCCATTCTAAAACAACATTCAAAATCAAGGATCCTTTGAAAGAACTTCTGAGTGTTTTTCCCCAGGTGGAATGTATATAATCTTCACTGCCAAGTGGGGGAATAATTCCTCTTCCTTATGAAAGTATTCCTTTGATGAAAGATCGATTTGAGAAAGAGAAAATTCATTAAACTCAAGGCGCCTTTGAGTGGGACCTCACAATGGGTCTCTAAGGGACCCTTCAAATCTTCAAATCACAATGGTTTGCACGACCGCCCCACTTACTTGCCTTACATGGTCGCCTTCCCGGGACTTTTACACAGAGTCCACTTTGCTAGGTTTCCTCCATGTGAGAGATCTTGGGGATACTCTCCCTACAGGATCAGGATCTTGTAGGGCACTTCTCCATGAGATCTTGGGGGTTACCTCTTCTACTGAGCTGGCAAATCAGAGGGAACTTCCTTGGCATTCTTAATGTGAGAGATCTTGAGACGCTCTTCCTATAGGACCTAGAGCCTGTAGGGTGCTTTCCTCGCTTCCTCCATGTGAGAGATCTTGGGGGATGCTTCCTGGATATCTTCCATGTGAGAGTTCTTGGGGGACACCTTCCTTGCAAGACTGAGAGCCTATAAGGTGCTGACTTCACGAGGCTTCCTTCATGTGAGAGATCTTGGGGGTTTCCTCCTTGTAGGTCCACGGGCCTATAAGATGCTTTCTTTCTTCAATTTCATATGGAGTCCTTCGCTTTCCCTACACCTTCAGGTATGCCAAATATTGGTTTGCTTCCTTGATGGTTTAGGTATACATTTCTAGCCTTATTCCTTCCTTGATCTAATTTACCGAACACTCATCAATACTCATGCTTGCTAAAGTGGGGGAAAAATGTATAGGAGTGAATTTGCACCCCTTATGCAAATTCCTCTTTTTCCTTTCTCCACTTTAGAAAACCAAGTTCAGAGGTTTAATTCCACCTAAGCCCGCTGCTTTCATCCCACTTGGCACCTGTTTTGAGCATCAACAGAGGTGTTGTTGTCAGGAACGCCCACACAACACGTAGATGTCTGTGTGGCGCACTTACGTCCCTTGTAGGTTCCTACGGTTGAACCTATAAAGGCATTACACTTCTCATTAAGAGTCAAGTTGTAATGCCCTCTTTAACTGACCAACCCGAATATGGATGTTTCTTTCACTCTCTCCTTCAAATTCATTCCTTCAACATGCACTTCATATTTTTCACAACTGCAAGCATTCAACCTCACACTCTTGCACTCACTCTCAAGCATTTAAGCAACATTCTTGCACTCCATTGCAGCAAATATGTCACTCCATCACTTTGATAAAGCAAGTTGGGGACAAATACCATTGCAGTAAAGGCTCAAGTACTCTCATTTTCTCCCCCAAGCAGCCTTGAGTGCTCTTGGTGGAGGTGGTAAGCTTCCCTTTCCTCTCCTCTATCACTTGGTTGAGTAAGCACACTTACTATTTTGTAGTGCTTTAGTGCTTTTTACTACTTTGTTTTCTTTATCTCACTTTCTTGGTTGTTCGTGGAGGTGGAAACACCTAAATGGGGGTCTAACTAAGGCAGGCCCCTATACAACCACCCAACATTTTTCCCTCTCTCTTATGTGTAGGTGGATGTGCTTTCAAGGAGCTAGCTGGCGAATGAGTTTCTTTGTGAGACCCTTCTTGCCACCTTGACTCTCATATTTTTTCTTTATCACATTAGGGAATATTTCATTTACTTAATCACGTTATTGTGACCCTTTAGTAGTAATTAGCTAGGACGTTAGCTTGTTTTCTTAGGTTTGAACTTGTCTCTATAGTTGTCTGGTCATATGGACGCCACTTGAGAGATGCCAGCTCACCGCGCTATCGTCTTAGGACTGCACTTTCATCCTCAGGTAGAGAGCTTCCTAAGGCATAGTGTTGGACCTAAAAACTGGCTCGCCTAGCCCCATTTTGTGTTTCGGGTCTGTAGAGTGATTGAAGGACCTTATGGTCCTCATCATTCTCATCCCACATATCCCAACATTCCGCTAAGCTGAGGTAAGTTAGGGAATCCTTTTGCATCTTGGCCCTCTGTGACCTAGGGGCTTGCACGTGGTGGTCCCCCTCTCTTACACTTAGTAACTTCCCTAAAGTAACCCCAAATACACACTTCTTAGGATTCAATTTGACATTGTATTTTTTAAGCCTATCAAATATTTGTGCAAGAACATTTAGATGATCTTCCCTTGTAGTTGACTCAGATAATAGATCATCAACATAGTCTTCCATGAGGACATGCATCATATTATGAAATATTGTGGTTATTACTCGTTGATAGATACCTCTAACATTTTTAAGACCAAAGGGCATGAAATTCTAGTAGAAGGTTCCCCATGGACATTTGAAATTTGTTTTGTGTTGATCCTCTGTGGCTATACAAATCTAGTTATACCCTAAAAATCCATCCATTAGAGATAGCGTTGAGTGTCCCATTGTTAGGTCTACAATCATGTCTATGTTTGGAAAAGGGAAATCTTCTTTTGAGCATGCTTTGTTAAGGTCTTTGAAGTTTTTGCATATACAAATGCCCCCAGTTGGTTTGGTAATAGGTACAAGATTAGATATCCATTTAGGATAATCAATTGGTTTGATGAAGCCTACATCTAATAGTTTTTATAGATCTTCTTTTACTAATAATGTGATCTGTGGATGCATTTTGTGTAGCTTATGTTCAACATGATTTGCCCCAAGGGATACTATTAGGTGATGAAGAACTAGCTTAACATCTAACCCTAACATATTTGTGTAGGACCATGCAAATTTTACTTGTCTATCCTTAAAGAATACCATGAACCTAGTCTTCTCCCAATCTTATAATGATGCCACAAAATAAGTGATCCTAAGATTGTATGTTGTGCCAATGTTGACTTCTTAAGATTTCTCTACAAGCACTTGTGATCTTTCCCAATTTGTTGACATGGGGAGAATCTCAAGCCTTCCATCCTTAAGGGCCTTAGAAAAATTTTCACCATCGAATGTGTCCTTTGATTTTACTATTTTATGGTCTAAAAGTGTTGCATTACGATTCTTGCCAGGGGACCTTTATATGATTGTTATATTTTTGTGACAAGAAGGTTTGCAATTCTCTCCAAAGTATGCCATGTTGTCAAGATCTACAATGAATCCATCTCTATGATCCCCAAGTGGAATTCCATCTCTTAGTCCCATGAACTCAGCTATGGCTTCATTGTTTTGGACTATATCCCACAACCTCAAACAAAGAGTCTGTAAACGTCACTGTTTCTGAGAAATAGCTCTTCAAATATTGCTACCTTTTAGCACTTTGGACTCTTAAGGGAAATCGTCGGTCCAATGTAGGTCAGAGTGATTCGACGTATTTGGGTGCAAAAGAGGGCCATCCCTAGTGTAAAAGTACCCATCCAGACGTGTTGGAACAGTCTGTTTGGTCGTATGAGTTGCTAAATGAAAGTTGCACCACTTTGTAACTTTACACTGCTTGCATCTGACAACTTTTCCCTCAATTGAAAACTTGCCACCACGGGAAAACGCCTCCAAGATAGCAAAAACTGAGAGAGGTTATTATAGAGGGGCCCAACACAATCTTGTAGCATCAAACAAAATGTTTGTAGGCATCACAGTTTCTGAGAAACAATCTATCAAAGATTGCTGCCCTTTTGCACTTTGGACTCTTAAGGGATTTCATTGATTGAACGTAGCTCGAATTGCTTCAGCATGTTTGGGTGCGAAAGGGGACCATACCTAACCTAAACGTAACCATTCAAATGTGATGGAATAGTCGGTTAGGTCATACGAGTGGTAGAACAAGATTTATTTATGCACTTACAAGTAGTTTTCAACCTCCAACCGAACTCCAACGCTGATTTTCATGTGAAAAAAAGCCATGAGACCATAGCTTGTTGCTTTCTTTTTAATGGAAACTAGTGGGCAACAGAGTTAACTTCTTCATAGATTTAGCGTTTGAGATTGCAATAAGACATCAAAATGGCTAGTGTACTAAATAAATTCTTATGATTTCTAAAGAATGCTGGTAACTCTACTTAGTTGGCTTCTTTTTTCAAAATCATACAAATTGAACCTTGGCATCAATAGACTATGTATATCAAGCTACCGCAATTCAAGTTTCAACAATGAATATTTATCATGCATGTTTTAAATGACATTCAAGTTTATGGTGGTTTTGTTGTTTATATGATGTTATGTGATATTCTAATCCTAATTCAAGCTTCTAGGCTACATATATATATATATATATACATATATATTGTTTTTACATATTTTTTGTACTAACAAACCCAAAATGAACCGAACTAATTCTAAAATTTTTTTAGTCGAACTAGCGAACCGAACCCCTGAACCTAAACAGGTAACTTAGTTTGTAAGTCAGTTATTGGGAGTTGGTCAGTTGTTTTGTGTGGGGGAGAGTCTTTAAAAAGGTTGAGGAAGTCATTTTGAGGATTGATGAATGTAATTTTGTGAAGAATCAATAAGATCATATTGAGTTACTTTGCAAAAATTGTGGTTTCTACAGAAAAAATCTATGTTTTCTCCATTGTTCGACCACTACACAAAAAGTAAATGGTTGCATAGCATGTGGAATGAGAGGGAAGCAGGCCTGAGACCCCTTTAAAGTGGGTTTGGATGTTTCATTTTTGTGGCGCTTGTTAAGTTTTCTCAAGGCTTATAGTGAACTCTAGATTTTGCATTTTGAGTAATTATGATTCTTATTGAAGCCTCCACTCCATCGCATCTTTCATGTGGGTCGGTGGAGAGGATATGTACAATATGATTTGAATGTGTTCAGGTCCATTTAAGAAAGGGGAAATGATTTGTGAGTCTTGGAGTTGTTGTCCTAAGCAAATCATTACTTAAGTTGCATGAAAATGAAGCTTTTAGCCTAGGGTTTGTAAAATCAATGAGAGTGGGAGAATCTCTTTAATGTTTAAGCATATTGGGGTCATAATAGAGGTTTCTAAGTCGATGGAATGGTCAGGGGAGTTGTGCAAGTGGGACTTTCAATAAACCCTATGCATTTGCATGGTAAACAAACGGTTTCATGGGACATCCTACTAAAGGACCTATAGGTGTAGAATAATCTTAGAATTTGTTGTTTTATGACACAACTCAAGATTGTTTTGGGTTTTCTTGTGAAGATCAAGTGTTTAAAGGGCACTCACTTTGTGAAAGAGGGCTAATTCACTAGCCTAGGACAGGGGTATGTTATTGGTTCACAAATTTGGTCCAAAGGAGTCAAGGGTAGTTTTCACATATGTTTTCACCCCCACTCTGCATCAATCCATAGCTTGTTTGAAAGCACTTGTTTTAGGATTTTAGCCATAACAACAAGCCAGTGAATTGTTTGATAAAAAGCTTTGGTACACATGTATGAAAAATGTGGTAGCATAGACAAGGCAGTGAAACTATTTGAAAAAATACCCTCAAAGAAATGTGGTCTCATAAAATTCCATGACAAGCAAATGCAATCGACAGCTAATTCTAGTTATTAGTTATGTAAATGTAGCAATTTGTACAATTTCTTAGGGTTGACTTTGGTAAAAACCATATTGTAATTGAATTTTTTTTTCATCTGCCATCAACATCTAGCTGGTTAGTTACGCAATGTAACAATGTGCTTTGAGTTTGAAAGATGTGCAATACAATGTAATCAGCGATATGAATATAAACTACATAATACAACCATTCTTTTTATGCTCTTTTACATTGATATTTAACCATTGCTCACTTGATTAAATTTTTAAAGAGTTTAATCATGCACATGAGGAGGAAATTAAATTTTGATTGTCAACTTCTATATATATCAAATTATCCAATAATCAAGTGTATGTCCATATACAAAAATGGCATCAATGCCAACTCAAACAAAGTTCTACAAAATGTAGCATATGCCATCTCGATATCTATTCAAAATATACATGTTGTGTTCCGCTCATTCAATTTAAATTACCGGTGGATCTACCAAAATGGAGCCTCTTTGAAGCACTCGCTCAAGGTAGCTACACAAGAAAAATTCAAACCAAAATTGAGATTAGCTATACCATATGATTTAAAATCAAATAATTAACATCAAAAATCAATATACATTGGAATTTATAATTGAACTCTAAAATTGAAATCTTGGATTACTATCCGTTCTTCAAAGGGTCGTGAGTCATAGAATATGCCCCTCTTAAAGAACCAATCATACCAAATTTTTCAATGTCAATCTATATATGTGAACAAAAACATAAAATTGATACAAGTTAGCATACAATTATCGGTAATAGGAACATATTTACCAAACAAAATAAAATAGACACATACCTTTAGGCTGATTTTTCTTTTATCTCCTTTTTTAGGGTGTTTTGACTCCTCCTCTGAGGTGTTTCAACACTCACTCCTTTGAGGTGTTCCAATACCTCCACCTCCTTCAGCGCTAGAACTTGTCGTTATAATGACTTAGCTCATGTAATCCAACTTTCAGACATAAAAATGACAAGTACATATGAAACTACCAATCTATGTCGCATATGTATGTATAATCAATATAAGATCTTTAAAAATATTAATTCAATTCGAATTTGAGTTCAATTATCTTCCCCCATTCAACATTGCACTTCCATAACCTCGACAAGGTCGCGACCTCACTGCGACTAGGTATTCCCTACAAGAGGAAAATAAGATAAACATATAAGTTATTATATAATTTCATTTATGATAATTCAAATGACAAGCAAGTATATAATAAAAAAATGTAAACGAGTGAGTGTGAAAATATATACTATGTGTGTGTCGAGGCCAAATGAAATGGCCCTAAGGGTGCTATTAGTCACCTATGTGAGCTCCTCCTCAGACATCAACTGTTAAATAGACCATGTAAATAAATATTAGTACATTATACTATCTCATTAATATTCATTTAAAAACAAATACAAGTTATGAATTTACAACTTAAATCTCCTGTGTCACTATTCCAATGTCCCCCTCTCCAGAAAGAGAGGACTCTGTACGGTGTGCTCCACTCCCCTACGTCTGATCTATAATGTCCACATCATGGAGGTCATAATCAAAAGTGTCCAAGGGATGCTCGATGGGTTGTACAAGAGGACCCAAGCATATCTGGTGGCACATAGAGCAAGTATGTGGCACATAAATATGTGGACTTGATGAGGATGACGCAACAACACTCGAGCCATCGCGAACATCACCAAAATGTGGCTGAGCTACTGTAGAAGCATGCAAAACTAAAAGACCACTCAAAGAGTGAATAGCCTGGATAGTCTGTGTGGCCGCATCCTGCATAATATCTAGATGATATACTGGAGGTGGCAGAGGAAGGAGAGGAGGGGGAACATATGGGCATAGGACTACTCTAACTGCCCATGGTCTATCTTGGGGCATACCTCCACCAACGCCTTGGAAGGGTTTAATGTCAAAGTAATTAACATGATGCCCTAACACAAACTCAACATATAATTTTTTAATAAAGTAAAATGGTATATCACAATTGTTGTTCGGTGGTTTATCAAAAACCATACACCAACAATTCCAAAAGTTATCTATAATGTCCCTATGCATGCACCATTTTATAGAAAGTTTTGGTTTATTAACATTAACTGGCAAACTAGTGCGAGAGTTAACAAATAAATAGGCTATTTGGGCTTTGGTTACTCCAAGATCATTCACATCATCATAAGACAATCCACATGCGTAATATTCCCTCATGTCTTCTCACCACGAATGAAAGGCATTATGTTGGGTGGAGAGGGTTTCTATATTTTTAATTATTTCCTTCAATGTGTTTGGCATCTCAGATAATCAAGGGATTCTCATATAAACATTGTGTTTGCCCCTCTACTCATGTAATCTTCTTTTTCAACAATTAATTCTTCAATCGGGATGGTCAGTGGGAGGTGGTGGAGCATTTCCGACATTTGTGCATTTTCATTCTCAACTGGTATCGTTTGAATTTGTGCATTTTCATTCTCAACACCATAATTCCCGATTAAAGTTAAAATTAATTAATCTAATTGAAATTAGACAATATAAATGAGCATTGTAAAATAATTCTTAGTTTTAAAAAAAAAAATCCAAAAAACCCTACTTTTTAACAAAAATGCATAACAAACTCTAGTTTTTAATAAAAATCCATAAACAACACTAGCTTTTAATCAAAATCCATAAAAAAACATTCATTTTTAATCAAAATCCATTCTAAACTCAAGTTTTTCATAAAAATCAATCAAAAACCCTATTTTGAAAAAAAAATCCATAAAAAACTAACTAAAACTATAAAAATCTAATTCAAAATTTGATTAAAGCAAAAAAATACAAAAACTAACCTTTCAAATCGGATATCTGATATGTGAAAATCCTCCTCACTGTGCGCCCGCGGCTTGTGCAAATGCTAAATGATTTTAACAGCCCTCAAATATATATATGTGCCTCAAATCAGATATCTGATATGGAAATCTTGGTTTGGGCATTGCTTTGGAGCAATGTGTTGACACCCAAGCCACAAAAAAGTCAACTCGACGTTTTCACGTTTTTGGGTCGATGAAAATGTAATTTTTTTCCCATTGCCACTTTTTGGCCCATCATGATCCTACACATACCCCTTCGTTTATGCATTTATGCACAAACTTGAGTGAATATCATAAGTCGGTTTCAAGTCATGATTCCAAATCCACTTCTCACCAAGCTGACAAACCTAAACACAACAATCAAAACAACAATAACAATCAAAAATTTCACAGACCAAATAGAGGCTTTTTACAGTTTAATCCACCTCCTCAACAATAACCACAACCAACCCAACAAAATAAAAATCAAGTGGCAGCTGTTAAGGAAGCAATGCCTTATCATTATGCGGACCCTAATAGACAATTTATGACACCCTCCATAACACAACAAACCAATTACTTCAAAAATGCATGCTCACCTTACCACCTGTTCGACCACCTACATTCAAACCTAATACTTATTGCCATTTTCATTGCCAAAATGGACATGACACTGAACATTGCAAGCATCTAAAACATTTAGTTCAAGACCTTGTTGATTCAGGACATTTAACCATTATGGGTGTTAATGATAAAGGCAATAAGTTCGTTGCACCTCCTAACCAGAACTTACAAATCTTCACCAATCCTATGCCTAAACACACTACTTCATTTGTCAAGGCTAGTGAACCTTCAGAACCTGATGCAATGACTATTGATACAAATCATGAACAACACAATAAAACTCCAACTGTTACCCAAGATCATCCTATGGATATACTTGTGGGTGTGATAGATGTTATCCCTCGAAAGGGCCAAACCACTAAATCTCTTGATATCATTTTTTCTACTAAAGACATATTACAAAAACTTCTTGATGGTCCTTTCTACATAGCTGGCAGAATCTATGATAAGCCCACTAATGGGATATTAATAGATCCCACTTGTGGCGAGAATGTGATCACAGAAGAGTTTCTTGTATTACATGAGCTATATCAAGATAATTATAATAAACCGACTAAATTGATCAAGACACATACTGGTTTTGCATGCCCTACAATTGGATTGATTGCACTCCCTTTACAAATAGGACCTAGAACTTTGGAGGTAACATTTTCAATTATTCCACAATCCAACCAATTTCGTTTACGGCTAGGCCACCCTTGGCTTCGCTCAATGAAAGTGGTCTCATCAGTTGTTCACAAGTGTTTGAAGTTTCCACATGGAAATGAGGTATTCATCGTACACCATAGTGGCTTTAATCCTTTATCTTCCAAAGGTAATTTCTCATTAGAATCCTTTTGGCCTAAACCCATGGAACCCATCACTCCTCAAAAGGACTTCTTTTTCATAGCATATCAAAAGTTCAAAGCCAAGAAAATAATTGAATTATCTCTTCGTGGCATGTCCCCGTCCACATCTGCACCTCCTATCATAGATGAAACCATGCTTCAACCTGAATCATACATTGAGCAAGCCATACAACCTCCTGAACAATCACCTCTTGATACTTCCCATCCATCGTTTAAATGACTAAGGGAAAATGAAACAACTCCTATCCTACCTCCTCGTATTAAACAAGTGTACAAAGCAAAAGAGAAAGTGGTTGATCCGTCTTCTTCAACTTTTTTGTTCTTCCTTCTTTGGAATTAGAAGAACCTATGTTGACTCAATCTTCTCTTACACCTCAACAACTCCAAAATTGCATTAACTGAAATCATGGTGCTAGGGAATGTCAATGTCGTAGTCGTCTCCTTGCTCGTCAATCTGGCATAGAAGAAAACAAAGACAACCCACCTCCGCCTTTGACATAAGCAATAGATGACCACCCTGCCTCTCTTGACCCACCACCTGGTAATCCAATCCAACCTTCTCAACAACTTGAACCAATCCAACAACCAAAACTTTTGATACATTTATCTTTAGAAATCACCCTTCATCCTCCCTTTTTCATTAATCTTGATGATGATGACGATGTGGAGATGGCCAAAATCGATGAAGAAATACACAATAATTTAAACTCTTTATTCTCATCCACAATGAGCTTAAAAGATAAATCCTCTTCATCAAGTGAAGAACCTATTACAACTCCTAGTTTGGTACTTGCAATTCTTCCTTTGGACAGTCAACTTCTCGTGCATTACACTAATCATGATTGGGAGGCAGATGACTTGTTAGATGGTTGACTTGCATTCGCCTTGCTAAAAAAATTTCTTGCTTCTTTTATTTTTCTTTCATGTATGTATCATGTTCCCTCGTGATGTGTGTTTGATGCTCCCTCTCTTTGTCTACTTCTTCTATTCGTATCTTTATTCTTCTAATTGTCGTTCCTTGTATTTTTCTCTTTTGTTTTGTTTTGTGTTTTTCATTTGGGGATGATGCAAAGTGTAGAGACGCCCTATGTCTCTTCCATGTTGACCCAAAATGTCCTTGTCTTTTGTTTTGCGTTTCCTTTTGGGGATGATACAAAGCATTGGGAAAAAATGTCTCCTTCGAGTTGACTCAAAAGCTTTTTCCTTTTCATTTTATTTTAGCTTGTGTTTTCCTTTTGGGGACAATGCAAAGCGTTGAGACCGCAATGTCTCTTCCATGTTGACTCAAAACAAACTTTCTTTTTTGTAAGGAGAGCTTAGGTGGGGAACAAACTCTCCTAACGTCAAAACCTCAGGGAATAATAAATATATGACTTTAAATTTTTCAATTACAGTTCATTAAGATACACTTGAAAATAATAACATAATAGAGAAATGGACACATACACAATTGAACACCAGATTTATGTGGGAAAACCCTTACGGGAGAAAAACCCACCACACCAAGAAAATCCTCTTTGTATTACAGTAAAGAAAATTACATACAAAGTTAAAACTTAACTTTTTGATGTCAATTTACAGCAAGAATGTTCACTGATCAATCTTGTACAGAACATTAATCTCACAATTCTCTCAGATGCATACAACGAACTCACTCAGATCAATCTGTGTTCAGTATCGAACAACACTACGCCATCGAACTGTTTACCATCGTCGACCATTGCAGAGCATAGTCATTTTTCCTCACAATCTGTTCATCTTCCACACAGGAACGGTCACAACAATCCAACTGCCAATGGTTCACATTCTGCTTCTCTCATTGGCTCAGAACACCCCATGTAGGACAGACGTTCGGTCAAAAAATTCAACTATATCGCATGTCGGTGAGACACTAGACCATGTCTCCCTGATGCCAAAAAGCCCGAACACATAGCTATCGGCAAGACCAAAGGTATCAGTGACACCCTAAGAAGTTAGAACGATAACAAATCAAGTCTCCCCGATATCACAAAGAAAACAACTGTCCTTATCGGCAAGAGTCACCACCATCGGCAAGAGTCATATCGAATACAAAACCATCGGCCAGACTCACTCTATTGGCAAGACTTCTCACCGATGTCCATTACAAAACTATTGGCAAGACCATCACTATCGCTAAGAGTCTTATAGAACCTTTATGTCACACTGATGTTCATCGTGCAAAGCTGTCGGCGAGACAAGCGCTATCGGCAAGAGTTCACACCGAAATCATACCCGTCGGTGAGAGAAACACTATCAGCAAGAGATCATACCGAATGCAAACCTATCGGCGAGACCAACAGTATTGGCAAGAGATCATACCAAATGCACCTACCTGTCGGTGAGAGACATATCCATCGGCAAGATTTCTCACCGAAGTTGCATACCCGTTGGCGAGACCACAACCATCGGCAAGAGTTCTCACCGAAAGCACCTGCCTGCCAGTGAGAGAAACATCCATCGACAGGAGATCATACCGAAAGCAAACCTGTCAGCGAGACCAACAGTATCGGCAAGAGCTCATACCGAATGTATACCCACCGGTGAGAGGAGAACCATCAGCGAGATTGGCACTGTCGGAAAGATTTTGAGAGTCTCCCCGATGACCATTAGGAACCAACCCGTCAACAAGAGGTCTGCCCGGATAGAAAGAGATAGGAATTTCATAGTGATAGCCATGTCTTGCCGATGACTTTCGTTGGCAAGACAATTTCAAAGTCACGCCGATCTGAGCTCTTCAGAAGTTTAGAACACAACTGCTAGTCGGCAAGACATTCAGAGGGTCTCACCAACTTTGCTCTTTCAGGAGTTTCATGTCAATAAGCTTGAGGCACATTTTCCAACAATCTCCCACTTGACGAAGATCTTACTGACACCTCTAGAGCACAACAAAATTATTGAAATTCATGGGCACTAAGGCCCATTGAACTGGCACACCACCTGAACTTGTCTATGCTCACTGGTTTCATCAATGCATATGCAACATTTTCTAGAGCATCCACTTTTTCTAAAGAGACCTTTCCATCCTCCACCATATCTTGTACAAAATGATACTGCACATCAATATATTTTTTCCTGGCATGGAAAGTAGGATTTTTCACCAAACAAATAGCACTCTGACTATCACAGTAAATTGTAATTTTCCCTGCATTGAACCCAATGTTAGAACACAAAATTTTTAACTAGATTGCTTGTTTACAGGTGTGTGTTGCTGCCATGTATTTTTCCTCTATAGTGGAAAATTGCAAAACTACTCATCAACTAACTTCACCACCATTCATCATGAAAATATATCCATTGGTGGATCTTACGTTGTGTCAATGTCCCTGTCCCGGTCCAGAATCCACATAGCCTCGAATCTTAATATTCCTCTATGATTCAACCAAATTTCCATGGTAACACAAAGCATATTCTAAAGTGCCCTTCAGATATCTAAACACTTTTTTCACAACATCCCAATGTGTCCTTCTAGGATTTTCCATAAAATGACTATGACACTCCCCATTGGCGGGCAGTAATGCGGCCTGTATAGACCATTGCGTACATAAGACTGCCAACTGCACTAGCATAAGGTACACTGGTCATGTCCTCCATCTCAGTAGGAGATTTTGGATAGTCTTCAACAGATAGCTTTGTTCCCTATAAAACTAGAACAACTAGCTGCTTTACTTATTCGGTCATACAAAATCTCTCCATAATAGTATTAATATACTTACTTTGGCTGAGCCAAATTTTTCTACTCTTCCTATCCCTGGTTATTTCCATTCCCAGAATATACCTGGCTGCACCAAGATCTTTCATTTCGACCTTTGCAGACAACTAAGATTTTAGCTTAGAAATCATTAACTTACTATTGCCTATGAACAACATATCATCAACATAGAGAGCAATAATAAGTACACGACCATTTTCAGCTTTGAAGTATACATATTGATCAGATTTCGATTTTACAAATCCCAATGAAAAAACAAAAGTGTCAAACTTCTGGTACCACATTCTAGGAGATTGTTTTAATCCATACAAAGATTTTTTCAACTTGCAAACCATATTTTCTTTACCTTTCTCCACAAAGTGCTCAGGCTGGGACATATAAATTTCTTCTTCAAGGTCACCATGAAGAAATGTTGTCTTCACATCCATCTATTCAATCTCTAAGTCATACGATGTTGCAAGTGACAAAAGAAATCTGATAGACGTCAGCTTAGCTATAGGAGAAACAATTTCTCCATAATCAATTCCCTCTACCTGGGAATACCCCTTCGCAACCAACCTCGCCTTATACTTTTCCACACTGCCATCCAGACCTATTTTCTTTTTAAATACCCATTTGTAGCCAACAAATTTTTTTTCCTTGAGCAGAGGCACCAAAATCAGTATCATTCTTTTTCTAATGATTCCATTTCTTCATTCACATGGCTTCAAGAGTTTGAATCGGACATTCTAAATATACCTCTTTCAGTCCTAGGCTCATCAATGCTAGAAATTAAAGCAGCAGAACAAGTAGAATCTAACGAAAGCACTTTCTCGAGGTTGCTTTCTTTCATGTGTTGACCTCCTCACAGGCTGAGGCTGAGGTTGATCTTCTTCTTAAGAACTTTCAAAACTACTTGAGCTCTCCTCAGTTTTAGGTACATTTTGAATTTTGAATTCCTCTTTATCTGGTGTTGGAGGAATTTCAACTACATCCTTTTTATCTTCTAATTTTGTCTCTGACTGTAGATCCAATGTAGAAGGCTTCAACTCACAAAAAATAACACTTCTGTTGTATAGAACCTTCTCCGTATCAGGATTCCAAAGCTTGTATCCTTTTATGCCAGCACTATAACTAATAAAAATACATTTAACAACCTTGTTTTCCAATTTAGACCTTTTTTCATTCGGCACATATGCATATGCCTCATAGCCAAAGATACAAATGTGTCTCAGAGAGGGCTTCTTTCCAGACCATGCTTCCAAAGGTGTTTTCTCAACAAGAGAGGAATTAGGAGAACGGTTTATTAAGTAACATGTTGTTGCAACTGCCTCAGCCCATAACTTCTCCTCCAAGCCAACATTGCTCAACATACTTCATTCTCTTTCCATCACTGTCCTATTGAACCTTTCAGCAACTCCATTTTGCTGTGGAGTGTAGGGTGTAGTTTTATGTCTTTTAATCCCATGATCTTTACAGTACCTTTCAAACTCACTAGAACAAAACTCACCGCCATTGTCAGTCCTTAAAAATTTTATTTTTCTTCCAGTCTGATTTTCCACAAGGTTTTTAAATTCCTTAAAACGACTAAACACTTCTAATTTACTTTTCAAAAAATAAACAAATGCCCTTCTTGAATAATCATCAATGAACGATACATAATATCTTGATTTAGACAAAGAAGGTACATTTACTGGACCAAAAACATCAGAATGTATATAATCAAGTAAACTAGAAGATTTGTGAGGACTGGAGTAGAATGAAACACAGTGTTGTTTACCATATATACAATGTTCACAAAACTCGAATTCGAGGTTACAATCATCAAGCCCTTCAACCAGGTTTTTATTTTTCAAGGTTTTTAAACCTTTTTCTCCAATGTGGCCTAGCCTATGATGCCAGAGCATAGTTTTTTCTGCTGGAAGTTTAACTTCCATAGAGTTTACACTATTAGGAACTTTTTCCTCCTTTTCTCCATGAGTAGCCTTTTGTGACTTTGTAGAGACACTATTGCATTGCACAAAAAATGCATCCAACTTATACAAAGTACCAATACGAGCACCCCTAGCTAGCACCATTGAGCCTCTAGTCATTTTACAGCCATTTCCAAAGAATGTGACTTGCACTCCAACATCGTTCAACTTACTAACAAAAAGTAAATTTTGAGCCAGACCTGGTATATGCATTACATCATTGATTCCCTTCACTCTTCCATCAGGGAATTGAATTCCGACTCTTCCACGACCAACTATTTACAAAGATGAATCGCTTGCCAAATACACCCTTCCACCATCGTATTTTTCATACTTAGTGAACTAGTTTCTATGAGATGTCATGTGGAAAGATGCACCAAAATCAATCAGTCAGACATCATCTAATGCCTGAGTTGCCAAGGCTGCAATGAAAGCATTTGCATCACTTTGAGAAGAATCATTGTCGGAAGAATAATTCTTCTTCTACTTTTTCTCCTCTTTGCAATCCTTTCGGACATGACCAAGTTTCCCACAGTTCCAAAACTTTACCTTGGACTTCTTACTAGGAGACTTTGATCTCCCCTCTGATTTGGATTTGGACTTCTTGTCCTTCTTCTTTCTTTTTTCTTTCGATCTGCCTCTAATAGCAAGAGCCTCCTTCGCCATCTCAGAAGATTTTCTTCTCATCTCTTCTGATAATAAAGAAGCAACAATATCTTCCATCTTAAAAGAGGAAGTAGTACTCCCAATAGCCATCACCAAGTGATCCCAAGAATCTGGCAAAGAACATAAAAGTAGCATACAACGATCTTCTTCATCAATCTTCACACCCACAGATGCTAACTGAGCAATCAACATGTTGAAAGCATTCAAATGATCGGCAACAAATGCTCCTTCCTGCATTTTCAAAGAGTACAACTTCTTCCTCAAGAACAACTTATTCACCAAGGACTTGCCCTGATAAATAGCTCCTAGTCTTTTCCACAAAGAGGATGCTGTATTTTCTTCATGAACATTTAGAAGAACAAAGTCTGCTAAACAGAGCCTTATCAACCCCTTTGATTTTCGATCTTTGAGGTCCCAATCCTCTTGCTTCATGCCTGTAGGCTTCGTTCCAGACACATCAAGCCAAAGATTATGGTCAACCAACATATCTTCCATTTTAAGTTTCCACAACTCAAAATTGCTGCCATTGAATTTCTCAATTTCAATCTTTCCTGACGTGCTTGCCATCTTAATTTATAATTCGAATTACCAGACTTCTACAAGACTCCCACTAAACAGAATTGACATAAAAAACCCAATGTACCCACAAGGATAACACAACTGGCTAGACTCTGATACCACTTGTAAGGAAAGCTTAGGTGCGAAACAAACTCTCCTAACGTCAAAACCTCAGGGAAGAATGTAGATATGACTTTAAATTTTTCAATTACAGTTCATTAAGATACAATTGAAAAGAATAACAAAATAGAGAAATAGACACATACACAATTGAACACATATTTACGTGGGAAAACCCTTACAGTAGAAAAACCCACCACACCAAGAAAAGCCTCTTTGTATTACAGTAAAGAAAATTACATACAGAGTTCAGACTTAACTTTCTGATGTCAATTTACAGCAGCAACGTTCACTGATTAATCTTGTACAGAACATTAATCTCACAATGCTCTCAGACGCATACAATGAACCTACTTAGATCAATCAGTGTTTAGTATCGAACAACACTACACCATCAAACTGTTCACCATTGTCGACCATTGCAGAGCATAGTCGTTTTTCCTCACAATCTATTCATCTTCCACACAGGAACGGTCACAACAGTCCAACTTCCAACGGTTCACATTCCACTTCTCTCATTGGCTCAGAACACCCCACATAGGACAGACATTCAGTCAAAAAATTCAACTGTATCGCATGTCGGTGAGACACCAGACCGTGTCTCCCCGATGCCAAAAAGCCTGAACACATAGCTATCAGCAAGACCAAAGGTATCGACGACACCCTAAGAATTCAGACTGATAACAAATCAAGTCTCCCCGATATCACAAAGAAAACAACTGTCCTTATCGGCAAGAGTCACCACCATTGGCAAGAGTCATATCGAATACAAAACCATCGGCCAGACTCACTCTATCGGCAAGACTTCTCACCAATGTCCATTACAAAACTATCAACAAGACCATCGCTGTCACTAAGAGTCTTATAGAACCTTTATGTCACATCGATGTTCATCGTGAAGAGCTGTCGGCGAGACGAGCGCTATTGGCAAGAGTTCACACCAAAATCATTCTCGTCGGCGAGAGAAACACTATCAATAGGAGATCATACCGAATGCAAACCTATCGGCGAGACCAACAATATCGGCGAGAGATCATACCAAATGCACCTACCTATCGGCGAGAGACATATCCATCGACAAGAGTTCTCACCGAAGTTGCATACCCGTCGGCGAGACCACAACCATCGACAAGAGTTATCACCGAAAGCACCTACCTGTCAGCGAGAGAAACATCCATCGGCAGGAGATCATACCGAAAGCAAACCTGTCGGCGAGACCAATAGTATCGACAAGAGCTCATACTAAATGTATACCCACCGGTGAGAGGAGAACCATCGGTGAGACTGGCGCTGTCGGAAAGATTCTGAGAGTCTCCCCGATGACCACTAGGAATGAACCCGTCGGCAAGAGGTTTGCCCTGATGGAAAGAGATAGGAATTTCACAGCGATAGCCATGTCTTGCCGATGACTTCCGTC
>VDFB02000008.1:46850074-46895519 GCA_007258455.2 Sequoia sempervirens
GACATTCCTATTCCAATGAACTCATTTTGGCATAGGTAGAGTTTTTAATTTTTATTGAAACCATATCTATATTCTAATCATAGAACTCAAAAATATCATAAATATATCCCTCTCTAAGTCATCTTTCTAGTTCAATAAATGACATAATCAAATATTGAAAGACACCCAACAAACAACTGTCAAAACATAAAAACCATATCAACAGGGTTACAAGGTGGGGGTACTTATCCTCGTCGAGGATGATGGCAAGGTTGAGGATCTTCTTGTCAACTCCATTTTCCATGTCATACCCATTGGGTTTTATAAGGAACACTTAGACCTAACAGTGTAGGTGGAGTTGATGTCTGGTACCTGCAACCTGCATCAATAGAAGATTTCGAGCATATATATATCCATAGCAAACACACCGTGAGAGGAAATCGTAGCATAGTAAGGCACTCATGAGTGACTGATACTACACTATCCCTCTCACTAGGACCACAAGCAGTAACCATAACATCAAGTACATTAATTACATCATCAAAAACACTAATTGTAATATATTCAACATCACAAAGGAATCACTAGTCATTACATAAAAGTTAAATTCACATGTTCATATATATTACATAGCCAAATTTAGCAAGTACTTAATCAAATACAAAACAAGCATAGTACTATGTCCATACAATTAACATAACCAATTGAATTCCAAACACACTATCAAACATCATGTATCAACATAACATAACACTATAAGAGAGTATCATAATCATCCAAGTCAAGTGAACTTTCAACCAACCAAATCAAAATGGTGCACAAGCACCAACAAAGTCTCAAGAATCCAAAATATACAACAGATTTTATGCCCATACATATCATAGAACACAATTTAGCACATCAAAAGCACAATTTTTTTAGGTTTAAACACACACTCATCACATATGCTCTAAAATTCACTCACATGGGGGTGAAACCACAATAGTGGTTTACAATTAAGAAGAGGAAAGAAAAAGAGATTTTTAAAATTTTCAATGGGAAGAGGGGTTCAGTCAAACTTACATGTTTGACCGAACCCATCAAGTGGTTCGGGCGAACCATATGGTTCGACTGAATCTATGGTTCAATCGAACCCCAATAAAGTCAATGGGGAAATTAATATTAAAAGGGGTTTAGTTGAACCACTATTTGACCGAACCCCTTTGAATTAGGGAATTTTTAAAATGAATGCTATCATTGTCAAAGAGAAGAAATGACAAACATTCTAACTGAGCTCGTGCGCAACAAACGTGAACAACAGGGAATGGAAAAAGCTTGCAATGGGGCCACCATCTCAACTTGAAATATCGACTTGGACGTCCATAATTAGGTTGGCATTCTTTCTCTTTGAATCACAATGATTTAAAATTGCATTTGTTTGCAAATTTGTAAACCCCAATGGATTCCATGAGACAAAATTTTTCTTGTAAAATGAAGATAAATTGAATGAAACAAAAATTCCAAACAAAATTTTCATTTGAAACTTGAAGGTATATTATGAGAACAAAATTTATTGTTTATATTGAATATACCCTATTTCAAGCTCCCATTTTGGCTCACAACTATGAATTGCATTTGCTTGAAAGTTTCTAAAACCTTTTAAAAACAATACCCATTATTTGAAATTTGGATTTACAACTACCAATTGCATTTGCTTGAAAGTTTCTAAAGCCTTTTAAACAAACCCAGTTTTCAACCAAATTTGGATTTACAGCTTCCAATTGCATTTGCTTGAATTTTTCTAATATTTTTCCCCAATAGCAATGCATATATGCATGATCTTATAAAATAATTGGGACCACTTCAATGCTTCTTTTTCATAAGAACACATACCCCAATTGGGGCCTCAACCTTTGTAAAAACACTACCTTCTATTACTAATTCATTATATCCTTTCTTATATACTAGCATTAACCTAACAATGAGATCTTCCTACTATTATTTTTGTTCATCTTTAAACCAAGTTTACTCAAACCTTAGATAATTAGAATTCAAAACTATTAGAATTATGAAGAAAATAGTCAACATCTATAGCCCGAAGATTCCCCCAAAATGTATAATCAAAATTTAATTTTGTTCCATCTTGAGGATATTTCCAACCTACAAGTATATCTATTTTTTAGTTCTCTCTATATCCATTAATAGATTGTGTTGAAGGCATTGCTTAAATTATCAACATGGGATATTATTTGTGAATATTATTATAGACTTATTTTTCTTGTAAACTTGAATTCAAAATTATACTTGAATGGAACCTTAGAAAAATTAATAGGTTAGATTTATTGCTTCTATATTATTGGTTGCATAACACTATCTTAATTATTCTTTGGATAAATTTTTATCTAAGTGATTGAAATGTTCAAATTGGTCACTCCACAAGTCTAACTAGAGAATAATTTTAATAAGAATAAAATCTATTTTTGTTTAGTGAATCAATAAATTACATCACCTCTTAATTGGATGAATTGTTGTAATGGAGTGCAACAAACCATAGTTTTATATAAATGATCACATTTTTTTGTGGCATTTTTCCAAATAATTTGTGTGGTGTTTATATGCATGCCTATTTTGCATACATTTAAGTAAAACTAGGCATAGTAAAAAATTCTACTAAATTGAGCAAATATTATTCAATGAGTGAATAATATTTGTAAGAGGAAGAAATGAAAAAGAAAATAGGTTTGTATTATTTTCAAAGAGAAAAGACCAATAAAAGTAACATAACTTACAACATTAAAGAAGAAAACAAATAATATGTAGAAAAAACATTGCAAAGTTATATTATGATAAATAATATCAAGTAAAGAAATTAGAATGTGTTTGAAGAATGAATATAAGTTAAGAAAAAAGTAAATTAGAAGAATTTTTTCAAATAGAAAATTTTATTATAGTCAATAGAAATATAAATTGTATGAAGAATTGTTGTAGTATATATAATGAAATATTATAACATAAATAAATAGAATGTTAGATATAACTAGAGCATATAATGTTGTAGTGGCCAAGAATAATAATGTAGAATAAATGTAATGCAACAAAGAGAAACCAAGTGTTGTAGTGTAGGAAAATAAAAATAAATAGTAATTTTGTTTCATGCAAGAGTAGAATGAAGAATGCTCCAATGTAAAGAATATATAGAATATAAGTGCTGAAAAAATACTATTATACTACATTTGTAGAATTTTAAGGATTAAATGGAGTGTATGAGGTATATATTACACTTTTGCATATAAAAGTACATAATTCCTTTCAAATTTCAATAAAAAATAGAGATTGGTGTTAAAATATGGAAGAATAGAATGTAATGGGGTGAGATAAAATTTTGGGAAAAATGTGTTATCTAAAAATTGGACAAATAATGAGAATAAAAAAGAATTTTGTAGATATTTTTTCAATCCTAAAAATTAGTTATAAAAAAGGACATTTTTGAGATGTTAAGAATAAAATACAACATTTAATGAAAATAGAGAAAGCTATTATAAGACATTGTATGATTAGAATGAAAATTATTTCTTTTGTTTCTTGTAATGGTATCAAGAATGGACTATTGTAAGTATTTTATAGAATAGTAGCAAGAGGAACACACATTTCAAAAATATAGTTGTATGATTAGAATGAAGATTCTTTATTTTTCTCCTTGCAAAGATTTTGAGAATGGACTATTGCAATTATTTTATAAAATAGGAAGATTTATCATTTTAAAATGGTAGTGGGAGAACATGCATTTTGAAAATACAATAATTTGTATTAAAAAGTAGTTTAAATAAAAAAATAAAATGATAAGAGGATAATTGTATTTGAGTTTTGATCAAATCTTTAATTAATTAAAGATAAATTTAATTAAAAATAATTTAAAATGTCTTAGAATTTTTTATTCAAGTAAGAAGAATGATTTAAAAAAAGAAAATGTCAGGATATTTTTAGAGTCATGAAGATGTTTATATAATTTTGTATTTAATGTTTGAAACAATACATAAATAATAAAATGTTTTAAAAGATGACAAATACATAAAAATATGAGATTGCCACTTAGATCTAGGAGAAGGTTAGGAAAGAGGGTTAAATGGGCCCTAAAATTATGCTATGGATATAGATGCTAAAACGTGAGCATGAAATATAAATTAATATTGTAGTGTATGCAATTCTTGACATCATATTTTCCTTCACTTTAACGGGCTAATGTCACTATATGATAAAACACAATTAAAGTATAAAAAATAAATGCTAAAAGAAAAACATGAAAATAATCAAACATTTTGGATACATAGAATGATATACAGTGTGTTTGATCAAGGAGTTGATTCCCTTGAACTAAGATATGCAAAACAAGCATGTCAAAAAACACAAAAATCTACAATATATATATGTTAGAATAATACAACCAATAATACAAAGTATGCCAACAAATCATATATAATCCAACATAAGCATTATACATATAAAAGGAAAAATTTCAAAATTACAAGGGTTGTGAGAGTATATGCCCCCTTAAATAATTGTATAAAAGAAATATATGTAGTTATTTTTAAAGTAACTAGAGGGGAATATAAAAATAAAAGTAGTTCATCACTAATTTTACAATAATACAATAGATCATTATCTAATGTAATCATGAAAGTTTTACTTCCATATAAAAAAATTTACATATTGGTGGAATTAGATGGAGCAATCCCTATTGCATGAATCAAAGGTTTTCTGTGAAGGAGTTTATGAGAAATTTATTCCCTATCATAACATGGAATAACAAGTGAAGTGAAATAGGTCTTGATTCTAGATAAGAAAATAATAGTTCCCAAAGGATCTCATCGAATAATAACAAAACGTTTAATAGAAAATTTAGGAAGAGTAAGATTAGAAGTATAAACAAAAATATATTTTAGGAATTAATTACTACAAATATTAAGATTAAAAAACCATTTTCAATCAATGTATACTTAATTCTCATATAGGTTTAGAACCAAAAATGATTAGAAGATAAATAATCTTCTATTAAACCACATTGAAGTGAAGTTTAGATGGAAGAAATGTAATCTCCATAATGTCAGTATATAATACACCCAATTTGGGCAACTATTTCAATAGGCTTAGTAGAAGAGGGAATATGGATCTTTTGTATAGAATTATGAAGAAACTCATGATATTAAGATGAAGTTTAAATAATACCCCAAAGAGAAATATTATACTAAAGTTCTTTTATACTATTATACTCTTTAGTGTTCTTAAAGGAATACAAGAAGTCAACATGAATACTGGGATTAGATAAAGGAAGAGAAACAATTTTAGTGTTGGTTTGTTAGTTTCACCAAGTGTTATAAGTATTCATTACTGCATAAAATTTAAAAATAAGAGTTTCAAGAATAATCATCAACAAAATAAAGGTTGAAATAAGATGGGTCAACAAGGGATAATTCCTAGGTTCATTAGGAATACCTAACTAGATCATGAAAACTAAAGAAGACGGTGGGATGAAGTAAAATACCCACACAAAGATCTGGAACATCAAGGATTGATCATTGTGCATCATTATACAAAGCTCTAGTCCATTATATCTAGTTGTGGAATTTGTATAGGCAACTTTTAAATTTTAAAAAATGTAAGAGTTGATCTATTTTACTATAATATCCAAGAAATTTATAAAAATACTTAAGAGTAATAATTTATAATTATTAAATATTATCTAAATGAGTAAATATAACCATATTTTCGCATGGAGGATTTTATATTATCTATAAGATTTGAGATAATAGAAAAATATGTACAAAGATTAAATCAAGTCATTTTCTCCTATTCTTTCATTATTTCTTTCTTTTTGTACTAGGGTTAAATCTTCATCTAGGTTTTTTGTGTACTTATAAGAAACCTTTGTTCCTTAGTATCATGTTCTTGTACATTGTATGGTAACTTTCATGATAAATATCATGTGAATGTGTCCCTTCCTCCTATCAAATTTTCTTTATGGATACATGAGGAAGTTTATTTCTAATTTTTTGGTTTCCTCCTTATCAAAATATTGCTTCAATAATTTAGAAATCATATTTACAAGCATATATCATCTCTCTCATTTCTTCTCTTATTTGTACCTTCAATAATGACTAAATTGATTTTACATGACCACCAACATTAAGTAATGATGCTTTCCTTTTATTACTAGTCGTAGGAAAAAAATCTTAGATGCAACCTTCATCAATTTTTTTTAAGTCTTTAATGGCACATTTTATACTCGAGTGCACACTTGTAAATTTGAAATTTAGAATTGTTTTAGATTATGTTGTAAGACCCTGCCTCATAGGTACTTAATACAATCCTAATTTGTTATATTCCTTTCTTGAATTGATGATTAGATATATTATGGATGATAAATAAGGTGATCTTTTGGTGATATTCTTGCATTTAATTTTGACATTTTGTTTATTGTCACTCCCATGAAGGTGGAATGCACTCATATATTGTGAAAAGCTCATTGAAATTTTAAATGGATTATTATATAGCTAAAGTATAAAATATTTAGTTAACAAATTTATGTGATCAAATTGTTACTTATGATTGTGTTGGTATTGTGCAGGAAGGTAATGGTGTTAGCATGGGAAGGGTGAACCATCGAGAGAAAATTGAAAGACTCTTCTTGAGGGTATAAATTTGACCCCCTTTTAGAGCTTAGAAAGAAATAGAGTTAACATGTTGAAGTGGTGAGGGTTGATATTAAAGGGATAATTTATTTTGGAGTTGAGAGGGTATTTGATAATGATTCATGTGGGTGTAAGTGGGGTTAGGAGTTGGGAACCCTTATCCAAGTTTGAATTTCGGATGGGTCCTTAAATGGGCCTTTAAAGATGGTTGTTGGTCAATTTCCTTGGTTGGGATGCAAAAAGAAACCCCCTAGGGTCTATACCATAGTGGTAGGGGTCAAGTCGGCATATAATAGTGCCCCAAGGACATGATTTGACCCTGAAAAGTCCTCATAATGGAAAGTAACGAGTTTTGAAGAAAGGATGGGATGGAAAGATGGAGGGGTTGTCCAAGTGCATGTTTCCTCTTTCATATGGAAAAGATTCTAATTGATGGAGGTAGGTACACTCCACACTTCCCCATCCAAAAAAAGGTTGCAAGTTGAAAATCCTATATATCTTGGAGAGGAAGAAAGAGGAGGGTGTTACCCACTTCTCCTCTTGGAGAACTTTAGTGGAGATGGTAGCAAGAATGAGAAAAGGAGATTAGTCCACCTCTTGGGAAAGTAGTGAAGGTTTGGCTAGAAGAGGAAGGATGGATAAAAGAGCTCATCACTTCACGTAAAAGAAAAGAGATAAGTTATTCTTGTTTCCATTTACTTGTTTATTGTAAGAAGGTGTCATAGTGTATAGATCATGGCTAAAAAAATAGAAAGTAGAGAACCTAGATGCATGAAATTTGTGCTATGTAGTTTATTCCTTTGTAAAAATGAGAAAGGACTCCATTTATCATCGTGGAGCTAATATAATTTCTTGCTTGGGGGTATGGCTAGAGCCCATAAGGCTTCATGACGCCATTACGGTAGGGTGGAGAGCAAGTCTTAGTTATTGTGGGTATCCAAGTTGTATTCCCAAATGTTGATTGGAATATAAAATAATGAGTAACTTGTTGTAAAATGGAGAGCAAAAAAAAAGAAAAAAAGAGAAGCCTAAATTATTTGGCATGTTAATTGCTTTCTGCTAAGTGTCCATTATTAATTGAGAAGTGGGAGTATGGAATTTGATCTATGTTATAAGAGGTTTTATGTTGCATATAGTGAACTTGGAAAATCATATTATTAAGCTTGTATGAGGATAAAATCTAATGATTTTCACATTTACTACATATGGTTAAAAATATGCATGATTGGAAAGAGAGATAATCTTATATAATTTTTATTATTTTCCTCTTGATAAACTTTATGTGTGCTTAGTTGGCTTATATGCTATTGTAAGAAGTAAAATGTGGTTCCATGGAAGTTTATTTATTTTGAAAAAAAAAAAAGGGAAAGAAAGGAAAACAAATAATAGAAACTGTATTTAGCAATGTCAAGAGGACCTTGTGTGCCTGAGTGTTTTGCAAAACAAAAGAAATAATTTAATATCTATCAGGATTAAAAATAATAATAAGAGAGGGCAGCTGTGTGGAGGCCAAGCCCCACACAAAGGCCGAGCCAAGAAGACCACAACTGAGAGAAAAGCTCCCAAACGCGGACCAGAGATTCGTGAAATAAGAAAGCTTTAATTAAATAAAAGTAAGAACTTATATTTCCTTTAAAATAAAGGAATAGAATGAAATATTTAGAGCTCTGCTCAGGTAGTGATCGACTCCCAAGCAAGAGTCACCTCCCATCATGTGTTGTAATAGGCTTAGCATTCCTCAGGTAGCCGATAAGAGGGAAAAAAATAAATTTGAAACGTAACGGGCATCGACCTTGGTAAAGGACAGAGTAGCCTTAAAACCTATCATAAAGCAATTGAAGCACAGCATTCACCATTGGAAAATATCTCAATACAAAAAAACAAAAAAGACTCCATGAAGAATAAAAAAAAGGAAATGATTTGCTGAGTCTTTTAAATTGCTAAGCTGCGTTGGGAGGAAAAATAATAAGTCTTTGTCCACCGTTGGGGCTATTGCCATTATTTCTATGGTAGAAATTGGGTTGTCCAACAACTATTTTCTTTTCATGTGAAACCCCCTTCTACAAAAGAAAGTACTACAGTAAGTGATCTCCCATCTCTTGCAGTCCCTTCTCAGTCGCTGCCCTTGTCCTCTAGTTCACTTGAAACTGGTTGCACAGTAGAAATGTGGAGTTGCTGGGTGCACGATATCACTAGCAAAATTAAGCATAGGATAATAAAATAATTTTTTTTTTGAGTGATGATTGGGGTAGGTGTGCTTCATCCACCACGTGAAGAATGACCAGCCTGCAAATCCTTTCTCTCACACCTCCATCTAAGCATAAATTTGTTGTCATTCATGAAGAAATCCTTGTTAGTAAAATCTGGCACAACTCTCGTGGAAGTAACTTACTTTCCATCCACTAAGTGTCATAAATGTTGATTAATAAATACTTTCAAGCACATTGTCTGACTTTGGAAGTGAAATACGAATAAATTATTACTGTTGCTATAAAAAAAAAGAAATATCTTAGGGTCAACGTTATTTTAGGATGCCACTACCGTCATTGGTTATTGAACTCGCCTTTTTGTTTCATTGAACCTACAAAAAGAAAATAATAAAACCTAGAGTAAGTCATAAGTAGTCTGGACGGTTTAGGTAAGCATTAACTACCTAGGGAAAACAAAGGTCTGGTGGAAGCATGATCTTCACGTAGCCTTTAATGGAAGATAATGTGTATATATATCGAATCCACCACCCCCTCTGCTAGATAATTGTTAGTAGATGGTCATAGATTGAAAATAATAAATATCTCTTACACATTACTTAAAACTGATATTTAAACAATATCAAATTGATAAAAAAAAAGGGGACTATCATTATTCAGTTGTTTTAAAGAATTACAACACTGATATGAAATTAAATAAAACAGAAAAAATTAAACTTTGCTCAGCTGCAAATATATTTCTATGTATTTAAAATAGTTACCTCAATCTCTATTTAAAGAGTTTTAAAAAAAAATAGAGATGAGGTTGTTGGAAGAAATAAAGCAAGTAAAGTCTGGGTTATTAAAGTGACAGATAATTCCCTCGCTAAATCAAACTTGCATAAAAATAAAACTAGCAATCGCACCTTGGTGTGCAATGGGTACGCCGAAGAGGTGTGGAAGGTCAATTAGGAAAAAAATTAGTCTATTTTTTGCAAACATTTTGCACTACATGAGGTCAATTGGTAGGTCATTTAGCAAATGATGGTGTTTGTGCAACAAAGGTCTCAATGGAGAAGTGAGCTTCAAATCAACTATACATCCTTTTATAGGGATCCAAACATGTCTAAACCAAAACCTTTGAATGAGGAACATAATTAAACTACATTAACAATAGGCTCATGTTATGTTTGCAATAGAGAGAGGGAGAGATACAGATAGAAAGAGGGAGAGATAGAGAGAGGAAGAGCAAGAGAGAGAGGGGGTTAAGGAGATAGAGGAAAAAATAGAGTGAGACTTAAAGAACAAAGAGGGGACTTGAGAAAGAGAGGGATATACAAAGAGGGAAGGGGTAGATAGAGAGACCAAGAGGGAGAGGGAGAGACAAATAAGAGAGATAAAAACAAATAGATATTGAGAGAAGATATATTAATAGTTAAAGTTGCATCTATAACATCTAAAAAAACTCCTTCCATTATGTTGTGATAGATGTCATACCCTATTATAGAGCTCTTATACCAACATTTGCAACTACAACATGTGATGTCATTCACAATTGTACTAATTGGGAAGGTGGAATTTCTATAGGAGAGAGGGCCAAGGGACCTGAGAACACTTGGAAATTTCATAGGGCATGTCATTTTCATTGAATATGTACTAAGTTATGTCATGTTTGTTGGTTTGAATCCATTGTGATTAACCCACTGTATGTTTTTTTCACTTCTCTTTTTTACAATTTTTTTACACTTTTGGGAGTTTTAAATTACATTATGCCATTATTTTCCTTATATCCATTCTCATCCATGCAGTGCTAGAGAAGTTTTGCAAGACAATGAGAGCATTCTCATCCATTCACAAAAATATTGCACAAAGGAGACATCGGATTCAATGAAGTGTAGTTGGTAGGCACAATGCATAGATCAACCTTAAAGTCCATGCGAATGAAGCCTTTCACTTTTGTATAGGCCTGAAAGGCTATATCAGTTGTGGTCGAGGGAACAAGGGAAAAAGTGCATGTTAAGGCTATGGAAATTAACACCATTTTGGCTATGAAAAGCTAGCAAAAGAATTCCTCTAGATGGCATTGTGATATCTAGTACAAGTTATGTACATAAGAGTAGCTTGACAAGTGAATTTGTGCCTATGGAAAAAGACATGGGTAAGGTGGTGTGAGGTGGCCCACTACAATTATTTTCCCAATTCAAAGATTTTGTTTCATTCATGTTTGGGTCCTTGTAAATGGATGCATATCACTTCTTCATTAAGACCATTATTGCACAAATGTACCCAAAAAATAGACTTTTTTAAAAATGACCTTCCACATCTCTTCATCATACCTATTGTACACTAAGGTGTGATTACTAGTATAATATTATTATACAAAAAAAATTCTTAATATAGAAAACTATGGGGTGAAAATAATTAAATTGATGTGTTAACATCCTTTATTTCTTATATTATTAAGATAAGCAAGCTGTGTACTCTATTCTTAAGATCAGATTTGTACACATGCTCTAGAAGTGCACATGTAAAGGTTTATATGGATATCAATCAAAGAATAATTTAGGACCAGATTTACACATAATCCTTTGAAGCCCTAAATTAAAGATAAGTACATTATAACTTCAATGTGTACATGTTGTATCAATGAGAATATATGCATGTATATGTTCATATAAGCCTATGTTATATGCATATCAATAAAATGTGTATTTAGAAACCAAACTCATTATGATTTCTACCAAACTAACCAATCTAAACTAGCCATAGGACCCAATGTGTGTGTGCACGTATGTAGATGTGGATTTGAATTTTAAATCAAATAGATATTCAAAAGTAGACATAATTTCCTATCAAGGCTACTAAACCATGTGTTCTCTCCCTAGCCAAGTGATATCCACAATGTATACAAGGGTGTTGTTTTCCACTTACATTACATATTGTTCAACAAGGTGTGTCACCCCCTCTACAATTGAGTAGGTGCCTCTTTTGAGAAATATCACCTCTTTTGAGAAATATCAAGGAAATCTATAATAAGGAATCATTCTTACAATTAATCCAATCATGCCCTAAAGCAAACTATAAGTATATACACAAAATCTTATGTGTATACAAATTGTATATGTAGAAATGTATATGATGTGTTTATATATATCAATCTTCATAAACCAAACTAACATGGATTCTATCAAAGATCTTGTGTACTCTAATTACAAGTCCCAATGCGCATACACATTATTCACATACAAATCTAGACATATCAATGAAATGGGTATTTAGGAATAAAACTTTGTAAGAAATTCTACCTAGTACTGAATAAAATTATAAACCATACTTACAAGGATTCAAAAAATGTCTTGAAGCCTACCATATGTACTCTAAGCTTATATGGATATGCAATGAAATGGATATTCAACAATAAGACTTGTTAAAAATTCTACCCAACTCTGAAGAAAACAAAATAATAGACTTACAAGGATTCCATCAAAGCCTTGAACATATTGTGTATGCTAATCACAAGGTCCAATAGATATACATATTATACACATGCATATGCACAAACATAGACTTAAAGACTTGTGCCCATATGCATATCAATGAAATGAATATTCAACAATACCACTTGTAGGAAATTTTATTAAGTCTTTAAGAAAATTGAATACAATTACAAGATCTATAGTTTTCTTTAGTGCTGAAAAGTTTCCTAGAAGTTTGGACTATTGAATACCCACTTATATATATGTGTATATAAGAAGGGATATGTATATTCACAAGATTTTTAGTTTTCTTCGATACATGTATATGGTATGGATATAATATAAAAGTAAATATATATTCACTAAATTTATAGTTTTAACAAGTTGAACTACTAAATACCCATTTCATTGATATGCATATGATATGAGAACACATATATATGAAATGAGAATTTAAGAATTAGATTGAGATTTACAGTCATCCAGAAAACACATCCACACAACCCCACAAGTTTAATGATCAACTGTAGGTGTAATGCAATAAGGGTTACTCATGTGATAACTGTAGGTGTAATGCAATAAGGGTTACTCATGTGATTGAAGTATGTACAACCCTCATCCACTAAATCCGCATGGCTGGCTGCATTCTTATAGAATAGAAGCAAAGCTTATAATGTCTGGATATGTTCTAGAGTGCTTCATTAATTCAAATATTTTGAGAGCATACATGTCCACCAGGGTAGTTGCAACTGCAAAATCTGATAAAATTCCTTTATTCTTTATGCTTTTATGGATGTCCATACCCTATTCCAATGTTCCTATTTTGGGGCAAATTTCACTATGGTTCTTCCATTGCTCAGAGCCCACGATTTTGTGCATGTAAGGTTCTTCCTGCTGTATACAAATATTTATAGGCCAAGGCCTGAAGAAAACACAATAAATATACCTCTCAAAAGCAGAGTGTAGCCCGGGGCTTTGAGAAATGTGCACAATTTTCTTCACAACCACATCAACAACAAACTTGAAATATGTTGGAATAAAGATCACTGCCAAGTTCCATCAGTTACTACCCTCATTTAGCTAACACAAATTTGAACACTCTGCCATTATATCTGATTTGAAACCACCATGCAAATGATCTATAACACACAACATGATAGTGAACAAAAAGAAATACTAAGATGCAGACTGGTGTCAAGAAGCAGTGAGTAGAATAGAATGTAAATGGAGACTTGATGGAGTCAACAAGTGATCTTGGGAATATGGCTTCCATTATGAGGAATAAAATTAGCTTGTGAGGAAGGCATTTGATCTACGTAGGAAAACAAAAATTGGGAATGAGTTGTGTGGAAAGGGAGGAGGAAGGTGTGCGTATATAGCAGCAGCCTGCTAAGAATTTGTCCATCAATGCTTTGAATGTAGTCAAGATTGTTTAGTTTCACGATACACTTAGAAGAAGCCTATGACAAATATGGAGATTTCACTATGGTGGGTATCGCTCTTTTCACCGCCTCCTTTTTTCCCTCTTGACAAGGTTTTCAGTTAGTAAATGACCCCAACTTTTCCTGCCTAACAACTGCACCATATTGGTCAAGAATATTTGGTAGACCCTCCCGTCATGCAGGTGGCCATTTTGACCACTTTTCCCTTCTGATTACTTTGATGATCACCTCCTTAGATCTCGCTCTCTTCTGCATTGAAAGGCCTCCTTATTTGAGTATCTTTATACCTGCACCCAATTTCAAAATTCTTTTAGTTTCCCATTTTACTCTATTCGTTCAGCTCTTTGTTCCTTTATAGCATTTTGGGGGTTCTTCTTATCTATCGTGCCTTTTGTAATCCTAGTGAAAATATTGAAATCTTCTGCCCTTTCTTGTGTGAATCGTTTTCGCATTTGCTTTGATTGCCCATTGGGAAATTTTGGTTCTCCCGCATTCATCCAATCAAATTGAACACACTAAACCAGATTCAATTTTGGTTCTCGCGCATTCATCTCAAAGAGGAAGATCAGAGTGGTCATGCTCACAGGCCATACTGTTGTTTCTCCTGCAGAAGTTAAAAAGAGTTACATGTCTTTAATGGCTAAATTGAGTAAGAAATCATGTCACAATGTTTTTAACTGACAGAGGAGCCTTGGTAATGGTGTGTAGGTGTTTTTCTCCTCCTATACGCTTCCTCAAGAATCGCTTGTCATCCTCAGTTATATTCAAAAATTTACTGTGTGTTTATCTCAACAGGATCCCGCTCAGCAAAATTAGTCTCCCAAATCAATGGCATTAAATGCTTGTAGCTGTAGATGCCTGGCCACACCGAAATGGTCAAATGAGGGACCCACAATGAATACGTGATAAATGGAAAAACGTGAGCAGATAAAGCATCAACGGTTATTGATAGATGGAGAACCTTGCCGAGCACCTCCATACTTTTCAACCGTCGATGGTAAAAAGGAGCTTCTAAAGCTCATAGAGGGACACGCCTTCGGCGTAATAAAGACAGGATAATGAAATTGTCAAATCAGATTGAATTTGATTTCAGATCATGGGTTAGGTGCCTATTTCTACATTCGAAAACTACCCTCTCCCTTGACTGAAATAATATTATTACCAATTGCATGAGAGTCAAGTATCAATTGAGATATTGATGATTATCTTTATCTTAGTAAGAGAACTTATTTAATAACTGGAATATATTTATCCTTGTAATTGCATAAATTTTTTAGAAATTTTGGATCTGAAATGTCCTCTTACATTAAATTCAATGAATATAGCTTGATCTTCTATGATCGTATAAATTGAAAGAATTTATCTGACTATCTAACGAATATATTAAAAATAAATAAACTTAAGAACAAAATGAGAGAAAGAAAAATATATATATATATGAAATAAAAGAAAGCACTATTTAGGGTTCGACAAAATAAGTTCCCATATCTGAGATTTATTATTTAAGGTTTGAAATTCCAGCCGCGCCCTGTGTGTACTCACTCCCCAAGAGCAGTGTTTTTTGGTTGGAGAGCTGTGAGGATGGGTAAAAATGAGTGCCATCCTCTTACCCCCAAATCACCCTCTTCTCTTTAAAACTACCCACTCATTTAGAAAAATACACTCCTTTATTATAGTGGGCGATCCCACTAGTCTAGAATTAAGCACTTTATACATTCTTTTATATTTACCTTTCCTTTTATATGGTTAAGCATTATAATGATAAGGGAATCCATAATAAATGAAAATAAATAAATAATATTATTAATAAGTAATAATAAAGATATGTTCTTATATATAAGAGAATTAAAACAAATAAATAATATTATTAATAGATAATAATAAAGAGATTTGTATATAATAAGAGAACATAATAATATTAATAAATAAAAATAAGGAGATATTCGCATATATAAAGGAATAAAATTGGGCACATAAGTTCTAATATTTACTTAATTTATTTTATAAGGTATTTCAGAGTCTTTTAAATATCTTAGTTGGGGATAGAATTGAATTCAAAAGATACATGAATAAATAATGAAACTCATTATCAATAAGAAAAAAGAGGATAAATAAAATTGTTGTCATAATATTAATGTTTCTTTTGTGAGTGATGTTAGTGATCGATGATACAAATATTAGGAAAATATTTATCATTAAGGATAGTCTTATTGTGTCAGCAATGGTAATAATATTAGTGAGGCAAGTAATGTCGATGTTAATGATAAGTGATATTTGACCAAATACCCAGATTTACTATTGTCTTGCATTAGTATCAATATTAGTTTGAAAGTGAGCAGTAATGTCACGAATACCATTATGCTCCATAATGATATTATAGTATTAGTGAAATAACCCTTGTGGAGCGTCACAACAATGATGTTATTGATGCAAATGTTACAATTAATTTTAAAGGTTAGTTCTTTTTTTTTATGCTATACATTTGGGTGATGTAGGCATAGCAAATTTTGGGCAACAATTTCCTTGAGCATAGTATCGCCATGGCGTGTACTCCTAGGGCACACAAGGGCAGGTGTTTATTGGTATTCATGTAACCTAAGTAGTTATAACCATATTATGGTTGAATCTCATAACCAGACCAAATAAACTTTAGTCTTATAAGAATCACCATATTCATTCCAAGACTCATGTGATTTAGATATCCCAAGAGGGTATAAGAGTGTGTGCACCAAGAGAACCCTAGCAGTGTTCGAATTCAAATTCTGTATAGGTAATTTTTTGTGATTGAATGACTCTCCTTTGGGTTCTCAATTAATATCAAGGTTAGTGTTGTACCTCAAGCACCTAGAGTGATCTTTAGTTTAATGTTGTTTTTATAAATTAAAAAAAAAAAAAATTGTTAGGTTTTTCGATGAAATTTTTTAGGCATGACATATGTTTTGTGTGCAATCTAGTAATTTGAATGTTTTAATTATTAAAAACTAGATAGATGTTGAATTTTTTTTTGTTAATGGTATGAAAATATTATTGATGAGTAGATGAATTATTAGAACTATTTTAGATTTCTATTCCCTATATCTAGAGATATATTATTTACCAAGGTCTCATTGCTCCTTTAGGTGTACATACATATATATAACATGGAAAATGCAGATGTTCCACCTGAGCTAGAATATTTGTTTGCAAATACTACTAATGAGATTAAGAAATTGAGAGACTCATTAGCACAGGGTGCAAACCTAGGGATATATTTTGAACCATGCATGTCAATATTACATAGTCTAGAAAAACTAAGAGATAAACTTGAGAGGACTAGTGCATTTTCCACAGATAGAGTAGTTTATATTCTTTCCCACATGTGGTAAGAAGTACACAATGACATTCCCCTTAAACAAATACATGATAGTGTGACCAAAGAAATGATAAAAAATAATTGTTTTCCATTCTATCAAAATGTGTGTAAGGTTAGGGTATACCAGGTCACTAGATGTGTCAATCGTGTTATGGCCTCATTGATCTACCCACGATTTCTCATAGCACATGGTCAATACCCAAACAATGACTATATTCTATTGTATTTTGTTCAACAGTTGTATCCTGAGGTCCATTTGGGCCTCAAAGTCAACTACCTAGACATTCCACCATATGTTGGTCAGGGGCGTGGTAGGATTGCTGATAGGACCACCTATCATCGAGTAGATAGACCAACCCCAGTGTTTAGGGTATTGGTTGGTGAGAGGTCTCCTACTCTCACCCCAACTCTATCCCCCATAGTAGATGAGGTTGTCGTTGCTTCCCAAAAGGAAGCAATTGACACTGTAGGTGACATTGCAGCTGCCACCACTAGGATATCTACTGATCATGTAGGTCAGTATTTGATGTCTAGAGGTTCCTAATCCATACCATTTTCAGCATAGTGGACCACCATGGATCCTTATACAGCAACAAACATCGCTACTCCCACACAGCTTGAGGCACTTACAAGAGATATGGCATGTAGGAATGCATTTTTTAGCTAAGGACCTCTTGGAGTCATATGCCTTCATTGCATCAGACTATGGGATTGGTATAGAGAATGTTAGAGATTGTTTGGGATGCAGAGGTCACTCACTTCCAAGATCCCATCACTCTCAACCCAGCACTAGTGCACATCAGGATCCACCTACAGATCATTCGGCAACTGTACAGACTATCGGTTTTACTGAGATATTGATTGGTTCTAGTTCGTCATTGTCGATGCCATCTCACCTGTATTGTCCTCTTCACTCATCATTTATGGCATGACATGGGATAGATCAGATGGATGCAGATGTTGGTTCATCACTTGACTGTATAGTTGATATGGTGGAGGCGGCCGTTTCAGAGGACTTAGGTCATCCGATATCAGATGATGTGCATGTGCATGTTTCAATTCCTTTTTAATTATTTTTAAATTTTAGTTTTAACTAGATATTCACATACTAATATATATGTATATATATTGTAGGTGGACATACCTCATGTCACTCCTAGCTTTGTTTCTCTAGATCGTATACATCAGCGTGACTCTGTGGATGAATCTATTGCCAGTGGACATGTGAGTTTAAATTTCTATATATACACATGTATATGTACATGCATATGTATGCACATAGATCTAAATAGATATTTTAAAATATACAAGCACATTCTTACAAATAACTTTCATAAAATTTATTTAATATAAATTATATGTATTTAACACATTTTGTACACATTTTTATTTGCAGGGCTCAGCACATCCATCAGAGTTGGACTATTCTCATTCAGATGGTCATTCGACTAGGAATCAACATTCATATTAGGCCTTGCACTAGATTTATGATCTTTACTACATGTATTTGCTTATATGATGATCTTTGCTTATATACATACATTTGGCTATTTGCTTATATGATGATCTTTAGTATTTGAAATTTGATGATCTTTGCTTATATACGTACATTTGACTATTTGCTTATATACATACATTTGTCTCTTTGCTTATAACATGTTACATGTTTATACATTGAATCTATTTACATGTATGTATGTGTTTGCTTATGTTTACATGTTCATATGATATATGTATACATTTGCTTATAGTCAATATACATACATTTGCTTATTTGATGATCTCTTAGAACTTACATTTCGTTATATGATATACATTTGATCTCTAGTAGAATTTTAGGAAATGAACATGCCACTTTATAATTAAGTTCATTCATGTTGACCACAATAAATAATTTGCACGCACACCCATTGAATTTTATAGTAAGAAGTCAAAAATTATAAAATAAATTACTCTCAAGGTCAAGTAAACTAATGATATTTTATAAACGAGTTATAAAATATAATTATAAAGAAGAGGTAGGAACATTCCTTTTATAATTATATACCATCCTTCAAACACTTTCCCTCTAAGTTATAAAAGTTTTATATTAAATTATTTCATAAATAATCTCTTAATTTACACCATTATTAAATTATACAAAAAAATTATTCTTTGAAACATTAAGAAAATTCAATTCAAATTATACCTCTATTGTCTTTTTTACAAGTAACAAAATTCTAAAATTACTCTAAGATATATGTTGCATATCTATACATTAAAAAACAACAAACTCCATAATGAAATAACTTGTTTGACTACCACTTGATTCATTTAATGATCTAGGATGTAGTTATTCCATACACTAGAATAATTTTTCCCATATGCATATAAAAACAAGCTTATTTTTCATTATTCTATATCAAATTGCAAGATTAATTCACATTTATATCACTTGGAGCTTGCAGATTTTGGAGAAAAGGTTTTTGCAAATTTATCAAGGAGGCAAATATTGGAGAAGACAATTTTTTATTTTTATTAATCAAGGAAAAATTTGGAGGAGAATTTAACTAAGTTGCTAGAGGATTTTTTTTGAGACATCTTTAACTTTAAGAAGAAAATGGGACAACAAAGAAAAAGAAAAAATACGTCTCAATGAAAATTGTCAAAAAAAGAAGATCAAAAGAGGCGTGAACAAAACTTGAAAAATTATCATAGAAAGAAACAAGTTACATGCTTGTTTCTTCTCTCTCTCTCAAGTGTGTGTTTAGGACTCTTATTAACACCTCAATTTTTTTTGCTTATAAATATGCACGCCTTTATGAAAACCATGTTAGATTTAACTTGGAAACTTTAATACTAAAAAATAGTCATCTTGCATAGGAATTACCTAAATTGAGCTTATCATCTATTTCCAATTGCTTTTGTTCCATGGAATTCTTAAATTTAAGAATATTTTATTTTATTTGTTTCAACTCCACTTAAATAACTCATAGTCTCTCACTTTCTTTGCTTGCATGTAAATTCAAACATGTAGGAATTCTCAAACTGAAGTCAAGCCAAATCTAGATATTGGATCAAACAAATCCATTGAAGAAAACATGGACCTTGAAGTTAGGGAGAATACCCAAGTTCAAACAATGCCTGTTGGAGAGGGGTCAAGATCACTTCCTTCTACTAGTATGGATGAGCATATAAAACTAGTTGTTCAAAAAAAAATTCATTTATAGCATCATGTCTTATCACTGTGTTTTTTTGCATACATAAACTTCACTTATATAGAATCATCTCTCACTTTTCTTTGCAAAATATTTTGTGACATATAGAAAGGGATCAAGAAGTAGGAAGTTCTCATGTTGAAGTCGAGCCAAATCTAGATATTGGATCAAATGAATTTGTTGAATAACAAATGGACCTTGAAGATAGGAAGGAGGCCCAAGTTCAAACAATGCATGTTGGAGAGGGGTCATGATCACTTCCTTCTACTGCTATGCATGAGCATATAAAACTAGCTGAAAAGGTGATGAAACAAATTTCTTATAGAAATTTAAATCATTTACTTGAAATGGATATGGAGAAGTTGAAATGTTGTGCCAACTAGCCTTATAATAAGAAAAAGAGGTCAATGAATAAATCTATAAATGGAATAATCAATCACCTTGATACACTTGAAAAAACCCAATTGTTATCGCATTTACTTCTTTGTAATGAGCTGAAAGAGTCATTACAATTGTTGGTTGTACATTCAGCATCAAATAAGAAGAAACACATGGGATTACAAAAGGATATTGCTCAAAATGTTAAAAAGGGTTTAGATTCCATTGGGAAAGGATCTCGATCAGTGGATAAGGCCACTACAAGAAGGGTGATGTTGACATATATTGTACATCAAGATATAGCAAGAAAAAGAAAAGGGTATGTGTAGGATCATCATGGAAAAAATAGGCCCTTAAGTGGCAAAAAATTTAGAAAAATCAGTGTTAGGCAACTTGACGTAAAAATTTGAATAAGTTATTTATATTATTTCAAAAATATGTAAGAAAATAATCTGTAGAAAATTGAATGTAGTTTCTAAACTACTAAGTTTATTTAAAAATAAATAAAATCTATTTGGTGAAAATTTGAAATTTCAATGCAATAGTACTTAAATTTCAGGGAAAAAAGAAGAAGTAGGTGTCTGTCTAACCACCCTAACCATAATAAAATGATAATATTTTTTATAATATTTTATATATAAGTAGAGGAATCATGTTCAGATGTGATGCATATTTTTTTGTAATTTTTTTCCAAGTAAATAATTAATTATGAATTTTTTATTACAAATTTTAAAAAATATAAAAACTCATATGTCTGACCACCTTAACTTGGTCAAAACTTCATGAAATTTAATTTAATTTTTTTTAATCCTATAGTATGTGACACATGTTTTAGATTCAAAAAATGTGATACCATTTGAAAGTTATAGATGTTTTTCAATCAACCTATCGATTAGGACTTTAGTTGTAATTCTAATAGAAAATGAATAATAATTATTTATTAAATTCAAATTAAAGTATAATTTATATTGGTGGAAAGTTGAAAATCTCCTCTAAAAACCCTTTTCGTTTCATCAATTTTGGGTAGAAAAAAAGTCATCATCCACATACCCTACAAATACCCATAATATTGTCACTTTTTGGCCCATCATGATCCTGTACATACCCAAAAATGTTTGCACTTTTCGGCTGAAATTGGTTATAGTAGAACCACATTAATAAAATATGAGAAAAAATGAAAGTTTTTGGATGAGAGTTTAGAAGGAAATTGGGCAATTATGTGTAGAGCTCCCCATTTTGACAAAACTGAAGATGTTGTTAGGAACTTGATCTCAAGTTTTTGGCATGATTAGACTTGTCCATCATCAATGTAAAACTCCGTCCCGCAACCTAGAGGACTATGCAATACTGCAGAAGCACAACTATTTTTTTTCTTAAAATTTAAAACAAGATGAGTAAAGTTTCCTACTCTAACCACATACATCCTCTAGGCTACGTAACGCGTCTACATGTGAACACAATTGCTTATAAAATTTAACCAACCATAACATATAAATTTTAAACTCAAGATACAACTTACAACAAAGCATTAAACCATTACAAGATAAAGCTAACACATAGAAATGTATTGAACATATTTCCACATATACAACACTATTAAATCCAATAATGAATAGATCATAAACATTATTACAATTACATCACAAAGGTTCACCTCGATACAAATGAGGTATTACAATTATACATATAGATCCACAGTTACAATGAAGAAGGAGAGGAACAACTCCAGAGAACCACACGAGCTCCTCGAACAAGAAGATCTCGCCATCATGAACGGAAGAGAAACTCAACAATGTAAGATGCACGCCACCCAACCATCTAGTACCCGTAGGCCCAGCCCCTGTGCTAGGAGATAGTAACAGAAAATCAAGACAACCTATTACCTCTAGACATAGACAATATACAAAAATACTCACAGAATATATAAATAAGAATTGGGTCACATTGCTTCCAGAATCACAAAATCAATTACCAACACAATACAGTTAACTGGCTATTGACATAGGAGGAGTGTCATCACAAATGTTGCATTGGTTATCCAAAGGAGATCTTCCTAGGTCCCGACCCCCTCTCTAGGGTTATCCTGGTAACCTCTTACGATTCCGGCCCCATATGCACACCAGTGCGGAATCGGTTATCTTTCAAGAGGACAAGATAACGATCTTGCCATTCCAGGCCTTCCCGACTCATCTCAAGTCTCGTAGAAGCCCTTGAGCCAATGAGCGAGACTAAATATCTTGTTATATGTGTTAAGCTAATAGATTATTTAATTCCCACTGGATTATACCGATTCCCATACGAGTTGTCCTGGGACCACTTTGTGTCCCGGCCCTCGCTGAAAGCCACTCCCCTATCGACAACACATAACTCAAACTATATGTCAAGGGTAGACAGTGCACTAAGAACTGATAACAAAAAAATCAATACACCTCAAAAGGTAACACATCTCGATGGATGTCCAATATAGAAAACTCAATACGTGCACTACCCAAGAAACTCAAAGGGTGAACTAAAGTTACCACAACCTTTTCACAATTACGACTCTGGAAGACTTAGATTCACATATTGACATATATTTCCCTCCAGTACATAATTACAGAAACATGTGTCTTTCAAATACAATTCAACAAAATAACAAATCTATCATTCGGATTTCCTAAATCCATTACAATCAATTCTTGCATATTAAAATACATCATCCAAACATTATTTCAATTTAATAAAATAATAATTAAATAATTAAATATTCCACTTCCAAATTTTAACTGCTCTTAATACTTAACTCAATTTTCTTAATTAAATATATAATATTTTTAATTAAAACGTCTACTTGTGTATTACATGCATTAATTAACAATATAATATTTCTTTTAAATAAATATATATATATATTATAATTACATAATCTAATTATTATTTTCCAATGTTTATTTTAAAATATCAAATTGTGCATTTTAAACAAATAAATAAATATATAAATATAAATTAACAATTTTCAAACAACCCTAATCATAAACTCAGTACTTGCGATTTTAATAACTTTTGTTTTCGGATCTGGGTTTCTCTGAAATTTGTACTGAAGGTGCACAAATAAATCATCTAAAACATATAAAAAATTCAGCCCTACCCAGTTCGTAAATTTTGAGTTATGATTAATTTAGTGACGCACTCTCTCTGTTGTTTTGATTTTCAAATTACCAGAGGTTTCTAAATTTTGATTTTCTGAGAAGATTTCATTTTCAATCCTACAGAGGTTTTTCTAATTTATCAAATACTTCCTTTTAAATTTTCTATCGTGTTAAAAATCTTTCCCTACAAAGATCTAAATCTTCAACGGTAATTTATCATTTCCTATAGAAGAATAAATTATGTTTTCACAGAAAGAGGTTTCTAAGTTTTGATTTAAATTAAACAGAGGTTCAATAATTCCACTATAATTTCCTCCTGTATAAATCTATTTCGAATAAACAAATTTCACAAAGGATTTAATTATTTTCTACAGAGGTTTTATTTTCACTAATTGTTTTTTTTCACAGAGGATTTAATTGTTTTCTACAGAGGTTTCATTTTCACAGCAATCTTTTAAAATAAAGAAATAAGAACTTCTACAGTATTGAAAAATCATTTCCTAAAATATTTCCAATTTACATTACAGTAATAAAATAACTTTTCAATTTCAAATTTCACAAAAACAGAAAAAAACCTGTTACAAAAGAATGTTGCCTCAAGAAAATGTTGCTAAGTTTTTCTGTAATTTCAATTCCCAATGTAGCCAAAGACACAGCCAAGAATTCTACAACAAAATAATTCTAAAACAATTTCATCTGAGAGATCCACAATTTTCTCACCAATTTTTCACAACACATACTAAACTTTTTTTTTTTTTTTTTCTTTTTCCAAAATCTTCCCGTGAATGAATTTTCAACAATTAGATAACAAATTTCTAACTCTCAGTTATCTTAAACAAAATATCTAAAATATATTTTCCCTCAACAATTTAGATATTTTCCATTCACATGCATTTAAATATAATAATACAATTTACTAATTGCAACCAATTTAAATATTTTTATTTATTTAATTACCATTTATTTTTAATAATAAAATTTACTCAATCAACATAACCAAAATTTATTTATTTATTTATTTATTTATTCTAAAGCCCTTACAACAATAATTCATTTAATTAAATATTTAAAATTAAATACACATTTAATCTAAATTAAATTTACACAAGAATAAAATACTCAGAACAACAATGATAAAACTAAGACCAAGTTCAAACTGACGACACACTGTACTAGGGTTAAGGTATAACTAGGTAACCCGTTACTATCTCCCAATATTACTGTTGAGTAATAGACATACTCAGACCTGTGAAACCAGGTGAAGCTAATGTCTTGTATCTGCAATCTTGTAAACAAGCAAATGTCGCACATGTATACATATAGTAAATCATACACACCGTGAAGAGAGAATTATGGAAATCACAGGGCACTCGCAAGCGAGTAATGCAATACCGTTCTCTTCACCAATACAGTGTCACATCAACTGACGAGATAATATATCAATTAAACTACGATAAGAAAATATAGCAATATCATCACAACTAAGCATCTATGCAAACATAAAACATATTAACAAAATATCATGCATATAATGTGTCATCACATCAATAAAGTCTATCATTGCTCCACTGTCAGCGATAGAATAACCACAACATAAAATATAGTCTAACAAAGTATCTGAACTATCAAGAAAAAGCATAACAAATCGGAGGGGTGTCACAATCAAATACTAGAGATGTTATGAGATAGAAGAGTGGGCCTAGTATTTATGAAAATCATATCAAACATTGGCTAGACATAGCACAATTTGAGATGTATAAGAACTTTTGTAATACATATCCTCATATAAAGATTGGGAAAACAAGATTTGAAAGGTTAAAGCCATATTATGTGAAGATAAACAAGTTTTTTGAAACTTGTTGTTGTCGTTATCATATTGAATTTGATCTCTACTATCAGGTGTTTCAAAAGATGAGAGAAAAAAGTTGTGGGTTTAAAAATGAACCTTCTAAATAGGAAAGTTTGTTCATAAAAGCTATTTTATGTGATCATGAAAATGGACCTCAAATAAACTACATAAAAAGAATTTGTGAGACATGGAAATTTGGCTAAATTTTCTTCAAAAAATGAGGATAATGACCTAACAAAGATAATATATTACAAGAGGTAAGTACTGGTTTTAGAGAATTTATTTGTTTCAATTTGATTAGATTTTTATTTGAATTCTCTAATGTAATGTTTCATTCATTGTGTGGTTTATTACTTATTCACATATTTTACTCACACAAGTATAAGTATGTAAAGTTGCAAACAAATTTTGGAAAAGAATCCACAAGGTTGAACTATGTAGAAGAGGAGATTCCTATTGGAAAATTTATGGAAGATTTTCAAAAATTGATACAACCATACATACAACATTCCTTTTTTGTTAAGTGGCAAGCACAACAATTCCAAACATTGAGAGATACTTTCCCACTTGGAATAGTTCTATTAATAGTCAACTTTGTAGAAAATTACTCCTTTGTACATCAAAAGGAGATTCAATCAAAGTATTACTTTTCAAAGTAGATTACTATTATGGTTCATGTGTGTTATCGACATGCACAATTAGAATTTGATGGTGTTGAGAGTAGTGATGAAGAACAAGCCATAAAGAAAGAATATCACTTTTATATTAGTGATGATAAAGAGCATGACATGCTTTTTGTCCAACATTGCTTTACAATATTTTTTTTGAGAATTTGAGAAGGGTGTAAAATTTGAAAAGCATTTTGTATGGTTAAATGGATATGCGGCATAATTCAAATCTTCACGGCCATTCTATGCACTTTGTAGATATCATAAAATCTACAAAATATCACATGTTTGAGGTTTTTGTTAGAGTGGGCATGGAAAGGGTGAGCATGATGGAGCAAGAGCTTGCATCAAATGAACTTTAAGAAAACATAAAATGAGTTATCCAGAAGATCGTATAGACAATGCACATGATGTTGAATGGTGCAAAAAACACTTTGCATAAAATGTGATCGACACATCTTCGAGAACAAACCAACACATTCCACATAGACTATTTTGGGAGATATCGGGTATGTATAAATTACATTTTTAAAAATTTGAATTTATTTAAATTTAAAAATTATATATATACATGTTTGTTCACATAAGTTTGTTGTTGTACATGTATCTAGGTGTGGACAGAAGATCAATGCATGGATGCAAGAGGGTAGAAAAAGCAAGATCTTTTCATTGTGTTTGGAGTTCAAATAGTTGTCATGGATAGACATTACACACAAGGGATTACTCTTTTTTTTACACTAAGTGCATTGTAGGAAACTCTGATCATGCATGCAACAACCAAGAACTTGGATATGTTGGTAAATGGGATATGGTGCCACTAGTTGTTTCAGAAACATATGATGAAAATGAGGAAGAAATATTTGAAGACATTCTTTTGATTTCAATTGATTATGACCATATATCAGGATTGGTTAGAAAAAGGTACATGTGTAAGTTTTCAATAATTTATATATTATATATATCTAGTTAATGATCTTTAAATTCTAGAGACATTTCTAATTTTTTTAGAAATTTTGTGTGTAAATTTGGTGTACAGGAGATGTTTTTGCAGTCATAGCAGAGCCTCGAAACATCGAAGGTGTTAGCTATTATTTATTGTGTTGCACATAAGAGAGGAATAAACTAACACAACCTAAAACAAGTGATGGAATGCCATTTCCCACAGGTGAGTTTGAATTTAAAATTATATATACATTGTGTTCACTTGTGCACATTACATTATAAACATTAAATATATATTGTACAAACCTTGAGCATGAAAATGTTGTACACGTTCATATGTCTTACCAGGTAGGTTCATGCTTACCATGCAAGTTCTATTGTAGTGCAAGGGACATATCTAAAACAAGTCAAAGTTGTTCAACAAAGGATTCATTTTTTTGACTATCAACTTGATAACAAGGTATATCAATATAGTCACTTGATAATTGCTACTGTCCTACATCTTCATGCAGTTCCACGTGCACATGGCCGAAGAAAATGGAGACTAGATGGTGAAGATCATCAACAAATTCTACATGTTATTGAAGAGCAGGCTGAACCAAAATCTTTGACTTAGATTAGATCCATGATTTTCAAGTTCACTTGTAACCCTATACATGTTCAAGTGATAACTTATAGTAACTTGTACATAGTTGTAAATCATTTTGCATAAATTACAATTATATGTACATATTTGTTCCATGGAATTATTAAGATCAAGAATATTTGATAGCATCATCTCTCACTTTTTTTGCTTGCATTTAAACCCATATATATGCTTTCAATACTTATTTGAAACCTAGTGAAGTTTTTTAAAATCATTTTTCCTAAATTGTAATTATATAAAACTTATATTTGTTTCATGGAATTCTTAAGTTCACGAATCTTATATACAATTATGTATAGCTTATATTTGTTCCATCTAATTGTTCCATGGGAAAATATGTAAATTTTAAAATTAAGTATTATCTAATTATAAAATTATTGCACACATATTTAAAACATAAATCAATGCAAATAAAAAAAAAGTTGCCATCAATTTAATTCAAAAAAATACCGCAAATGGAAATAGAATGTTCCCCTCTACCCTATACCCTTAAGCCTTAAACCCTTAAACCCTCTCTCTCTTACTCACTCACTCCTTTTGTCTTGAGCTCCCCTTTAGCCTTAAACCCTTAAACCCTCTCTCTCTCTCTCACTCACTCACTAATTCTATCTCGAGCTCCCTCTCTCCCCTCTACCCTTAACCCTTAAACCCTAAACCATTGTACCCCCTACCCTTTATCTCCCTCCCACTCCCCCCTCTCTCTCTCAAGTCTCTCCCTCCTACCCCATCTCCCTCTCTCCCCTCTAACCTTAACCAGGTTAAACCCTAAACCCTTGTACCCTCTATCTCTCTCTCACTCATTCCTCCTATCTCGAGGCTCCCCTTTAGCCTTAAACCCATAAACCCTCACTCAATCCCTCCCTCTCTCTCTCTCTCAAGTCTCTCCCTCCTACCCTCACCCTCTCTCATGTCTCTCTCACTCACTCAAGTTCCTTCTATCTTGAGCTCCCCTCTACCATCTACCCTTAATCCTTAAACCCTAAATGGGTCTTAAACCTTGTACCCTCTATCTTTCTCCCACTCCCTCCCTCTCTTAAGTTCAAGTCTCTCCATCCTACCCACTCTTCCTCTTTCCCCTCTACCCTTAACCCTTAAACCCTAAACCCTTGCACACTCTACCCTTTATCTCTCTCCCACTCCCCCCTCTCTCTCTAGTCTCTCCCTCCTAGACCCACTCTCCATCTCTCTCTCTCACTCACTCCTATCTCTAGATCCTCTTTACCCTCTACCTTTAAGCCTTAAACCCTTAAACCCTCTCTCTCTCACTCACTCACTAATTCTATCTTGAGCTCCCCTCTACCCTTAACCCCTGACCCTTAAACCCTAAACCCTTCTACCCTCTACCCTTTATCTCTCTCCCACTCCCCCTCTCTCTCTCAAGTCTCTACCTCCTACCCCATCTCCCTCTACCCTTAACCCTTAAACCCTAAACCCTTTTAGCCCCTACCCTTTATCTATCTCCCACTCCCCCTCTCTCTCTCTCTCAAGTCTCTCCCTCCTACCCCCTCTCCCTCTCCCCCCTCTACCCTTAACCCTTAAACGCTAAACCCTTGTACCCTCTACCCTCTATCTCTCTCCCAAGTTCCCACACTCACTCTCTCTTAAGTCTCTCCCTCCTACCCACTCTCCCTCTCCCCTCTACCCTTAACCCTTAAACCCTAAACCCTTGTACCCTCTACCCTCCATCTCTCTCCCAAGTTCCCACAAGCACAAGCAAACCCATAAGCACAAAGCTAATGAATCTTCAACTTCACTGCTTAGGTGGTTTAAAGCATGAGAACAAAATAACCTTCTCAGTCTCTAAATCTTATATAGTATATGATACAAAGCAATTTCATCATGGTGGGAAAATCACTGCACTAAAAATATTTCTAAAGAGAATAAAATCTAGGAGGTTCGTAGGGTTGTAAATACATTAGAATTAGAATAGGTATAGCTAAAAAAGGAGTGACTCATAATAAATTTAACCATAGTTTGCATTTGAGAATACAAAAATATCGAATATGCATCATTAAATTAGTTAGGCTATGCAAACGGACCTCATCTTTCAACTGAATATTCTTAATACACAGTTGCTACTCTTGAAGACTAACTTCTGCAATAACAACAGGTCCTTCGTAGTTGGTGCATATGGGATTTTTGAATTTTCTAAGGAGTATGCATGTGATAGCACTTCTTTTTGGGATGGTTATCTTCCTGCTCATCACCAGATCCATTCCCTTCCATGTTGTCACTACCAAACTTGCTCTCATACTCTTCATCTCTCTGTAGATCCCAAGCTAAGACTCTCCACCACTGCTGCCAAACATGTATCCTTTTCCGTCCAAGCTACTTGTCTATCTAACAACGTCAAGGAGAGCTTGGGTGCGGAGCTGTAGATTTTCATGTTCATATTAGACCTTGGCTGAGGGGCAATGAAACAAGGTTGTGCCATTCCAATATTGTTAGATGAGATCTCAAAGAAAAATCTTTTGTTTGAATCATTCCTACCCTCAACTAAACTACCCAATCTAAAACTCATGCCAAAATGCTTTTAAGCCATTTCTAATATATATACTTTTTAATTATATACTTTTAATATTATAATAATAACAAATATATATTATAATAATATCTAATTAATAATAATTATATATTATTATTATAATACTATTATTATTATAATATATTGTAATAATAAGCATATTATATATTATAATATAAAAATAATATAATTTAGATTTAGATTTATATTATATATTATAAAATATAACTATTAAAAAATGGGAAAACAAAAAAAAAATGGTAAAATGGATTCATGTCAGGGGGTTGGACCGAACCCCCCTGAATTACATTTTTTTTATTATATTTCAAAGTGGTTCGATCGAACCTGTGTTCAGTGGAACCTATGTTCGACCGAACCACCCTTTTTTCACCTTCACTCTCCTAGGCACCAAAATTATCCAAAATTTTGCACTTCAAAGTTCAATTTGAGAATGAAAATGGAGGAGACTTCACAAACCCAACTAGTATTAGGTAACCCTCAGAATGAGCTATCCAACGAATATAATTTTAATATGTTTTGGTTTTATTGTCTATTTGTTTTTTAAGTTTTATTAAATATAGGTTTTTCACCGAAAATGAAGCTCTATGTTCTTCACATGTGGAAAAATAGAAAATTATCAATTTTTTTTTTTGAAAAATATGAGTGCCCTAGATATTGGAGTCCTTCATCCAACCAAAAAAAAAAAGAATTTCAATACATACAATAAGTTGTGTTATATGGTCGCACTATGTCGAATTGTAATTGGTTTGACTTTGAAACTTGATTAAAGAAAAAATATTCAATAAAAAATCTAACCAAGTGGAAACACTAGATACAAAGTTAAATTCAAAGAATTATAATTTCAAGGAAAAAAATTATATGTTATACGGTGTGCGTCACTTTTTAAAAATGTTGTTTTCTGGAAAAAAACTAGTTTTCTTGGGAGATGGAAAAAGAATTACAATATGATTCCAAAAATTTTGAAATTTTTTTTTTTAGAATCTCTAGACAAAATGTGGAGACTCTAGTTTTCATCATCTTCAAATTCCTCATGGTTTATCCGCTATAGGTACCTGAATGTGAAGATTTAGTTAAAAATAATAATTTTAGTCTCTAGTTTGGCCAAAAAGTGTAAACCACTATTGTGGGATCACCTAGGGAACACACCACAAGGCGACACAAGGGTCACAAAATGCATTCCCAGTAGAAATAATATCGGTGCATTGCGCACTACACTGAGGGTCCTATCCTTTCCATCAGTTTTCTGTACCTTTGGACCAACACCACCTAGAGACAAACTCAGGTTACTAACTGAAGATGACACAAATGAAATGACACAACCTCAAGAGTTTGAGCATCTAGGTCAATGTAATGGGCTTATAGTGCCTAGTGTATGAACCTAGGCTTTGATACCATGTGTAATGCCCCACCACGCAATCCCAAAGGGAACTAATATGTCAACATATGTGGCACAATTTTTTATATAAGTAACTAACATGCAACATAATATTAACACACAATATTTAAATGAAACTATACATGTACAACATATAAAAAGCCTCGTGGGGTTACATGACTACATTACTTTTTGAATCAACATCTATCACATTACAAGAAAAATAGGCATCCACCAGTAATCATAAGATTATAACATGAGCATGGACAATACATTTATAACATGAAGATACATCGCTCAAGGATTGCATCTATACAATGCTGCCTCCCAACATAAAAGGGGAAGTACAATACATGGAATAATTCATCTGAAATGTATGTATACAAAGCTGCAAGGCTGGATCCAACTCTGGCACAACTCAGAAGTAACTACAAAAAGTAACTACAAAAGGTATAATTCTGCACATCTTGACCTTCAGTTGGGGACCCAATGGGGTGCATGGCACATTCCACCCAACCACATGGTCCTGAAGGCCCACCTCCTGTGCTAGGAGATGACAAGAAGGACCTCAACGAAAACCATCAAGCGAAGCAAGGATTACAAAACTCCACGACATGAGCAACAATAACATAAGGTAGCATCCAACACAAGATACATCCAACATAGAAAACATCCACTTCTAGAGAAACAAGGCAACAAGACAACATGACAATAGCATCACATAACAACATCCACTTCCAGAGGTACATGAACCACAAGAGGGGAACAAAAAACATACAAGGTTGTTAAAGGGTGGAGTGTCATCGCATAGGTAGCCTCGGGTTACCCTGGTGTAACCTTCCTAGGCTGTCGGCCCCCATCCTGGGTTTCTTTGGTAACCTCTATCGATCGTCAAACCCCCATGCTTACTATGCAGGATCAACATACCTTGCAAGAATATTATGCAGAGGAAAGGCAGTTGATCTTGCCATTCCAGGCCTTCCCACTCATCCCAAGCCTAAACGAGCACTTGGGCCCATGAGTGAGACTACATTATCTGAATTAATGTTTGAAACTACCCAAACCCCCTAAATAATTAATTAAGTTATCACTTGATTAAAATCACAATGGGTTATCTTCGACTAGCCACTTTGGGTGCCGACCCCCACTAATAGCCACTCCCCCAACTAACAAAAAAATCCCATAAACACAATGGGGCAAGCCAACTTGCACAAACTAGTAAATCCATATAAATATGCACATAAAACGAGGCAAGAAATAGCTCACACAAGATCTCCATAATAAATCATTTCCACCATGCCAGGGTCAAACCCACATAAACACAATCCAAGTGTAAAAGTCAACCACTATCAAATAACAAAATCATGAAACCTCCCACTTACAGGTGAAATGACATAAAACTCAAATAAATACTTCAAGCTTGATATGGGTTATCCAAGGTGGATCCTCCTAGGTCGCTAACCCCCATACCAACCCTTGCAAGTAAAAATCATATCCCCTCTATCCTCTGGAAGACTCTCAAAATGCTAACATAGAGTTTCCCAATAAAGAAATGTCAATAATAACAAGATCTCAAAGAGCTATTTTCATCCTATGAATAAATTTTCAACAAGCTCCCTTCGGGTGTATTTTACTATAAGTATCGGCCTGCGCATCGCAGGAAATCCACTTGGTCTTTTATCAAGGTCTACTTCCCCCTCCAGGTGTCTGCTCTGTGCATCCCAAGGGTTTTCCTTCCTTTGCATCTCAAGAATCCCCGCTATACTTCCACATGTAGTTGCGGGCCATTTTTTATTATTCCTTTTTTCTTCCTCATCAGCCTCTGCTCAAGTGCCATGAAGCTCTCATTCCCAAAGAAATTTGGCAGGCCAATTGTTGTCTATGATGCACTCTTGCTATGTGTCTACTCTTTGAAAATCTTTCAACGAGAGGATGAAATAACGACCGTGGGCAGCAAAATGCTGCCACACGTCTCTTTTGCACGCAGCCGATGATCGTTTCCTCCACTTTTGGATAGAGCTCTGCCCACTCAACACATGTAGCCTTGGCACAAGTCTTAAGCAACGAAGGATAAAGGTTCACATGGGCAGTGAAATGTTTCCACGTGTCTATTCAACGGATCTCATATTCGGGCAATGAATCAGGTGAACCAAATGTTGCGATTGGCCACCGCATGTCATAATCATTTGCACAAGATGGTGACACTTGTTTGTTTTAACCTTGTTGGGACCACCCTCATCATTTGCAAGAGATTCACCTGAGCCTAGAATTACTAGATGCTTGGTTTCAAATATTTTTTATTGCAACGGCTTGGGGAATATTCTTATTTTTGCATCATTGTTGAGGATCGCAAATCTTTTCTGTTGCTACTCTCCGAGGCAGTGGGAGTTTTCTACTATATATACTTTTCTTTGTTGTGAGAGAAGGGTCTGAAATTTTGAAGGAACACTGCTTTTAGGAAAAGACACCAGGCCTTTATTATTGTTTTATTTTATTGCAAAAGACTTTTAGGCTATGCCAATTGATATGCCTTTTTGTTCTTTCATGCTATTTGATTAAACTATAAACTATGCTACTATTGTTTGGACATTCCGTTTGAGAACTTCAATATATATTGAATGCAAGTTTGCTGATCTAGATCATGTCTAATGACTCTTCTTGGTAGTAGGAGTGTATGCTTGATGCTATTTTATGTCAATGAATGGATTGTCTGTGCTTTAATTTTTAGTTTTTATTTTTTTGGAACACTACAAATACCAATCAAGCCCTTAGATCTATGATTTATCATGCCTATCATTAAGTCTTGGCACATCGCCTTAGGTTAAAATTTATTTTATTATATATGTTTCATCTTCCCTTTCCAAAGCCCCATTATAGAAGAAGTTAGATTCTCTAAAAACCCCGAGGTCACTCAGTTTAGCGCAAAAGGTGCCCCATAAACTAAGTTTCCCATAAGACACTGCTACCTTGTCAAATTTTGGCATCAACAGTTTGTTCTTTCTTCTGGCATGCTCGGTGGGATCGAGCTTAAATAAATTTTCACTTTAGGAGGGTGCATGAGCTATTGGCCTGTAACTGGATCCCAAACCGCAAGCAACCCCAGTTTACTAGTACCTCCGCTAGGAATAGTGCAGGCCACAAATCATTTGGTAACCATTCCACTCCCACCACCCATTCCTTTAACCATATTGTTAGCTGCCAATGGAAACAATGTGGCATGGGATTCCAGAAGTCCCCTAGCAGCCCCAATAGCACCCGCTATCTGGGGTGCTATCCCAGTTTCAGCTATGAAAGATTGACCCAAGTTTACCGGAAATGGCTCAAGAACACCCAAAAAACATTTGCAAGATGTGGCGGATGTGTGTCTGGTGCATGGGATCACAACGCAAAATGTAGGTCTAAGGCTTCTCACCACATCTTTTAAAGGCAAGGCACTGGATTGGTACCAAACACTGTCACCTAGCACTATTCACACTTGGGACAAGCTCAGAGATCTGTTCTATGAGAGGTTCTCAAATGACAGAGATCACTTTTCATTGTATTATCAACTATCTGTCATAAAACGAGCTCCCCAAGAAGCTCTGACGGACTTCAATGCCTAATTCCACATGAATTGGTAGAGCATCCCTATTACTATACTCCTGACTCCTTAGTTGGTGCTCATATTTTATCTGAAGTCCATCAATCTCGACATTTCTATGATGATCAAGTCTTTGGGAGGAGCTACTCTACCAGATGTTGACGGTGTCACTGTCAAAGCTGAGAATCATTTGATAGATTGCGGAAATTTTACACCTTGGCATATCATGTCGATATTTCCTGAAATATTGATACCCGCATAAGAAGTCGCATCAACTAGCATGCCTGCAACTCCCCAGTCAATGTACACATATGCGACAACGCCACAAAATGTTGCCTCTACATCTAGTTCTTCTAAAGATGAAATGAGGGATCTTAAAGAAATGTTGTGGACTATGGAAAATGACATAACCACCCTCAAGTGGAACCAATCAATGCCTCCAAAGCCTGCCTATCAAAACTATCAAGGTGGACAGACCTTATATTAGTAGAATTAGTACTAAGGTAGTTCCTACACTAATTCACTAGCTTCGACGGTCAACTAAATAGTGTTAGTGCCTACTTCGCTGACGAGCGCTTCACCAAGCTCAATTAGGGAATTAACTATGGGGCAGAATAACCTCATTGATGACATCAATCTGTGGTGCTTCCCTTGCAAGGATGTGCATATGCCCCAAAACTATCTGCATGGAAACTTACAAAAAAAGGTGGCGAAGCAACGTAGCCAAGGCATGATGCTAGACCACAAAGGTTATGTATATGCCTCACCAAAAATGGAGAGTGTAGTTATTACCGCGCAAATGCAAGGGATGTCTCTGGAACAAGAATATGACATCACTCTTGATCACACGCTCTTCTCATGGATGGAGGAAGAAAAAAGGTGTTTGCTAATGATATGTCCATATCCAAAACACGACAAGTGCAATATGAATATAATACTCGCTCAAAGAGGAGATTTATCAGCAAGTCAGTTGTTCTGCATCTAGTTAGCCTGCAACTTAAAGGTGCTTTTGATCAGATACTTGGCACTTCCACTACGCTGATGCAATCTCAACTGCGAAAGGAAATTATCATAACAAGAGGAAAGGAGCAAAAACCTCCAAGTTTTCCACCTTTTAATGTGGTAGAACAATTGAAGAAATCATCTACTAATGTGTCTCTATGGGACATTCTAGCTATCCCAGAGCAAAAAATGCTATTACAGAAGGTGCTTCAAGCAGAGGTCAGTGCAGTGCCAATGGAGCAGTTAGCCAATGAAGAGGTTATTAATCAACTATCTCCAACTAAAGTCCTTACACACAATATAAAAGAATCCCCTATTGAAGTTAGAGATAATTTGAAGCCCCAACCCTTCTTCTTAACTCTCATTATAGGGAAGAAGTTATTGCACAATGCTATGATTTATTCTAGCGCTAGCACCACGGTTATGCCTAAACAAATAGTTGAAGCTTTAGGAATCAGCTATGAACCTATGAAAAGGGGAGTAATACAACTTGATGAGAATAAAGTTGAAACCATAGGTGTCATCAAGGCACTTCCTTTAACTCTATTTGCTTTCCTTAGTATCATAGTGCCACAAGACACTATGATCATAGATGCTCCTCCCATGTTCGACCTCTATCTATCTTGAGAATTTACTTCAAAGGTGGGCAAATACCTATCCCTAGATTGGTCACATCTTATTCTCAGAACCAAGAAAGGCACAAGAATGAAGATAGAATCAGAGGCATTACTTTCTGAACATGTAGTGGATGAAGCCCTGATCAATTTTGAAGTCGCCCATACCTCTATCACCAAGAAAGAAATGTATTGCATTGAATTACTAGAGGAAGAAAAGGTGACCGGAGACCGAGATGATTAAGAAGATGCTCTATTGAGTGAACACATGGACAGTGACCCTTTCGGAAATTATCATGCTACAGGATTAGGCACCTATGTAATTTATGATGAAGACCAAGTGCTACCAAAATTTTCCAAAGAGTTTGAAGGTGGCCAAGAAAATGAGATATGGACATTGTACTTTGACGGAGCAAGAGGTAAAGTAGGTGCCAGAGTGGGGATATGTTTAATATCCCCACAAAATGAAAAAATACTAAGGTCTTTCTGCTTCTAGTTCTCTTATTCGAACAATGAAGCTGAATATGAAGGATTAGTTCAAGGTTTGAGCCTTGTGGAGCGAATGGGCATTAAGAAATTAATGGTGATTGGAGATTTCAAACTAGTAGTCAACCAAGTTTGGGGGATTTCCATGGCAAGGAATGTTCGCATGAGATCTTATTAGCATCGAGTCTGGGACTTTCTTTAGAGTTTTGAAGCCTTCAACATCCAGACTGCTCCCCGAGGAAAAAATGGTGACACAGACCGTGTGGCCATGATTAGTGCTTAGTTTGATCCTACCTCTGACCTTATACATAACAAAAAATATGTACAAGTAATAGTCCGATAGGTGATTCCTGACAATGATCAAAGTTGGTAGGTTTTTGAAAGTGATGAACACATCACCTCATTCATCCAGTGGTCAGGGGTATTCACCGATCAACTTCAACCAAAGATCACCGAGGCTTATGAAGGAAAAACCATGCATCTCAAATCCAACAAGCTTTTGAAAGGATTGGTTACTCTCAAAAATGTTTTTGATTGTGATGATGCAAGAAATGATAGACAAAATTTCATGGCAGACAAAAGTGATTACATAGACCTTTGAGTCAGGAAAGATGTCCCTCACCATGATAAAGAAAGGATCATCAATTTATACAAGAAATATGGAGTAGTGGCCTGGTCCTATGATGATCTAGAGGGATATGATCCTAACATCATCCAACACACAATCGAGCTGACAGAAGGTGCAAAAATGGTCCTACAAAAGAAGAGGCTACTAAATCCTAAAATTGAAGCGCTAATGGCGCAAGAGCTAACCAAGCTAATTGAGTCACAGATTGTCTTCTCAATCAAGCATAGTACTTGGGTATCCAATCTGGTCCTGGTCCAAAAGAAGAATGGAGATATCCGCTTGTGTGTGGAATTTCGAGACCTAAACCAAGCATCCCTGAAGGATCATTATCCGTTGCCTTCTATGGAGTCAATCCTACAAATGGTATCAGGATCAAAAATGTTTTCTCTGCTAGACGACTTCTCTAGTTACAATTAGATCTGAGTTAAGAAGGAGGATTAGCACAAGACTATGTTCACTACAAAGTGGGGAATATTTTCATACGCTAAAATTCCTTTTGGTTTATCCAATGCAAGGGGAAAATTCCAGTAGGCGATGGACATCACTTTCAACAAGCTAATTAATAAGTTTATTCTAATCTATTTAGATGATCTTACTGTGTTTTCTAAATCTAAGGATGTTCATTTCAATCACTTAGAAATAGTTTTTCAAAAGTGCCAAGAGTTTAGAGTTTCCCTAAATCCAAAAAAATGCATATTTGGAGTGTCGCAAGGCAAGCTATTAGGACACGTGGTATCCAAAGAAGGAGTTTTAATCAACCTCAAGTGGGTGAAAGCTATCAAGGAACTTCCCTTTCCGGTGAACAAGAAAGGCATTTAGACCTTCCTGGGCAAGGTAAATTTTGTTAGCAAGTTTATTTCTGACTTTGTGGGAATAATTAAGCCGATCAACCTGATGCTTAAAAAGGATCAAGCATTCAAGTGGACAACCAAAGCTCGAGAAGCCTTTGAAAAAGTCAAGGATTCTATTTTCGCAGCTCCGGTACCAGTTAATCTAGATTTATCTAAGGATTTTATAATGTATGCATTTAGTAGCAAGTCCAGTATTGCTACTGTCTTAACCCAAAAGGATAATGAAGGGAAAGGAGAACATCCAATGGCATTCTACTCCCAGACCCTAAAGGAATATGAAACGAATTATAATTTCATCGAAAGACAAGCCTTTGCAATAGTGAAGGGACTAAAAAAGTTCTACCATCTAATTTCTTGCAACAAAGTGTTTATTTATGTCACTCATTCCAGTGTGCATGAATATATTAGGGAGGGAGAAATCATAGAAAAAAGAGCTAATTGGATCACCAAGATCCTTGAATATGACATTGAGGTCAAACCCACTAAAACTATATGAGGAAGAGGATTGTGCGAATACATGGCATAGGACGAAGAGATACCCGCCAAAGGAGAGAAACCAGAGCTTGTTCTGATAAATGAGATAGAATTTGAGGGTTCATGGCTAACAGATAGAATGAGGTTTATGCAAACAGGAAAGTATCTGCCAGGTCTTTCCTCCCAAAAGAGGAGATACTATCGGCTATAGAATTACGGATATGTGCTGGTGGAGGGTGTCCTTTTCAAAAGGAATTTCAATGGTCTCTTCCTGCAATGTGTTAGATCAAAGCAAGTGAAGAGGATCCTTGAAACATTCTACAATAGTGCTACAAGTGGACACTTCTTCGCTAAGACCACCACCATCAAAATCATGTATGCAGGTTACTATTGGTCTACACTTTTCAATGACTCCCACTCTTTGGTAAAATCTTGCAAAAAATGCCAGTTCTTTACAGACAAAAGGAAAAATTACGCAATGCCTCTCAAACCTATAGTGGCAGACGAACCTTTTGCACAATGGGGCCTAGACTTCATTAGGATGATTAATGCTACTTCCAGCGCTGGGCACAAGTAGATTATGACCACCAAAAATTACTTCACAAGATGGATAAAGGTTGTTCCACTTAAAAATGCAACAGAGGTAGAGATAGTGGATTTCCTTGAAGAGCTAGTGACAAGGTTCGGTCCTCCGAAGACTATCATTTGTGATAATTCCATAGCTTTCTTAGGTGCAAAGGTATGTCACTTTGCATTAACAAATGGCATATTCCTTAAGACATCATCAAATTATTACCTATAGGGAAACATCCTAGAGGAGTCAACAAACAAGAACTTAGTCTAACTCCTTAAAAGAATTGGTTCGGAACACCAGAGAGAATGGCATAAAAACCTCTGAGTGGTGCTTTGGGAAAACTGCATAACTCCTAAGAAAGTCCTTAAGACTTCACCTTATGAGTTGGTATACGGGAAAGAGGCACTGTTGCCTATATCTATGGAGATTCCAACGCTTCAATTGTTGAAATCCCTCGAGATAGAACAAAATGGTGCCATGGAGGTTTGACTTGCCAAACTGTTAGAAGTACAAGAAAAAAGGGAAAATTCCTTAATAGCCATGGCAAACTGACAACAAGTGGTCAAGCGATGGTTTGACAAGAAATTTTATGACCAAGGCCTTAAGTGCAGAGACTTAGTATTGAAATATGATGAAAGGGTTGCTAAGCCAGACCAACATGGAAAATTTGATAGCCTATGGGAGGGCCCCGTTAAAATCATTCGGTGTAAGGATCATAACGCTTTTGAGTTAGAAAGTATGGAATAGGAGCCCTTGGGAATTCTAGTCAACGGGATTCATCTTAAGTTGTTCCATTAAGTGCCAAATTTTTTTTTGTACATATGCAAATAATGCTTTTATTTTCTTTCCCTTTGTGTTGGCCAGTCTTTTTCGAAATTGGTTTGTGTTTTGGCAGAAACAACCCATCATTGCAAAGAGTAGAGAAGCGGAATTGATTTACAATTTAAAAATAATGCACCCATGTGCAAAGGAAATGAACACATATGCTAATAAAAGAGCCCATACAATAGATATGCAGAATAGGAGAGCCGTGGCTTTTTATAAATATGTATGTTGATTTATATATATTCTTTACATTTTTTACATCACAAAAATGGCTGAGAGAGCCATAATCCAGAAAATATATGATTATACGAGCTATTCTTTCATATATGCTATATCTATAGCCTTTTTTAGGCTTATATACAAAAATTGTAAGCAATTGGTGTATTCAACAATAGAAAATAGAAACAGGGAGGCATTTTATCCAAGAGCATGAGAGGCAGCAATTGATGCATCTATGGCAGTTTCTACCACTTCTTCTATAGCAGTGCCTATCGCGTCTTCATCAATAGGTTCTTCAGTAGCAAAAACATAATCATTTGGAACAACTGCCATTGGCATAGGGAACACCAAGTTCCTAAAGAAAATTTACCAATCAACGTCATAGAATGGTATTACATTATAGTTGTAGAATAGAAAGTGCAAGGCCTGGGTAACCCTCTGTCGATGCTCGTTGCTTGTCTAAAGGTGAAATCTACTAAGAAACGACAACCATATAATGACCGCTTCTTCCTGAATGTAGTGTCAAAGGTCACTGGTTGTTAGTATGCCTACCCCATATGCATGTCAGTGACAATCTCACCTAGGCTATTCAGGTACTTTTTTGGAAAAATTTCCTTGACCAGCTTTAGAGTTAGAAGCTTGGAGATACCAATATCTAACATTGACGCTACAAAGTGCGAGCAGATATAAGTGTTCACACGGTATATTTCCTCATACTCTATACAATCCCTACCCAAAACCCATTTTATGGCTACCAAAACCAAGGAGTGTTTATTTTTGGTCATCCTCTTCAATCGCCTAGTGGAAATATCTCCCAGAAAAGTTGTGTGTGACTTATAAGAAGTTAACCTAATGGGAGTATCCATGATACCGACACAATGCTTCTACCTTCTAACACACACTAAAACTTTCCTACAACCTAGCCTATGAGAAAACTCACTTACTAAAGCTTAAGACTGCACCAATGACCTATTGTTAAAACTGCTCAAATGCTAAGTGTGATTTCCTCACTACTTAGCAGCCTATTTATAGAAAAAATGAGAAAATGCATGCTAATCTATTTTGAGAAAACGTGATGATAACAAAGTGCCAACTTGATAGGTGTGCCTGTGTTTTCTCGCATTTCCTGACCAGTTACATATGAAGAAGTACAACTCAATGTGTGCTAAGTTAATAAGAGCTAGTTAATTAGCTTTAAAATGGTGGTGCTCATCGGTAGTAAGCTGCACGGTCGTAGGCTATTGTGTCATCTCACGAGTGTTTCCTAGAGCCTAAGGTAGGATACATATCTTTTTAGGTCATGATCATTTGCTTTGGCTTAATCATTTCGTCTGGGATATTAATTGCCAACACATTCTAATGCAAGGTTAGAAGGCAAATTTCTAGCTCAAGTTTCAAGGGAATCACAGCATATCACATGGTTGCCAAACAAAATAATGAGTTCTTACTGCCTCGAAATGGAAAGTAATTAATTTTGCATGAGCCAAGGAATTAATGGTACATGCCGAATTAAATACAAAAATCACACTTTCCTCTACCACCTTGAGAAAAGATAGCTAAATATTGCATGAAAAATTTTAATGTTTAAATTCTTTTTAAATACGCCAAGGCTTAAAGTGCAAAGAAGTTTTCAGCATATCCAGAGCCGAATAAAATTTACAAAGAGTTCAAAACCTATAGAAGTTTCAATCTAAAGAAAAATATCGAAGAGTTCATCACAACAAATGTAGGAGGAGATTGGCTTGGATTTGTTTATAGCCATACGGTTGTTAGAAGATGTGTATATCTATGAAGATTTAGCATATGCTATGCCTGGTATACCAAGCAAGCCGAAGAGGGCGAATATGATAGAGCTGAATAGGCCCAAAGATTCTAGAAACTAGAAAATGGTTGACGAGAAATGGGATAATATTTATGACCTACGACTTATAAAAAACCCTAAATCCTTAAGAGAGGCATCTTGTGCGAATACATGGAACATGACAAAGAGATACCCGCCGAAGGAGAGCTACCGAAGATTTTTTTGATAAATGAGATAGAATCTGATGGTTTCTGGCTAACAAATAGAATGAGGTTTATGCAAACAGGAAAGTATCTACCAAGTCTTTCCTCCCAAAAGAGGAGATACTATCGGCTACAGAATTGCAGATATTTGCTGGTGGAGGGTGTCATTTTCAAAAGGAATCACAATGGTCTCCTCTTGCAATGCGTCAGAGTAGAGCAAGTGAAGAGGATCCTTGAAATGTTCTACAAGAGTGCTATAGGCAGACACTTCTTCGCTAAGACCACCACCATCAAAATCATGTGTGTAGGTTACTATTGGCCCACACTTTTCAATGACTCCCACTCTTTCGTAAAATCTTGCAAAAAATGCCAGTTCTTTACAGACAGAAGGAAAAATTCTGCGATGCCTCTCAAACCTATAGTGGCAGACGAACCGTTTGCACAATGGGGCCTAGAATTCATCAGGATGATTAATCCTACTTCTAGCACCGGGCACATTATGATCGCCACAAATTACTTCAAAAGATGGACAGAGGTTGTTCCACTTAAAAATGCAACAGAGGTAGAGATAGTGGATTTCCTCGAAGAGCTGGTGACAAGGTTCAGTCCCCAGAAGACTATCATTTCCGATAATGCCATAGCTTTCTTAGGCGCAAAGGTATGTCACTTTGCATTAACAAATGGCATATTCCTTAAGACATCATCAAATTATTACCTGTAGGGAAACAACCTAGAGGAGTCAACAAACAAGAACTTAGTCTGACTCCTTAGAAGAATTGGTTCAGAACACCAAAGAGAATGGCATAAAACCTTTGAGTAGTGCTTTGGGAAAACTGCATAACTCCTAAGCAAGTCTTTAAGACTTCACCTTATGAGTTGGTATATGGGAAAAAGGCACTAATGTCTATATCTATGGAGATTGTAGTGCTTCAATTGTTGAAATCCCTCGAGATAGAACAAAATGGCGCCGTGGAGGTTTGGCTTGCCAAACTGTTAGAAGTACAAGAAAAAAGGGAAAATTCCTTAATAGCCATAGCAAACTGCCAACAAGTGGTCAAGCGATGGTTTGACAAGAAATTTTATGACCAAGGCCTTAAGTGCGGAGGCTTACTACTGAAATATGATGAAAGGGCTGCTAAGCCAGGCCAACATGAAAATTTTGATAGCCTATGGGAGGGACCCTTTAAAATCATTCGGTGTAAGGAGAATAACTCTTTTTGAGTTAGAAAGTATGGAATAGGAGCCCTTGGGAATTCTGGTCAACGAGATTCATCTTAAGCTATTCCATTAAGTGCTGAATTTTATTTTTGTACATATGTAAATAATGCTTTTATTTTCTTTCCCTTTGTGTTGGCTAGTCTTTTTCAAAATTGGTTCATGTTTCATCAGAAACAACCCATCATTGCAAAGAGTAGAGCAACGAAATTGCTTTACAATTTAAAAATAATACACCCATGTGCAAAGGAAATGAACACATATGCTAATAAAAGAGCCCATACAATAGATATGCAGAATAGAAGAGAGAGCCGTGGATTTTTATAAAGATGTATGTTGATTTTTATATATTCTTTCCTTTTTTACATCACAAAAATGGCTGAGAGAGCCATAATCTAGAAAGTATATGATTATACGAGCTATTCTTTCATATATGCTATATCTATAGGCCTTTTTAGGATTATATACAAAAAATTTAAGTAGTTGGTGTATTCAACAATAGAAAACAGAAACAGGGAGGTGTTTTATCAAGGAAACAAGGAGGCATTTTATCCAAGAGCACGAGAGGCAATAATTGATGCATCTATGGTAGTGTCTACCACTTCTTCTACGGCAGTGCCTACCGCGTCTTCATCAACAAGTTATTCAATAGAAAAACTTGAATCATTTGGAACAACCACCATTGGCGGAGGGAACACCAAGTTCCTAAAGTCAATTTACCAATCAACGTCATAGAATGGTATTACGTTGTAGCTATAGAACAAAAATTGCAAGGCCTGGGTAACCCTCTGCCGATGCTCGTCGCATGTGTGAAGGAGAAATCTACTGAGAAATGACAACCATATAATGACTGCTTCTTCCTCAATGTAGCGTCAAAGGTCACTGGTTGTTAGTAGGCCTACCCCATATGCACATCAGTTACAATCTCACCTAGGCCATTCAGGTACTTTTTTTGAAAAATTTCTTTGACCAGCTTTAGAGTTAGAGGCCTTGGGATACCAATGTCTAACATTGACACTACAAAGTGCGAGCAGATATCAGTGTTCACACAGTATTTGTCCTCATACTCTATACAAACCCTACCCAAAACCCATTTTATGGCTACCAAAACCAAGGAGTGTTTATTTTTGGTCATCCTCTTCAAT